>CM053586.1:108654745-108691335 GCA_028646515.1 Pseudochirops corinnae
AGCATGGTGACATGAGCAGGTTTCTTCTTAAGTTTTTTGTTATCTCTGTATATTTAATATAATATGAAGGATATCTTTAATGATCTTGTGTATAAATTGAATCTAAGGTACATTGATACGCAGAAATGTTAAAACATTAGCAGATAATTGCTTCATAACTCAGTTTTTCATATATATATAGTGTTCTTAGGTTTACAAAACGTATTTCTCAAAACAACCCTGTACATAGAAGAAAACTGAGTGTGGTAGAGGTCAAGTGACTTCCCTCTGTGGTCATGAAGCTAGATATTCCTTGACTGTAAGTCTATTCCTCTCAGTGGATATATTATTTTATCAAGTCAGTAGTTCCCAAGAACTGACAGTAATTCTCTCTTAACAAAGTGGATCCGAAGTCCATTTTCCACTCGGCTTTCAAGGGGTCTTCCTAAACCACAGATCTGACCGTATCAATCTCACGCACCACCCATCCCCACTCTGGTGGTGTCCTATCACCTCCAACATGTACATATAGTTGTCTGGTAGTTGTCTGCCCTATTAGACTGAGTTCTTTGAGATCAAGAACTGCCTTTTGCCTTTCGTTGTGTCCCCAGTACTTAAAATAGTACCAGACATATTGTATATAGGCACTTAATAAATGTTTATTGATTTATCAAGTTAGGAATAGGTCTTGAATTAGCAGTGGGGATAATTAGATAATTAAGTCTATTTGGGATGGGGTAGGGCATGAGCTGGAGATGATGAAGGAAAGGTATAGCATTCTACTAGTATGGGGGGAGGTTGTTTTGAACCCTTTGGCTAGGAATTTTAATTTAATGTGAAACATGTTTGGGGGGGGGCTAGATAACAAGATAAAAATGGCATCTGTGGAGGTTAGGTCAGTGACCAAGGGATCTGAGTGTTCATGCACTAAAATATTGTTGAGACTATATTAAACCTCTGGCTTATGAGTCACTGAAATTGTCTTTTCTGACAATCCTCATCCTTCTTACCCCTCACTCCCACCAATATGCCTCTGGAATAATTTGATCTTTACTCACCGAGTATTTGAATGGAAGAAATGGAAGAAAACAGCACTTCAGGAAGTGATTTCATTTCCAACTTAGTTCCTTGTTGTAATTGTCTCCTTTAGCTGATTTATGTGATAGATGCTATATACTTAAAAATTTCTTTATAAACATGTTGAATGTGTAACACCTGTGGACCTTCCACCTCCACAGAGGGGAAGATTGGGGGTTAGTAGTGGTGGTGTTTCATATATCTCTTCATTTATGTTCCACTTGATCTTTATAAATTTTGTTATATTTCCTTTTTTTTAATGGTTCTTTCTATTTACATTACTTTTTGGTTGTTTTTATTGTTTTCTTGACTCTGTATACTTTACTTTGCATCAGTTCATATAGATCTTTCCATGCTTCTCCATATTCATTACACATCATTTTTTACAGCACGGTTGTATTTCATTCCATTCACTTACCACAATTTGTTTAGTATTCTCTGAGTCAGTGGTTCTCAACCTTCCTAATGCCGTGACCCTTTAATACTAGTATGTGGACCTATCTGCATGTGGGTGGAGACAGAGGAGCAGTGTTTTCCAGTCATTTTGGGTGACCCCTGTGAAAAAGGGGTCGCAACCCACAGGTTGAGAACCACTGCTCTGAGTAATAGGCATCTTTGTATTAAATCCTTAGCTATCCCCCCAAAAAAGTGCTACTAATATTTTGGAGCATATGGTGACTTTTTTCTTTTAATTTATAAGTAATATCTTATTTTTTCAAGCACATGTAAAGATAATTTTTAATATTCATTCCAAAGAAAACCTTTTGAGTTCCAAAATTTCTTCCTCTCCCACCGTAATTGTTCTCCAGAAGGGTTGGATCAATTCACTACTACGCCAGCAGTGGGTTAGTGTGGGGATCTTTTCTTGTTGGCTTCAATTAGTGTATTAAGACCCAGTAAATGGAGTCTCTGATTGGAAGGGTATGGACATTTAAGTTGCTTTATTTGTATAATTGCAAATCACTTTCCTAAATGGTTGTACCGTTTCACAACTCCACCAACAATATATTAGTGTAGGTACTATATGCTCTTTACATTTTTGCCCAATTTCCACATGTGTGACACAGTGAAACTGTCATGGTGAACAATTTCTAGTAGAATTTTTTAATGTAATTTCCCCATCACAGTATTCCTGTGAAGTTATATAATTTCTTGAAATTTGGAACAATTGACCATTTACTTGACAAATTATTTCTAGGTTATATTTTAAAATGGAATTTTCTGTTCATTCTAGGACAGAAATGGCCTTTTCTAGACCCCAGTGCAGAAATCATCAGTATTGCCTCTTAAGATAAAATATATTTGTATCCTTGTATTAGATTTACCCTACCCTCTTGTCACAACAGCACCCAATCTTTCTATCTTTGTTTCATTTACATTACTCTTCTTTCACACAGTCTATTTCAGACAAAAGGGATTTCCTAGTAGTTGCTCCAAACTAGCTTGCCTCTGCCTCATACACTGGAATGAATTCTTTTCTTCTTTTGCTGCTAAACTTAAATATCACTTCCTCTGAATCCCTAAATCATTCTCCTTCCAATTTACCTTGTCCTTTTTTAGCGTCTTCCCACTACTTATCCTTCCTTCCCTCTCCCCCTACCTTCTTGTATCAGCATAAATTACTGATTTGACCTTAAAGTGAAACTATGGGTGTGTATGGAGAAGAGAGAAAAGAAAAGTACACATTAATAGGTCAAAAAAAAAATGTTGTTTTAATTGTTAGTACTTTGGTTCTATTTTAACTTTTCAGTTTCATTCCATTTAAGTACCTTTTGCCCCACTATAGTAACACATAGGCAGTAGGGAGAACAGTTCTAATCAAAGGACCTGGGTTCATTTTCCAGTTCTGCCATTTATTACCCTGACCTTGAGCAAGTCAGATAACTAGAACTCTTCCTGGGTTTTGATATCCTTATATCATAAGGAATATCTTCTAGTAAATAGGACAAGATTTGTATATGGATTTACAGTGCATGGTATGCAGACAGTATCCTTTTAATTTCTTAAAAGACCAGAAAAATGTGATTATGCTGATTTGTAAAGGTATGGACTTAAGCTTTCTTTCTTTCTTTTTTATCCGCTTTTTGGAGGGGGAAAGGCAGCACAGTTGGAGTTAAGTGACTTGCCTGAGGTCACATGGCCAGTAAGTGTTAAGTATCTGAGGCTGGATCTGACTCAGGTCCTCCTGACTCCAGGGCCTTTGCTTTGTTCACTGTGCCACCTAGCCATGGGCCCTGTAAGCTTTCTAATAACAAAAAAAAAAAAATCACATTATGTAGTACTTTAAGGTTTACAAAGTTTTTCCTTTACAACAACCCTATGAAGTAGATTATTTCCATTTCACACAAGGGAAAGATGTAGAATTTCATAGCTTCTGTGTTTCAGAAAACCTGATTCAAAATCCTTTGCTTTATATACTATTGCATATTGTCTTTCTGTAGAACTTTTCAGTTCAACCAGTTTTAAAAGAAAATGCTGTGCATTTTAAATTTATAATTCAGTTATATGGAAGGCTTCCTAGAGAAATAATGTTAGAAAAAGTGGTTGTGTTCCTAGGCCATAAAACCTAAATGTAACTGTACACATAGAGTAGAAAATGGTAAACCATGTTATTGCAAGTACAAACCATTCCGTAACATTCCAGTAAGAATTGATCTTCAGTGCTGGCTTAAAGATGTATTCTGAGCATCCTCTGGACAGGTAGGTGGTACAGTGAGTAGAGTCAGGCTCTGGAGTCAGGAAGACTCATGTTCCTGAGTTCAAATCAGGCCTGGGACATTTACTAGTTGTATGACCCTGTTAAACCATGTTCATCAGTTTCCTCATTTGTTCAGTGAGCTAGAGAAGTAAATGGCAAATCACTCCTGTACAAGGGTGTAAGGGTGGGAGAACCTGGAGGCCTCGGGTTCCCCACTCCTCCAGTATTTTTGCCAAGCAAACCTCAAAAGGGATCATGAATAGTGGGACACAACTGAAAAACAACCAGAAAGTCTTCTCCAAGGTTTCGTTTCTTTAAGTCATCCTTATAGAGGCAGACATACTAGCATATCATATTCTAATATGATAGCAGTGCTTTCTCTGAGAACTTAAGTTCCAAGATAAACTATCCTAAAATATATTTGGGTTTCAGTTCCCTTAAACCTGAATTTCTTACCTCCTATCACCTTAATAAGTTAATTGAAGTAGAGGATGTTTTTTTCTACACTTAATCTTTTACTTTTTGTGTTGGTAAGGCATAGGAGGAAGGGGAAGCAAAGCCCAAATCTAAGATATTCTGGGTAGGGCAACATTGGAGTCCAAGCACCTGGTTGGTATTTGCTATTCCTGCTGTGGATTGTTGACAGATGGAGTGCTAAGGTGTGAAAAAGGTAGTGAGTGCCTCAGGGAAGGGAAGACATACTAATAATTAGAAGGAGAGACTGGCCTGGCCTGTCTGACTTGGCAGCTGGCAAGCTGGTTTATTATCCTCTCCCCTCTGCTTCCACAGAGCAATAGAAAAAGAAACTAGGAATATAATGACCTCTTGACCTCTAAAGCTCTAGAGCAGTATAGGAAGTAAGCAATATTGTGCTTGGGGAATAAACTTGTTCAGTTTGCCCTTGGGGGAAAGAACCAGGAATATTAGGTTGGAAACTGTATAGGCAAGGTTTTTGACATTTCCTAGTAATAGAGATGTCAGGTAGTGAAATAGGACCTCAATAGGTTGTGCATCTCTGGAGGTCTCCAAGCTAAGCCTAGATGACTATTTGGAAATTGTAGAGGGGATTCTTGAATGTCTAAAATATATAGGACTGCAAAGGAAAAAAGTAATGCTGAAATACAGTTATCGGATCAGTATTTTTTTAAAACCTCATAGACTCTAAATAAAGAACTCTTAGATAATCTTTTTCCTAAAGTCCTTTGTGTCACAGAATCCATAATGCTTTTGAGTATAACACCTCTACTCTCTCTGGTAGAGGAATGTTTACATACTACCTAAAGCTAGGAGGATGGAAATGAAATGTAAAGCTGTTCAGTGATTTTTTTTTTAAAGGGGGTGTGACGTGGCATCAAAGACATTTCTAGAGTATAACAGTTTAAAATTTGACTCATTTTACTTTTTCATAAAACAATCCCCAATTTTTAATTGGTCAATACAAAAATAACTATGTTAATCTCAGTTAAAACAAGGAATCTTAATTTTTGTAGTAAGACCATTAAACCAGGCTTTAACATAATTTTCAGGCTGGTCCTAGCACTGCTTAGGTTGAAGGTTATATAACCCCATTGTTTAAAGTAGAACACTTCTATAGTGAGGTTTTTTTGTTTTTGTCTTTGGGGTTTTTTGTTTTGTTTTGTTTTTTTGCAATTGGTTATATATTCCAGTGGTTATATAACCATTGGAACTAGTCATAATTTAATTGGGTGAGATGAAATCAACACAAAAAAACTAGATAGATTGATTTAATTTTGTTGTCTTTTGCTTTCACCTTCATTTTCTTTTTTTTTTTCAATGAACAAAAGACTTGTCTACCCCTCAGCTTCCCCCCTCCCCTGAAGTGGGGAAGTTTGGAAAAATAAAATCTCAAATTGGCCAAGTCAAAAAAAAAATTAAGTACCATCAGTCCATCACTTCAAATTGATACAAGGAATATTTCATATTTATGTTTGGTCCCCCGCAGCAGTAAAGAAAGGAGGAAGGGGTCGTTTCCTTATTCTTTGGGGCTGAGCTTATCATTATTAGTAATTACACAGTATTTTGTATAATATTTTCATAGTTATACTTACCGTATTCATATCTTCCCATACATTTTCCAAATTCTTCGTATTCATCATCTCTTATTATGGCATAGTAATTTCATTTCTTCATATTTGTATACTGCCATTTAGTTAGTAGTTACTCAGTAGGTATTTATTTTTATTTTCAATTCTTTGTCAAAACAGAAAGTTCTGTGAGCTTTATGTCATATTTGGAAACGTTCCATCTTTGATCTCCATAAGAGTATGTGCCTACTAATGGGGGCTATCAAACATTTTAGATTGCTCCCTTTTGCATACTATGTCATGGAGACCGTGCTTATTGTGAAAAGTGCACTTTAACATATTTTGATAGCTAAAGTAGCCTCATGTTACTTTCAGAGGAAGATGTATAGGAATAGAATTTTTTTAAAAAAAAATAAGGAAACTTGGATTGTTGTTATGATCACAGTAAGTAGTTGACTGTCAACTAGGTAAATTTCCAACACTGATTAGTATATTGGTTGGCATTGCTTGAGCTGCAGTTGTCCAGATTTCTGGAAAGAAAATTAATGGTGCAGTCCCCTTCCTAATGGTAAGAGATGGATTTCTGTGATATGTGTTAAGAGGGGGGGAGTCAAGGGACTAAAGGCTATATAAACTAATTGTGTACACTTTTCTTTTTGTAGGTTTGAGTGGGACAAACTTTTGGAGAATGTGCATTGTTTAATCATAAGTGTGACAAAAACTGACAAGCAGGAAGCTTATGTACTCAGGTAAAATTATACTTTTTATTTAAAGAGTATACAGTTAGCCATTTTAATTCTGAAGGATTTAAATCATAGAGTACGACATAAACAAGAGCTGCTAAAGCATAATCATCCTATATTAAGAGTACCAAGGTATTAAAACTACGAGTCTGTACTAAACTACACAAAAAATATTTTCCATTAAAAAAATTTAACTTTCATCTTGGTTATTTATACTTATCTATACTGTGTCCCAAAAGTCTTAGTGCAATTTTAAGCTCTAAAAAGGCTTTTAAGATACCCTGTGTGTGTTACCAGTGACCATTTAGCAGAGTATATTTTGGAATTAGAGACCTAGGGGGAAAGTCCTCTTTGCCATAAATGGTAGTAAAAGTTTAATATTCAATCTGAAACAGCAGTAGAAAAAAAAAATAACCCTGTTACTCAGTGCACAGGGGAAGGAGGCAACAGTGCTAGGTTTGGGGATCTCAAGGCCTAGATTTTTTGTGGTCCTGGTTCTGCTGAGTAAAGTAGATACCTTGGGTAAGTCACTGAATTTTTTTGAACCTCAAGTTTCTTTATTGCCACTAAAACGAAAGAAGTGGTGGACTTGGATGAGTCTTTATATTAACATTTTATTATTAAAATTAGCAAAATGTTAATAAAGCAGTGATGAACAACACAGTAAGCAAGCAATTAGTGTTGCTTGATAACATTTACATTATTTCAGCCTCTGCTAGAAAGCTTTTCTCATTGGTTGACCTGATCTTAGTCAAATAAGACTTTCAAAAGTTGATTAGCTTAAAACTGCTTTAGAATTTTGGGGCACCCTGTATTTAAAAGCTAAATTAATAGTTCATTCACTGAGTGACCACCTCCTCAGTAAAAAGTATAAATGGAATCTGGCAAATTTAAGTTACAGTTCAAAATAAGCCCAACTCTGTTGATTATTGGACTAGAGAAAAGAAGATTAAATTTTCCTGAGTAACCCCCAAATTCTGCCACTATGAAATTACAAAAAGTGGGTTTTTCTGAGTTCACAGTCATGTATGAGAAGACTGATCATGGGCTAGTTTTTGTTTTTCATTTGTAGAAATTATGCTGATCAGGTATCTTGTTACGTACTGAATTATTTGTTGATTTTAATGAACAAATCTGTTTCGTGCCTTATAAGATCCCCCATATGTAAATAATATCCTGTGGGAAATTATTAAGTAGCACTTGTCTGATAACTAGTTTCACTTTGTAGATAAAATCTAGACTTTAGAAGTTGGCATGTAAAAAATGTTTTTATTCCCTCAACAAGTACTTGCCTTAATGTGACAGTTTCTGCTGTTAATGTTCTACATGATGATTTAAACTTCTGCACTGCACTAGTGATTATCTTGGGGTTTTTTTCTTACCACCTGCAGTGAGAGTAGCATGTTTGTCTCCAAGAGACGTTTCATTTTGAAGACATGTGGTACCACCCTCTTGCTGCAAGCACTGGTCCCCCTGTTGGAGCTTGCTAGGGAGTACAGTGGGTTTGACTCAATTCAAGTAAGTATACAAAGAACCATCTTCATGCTAGAACAGAAATATTTATTCTGGTTTTAAAATTTGAATGTCAATAATAGTGTTATATATAGAATATTTACAGATGAATAACACATTAACTATAAATTATGGAGAATTTGAGAGAAGAAAAAAATTTGTTTCTTAGATTTCTTTATGAAGTTACTTTTTATTCTCATAGGAGAAAGAGCATTTCTTCTGAGCAGGAAGGTAATCCATACAAATCAGTTAAAATAAGTTCTTGGTAGGTTCCAGGAAAAGTTGTAAAGAGTGGTTTTTCATATAGTTAAAATTTTGGTAAGGGATTGGATGATGATCTTGTGTTTTTATTAATATCATTAGTGGAAGGAGGAATTCTTTCCACTGACAGTATTAATTATTCTCCTAATTATGCTTCTACTAAATTAGGTCATAAACACTAATGGTTACTCTTGACTCTTATACTTCATTTCGTATCATTAAAATAGTTGTAAACTTTGTTAGATCAGCTAATGTTCACTGACAGTTATCCTATTAGGTTCTTTAAAACAAAGATAATGTTTTTTGACCTCCTCTTAGTAGGAAAGGGGATGCTATGATTTCATTCAAGTGTAATGTTTGACCAAGTTATTTGAACATATTTATCCTTTGGAAATCAACAGTACATAGTTTTAGGATTGTTGGACATGGAAATTGGGTTGGATTTTCTTCTTTATTTCCTATGTGTGAAATTGGTTTTTGTAACCCTGCTTACATTAATGACCTGTTTTGACATAGTGGTTCCAAGTGTGGTTCTGGTTCGACAATCCAACAATCACTTTAGAACAAGATACATCTCCACCCCTGCACCACCCATTCGCATCAACATTAATTCCAGTTTATATTCTTCCTCCTCACTCTCTCCTTCCGAGCTTAAATTTCTATCCTGAAAGAGAAGATTGCTTGCTTTATGTCACAAACTATTGTTTTAAATAAAATATCCAGAAATAATTATAGCCACCATTCTTTAAGCTCAGAAGAAGGCAATAAGGATAAACCTTTCCTGGTCTCAAGGAGCTTAAGATGTAGTATCAAAAAGTTAAGTATAATTACAGAACTTAGATTGTGAGTTTATGGGAAAAAGAGAAATGGAAGTTACAGGAGTTTGTTTCTAAAGTGGTATGACCTAGCATTATTTCTGGTGAAATGGAGTAATTATGATTTGAGATTTTCATGACACATTAATGTGGGGTTTGAATTAAATTGTGCATTTATGCTTTTCAGAGCTTCTTTTATTCTCGTAAGAATTTCATGAAGCCTTCCCACCAGGAGTACCCACACAGGAATTTCCAGGAAGAGGTAGAATTCCTTAATGAAATTTTCCCAAGTAAGTTCAGTTAAATGAAACCACGTAGTATACTTAGTTTTTATTAATGGATGTTGCATTATAGAAAATAATAGAAAATTTTTAATGGTCAGCACACACTAAAAAAAGGATCTTTGTTGAAATAATTCTGAGAATTTTTATTAGCTACATCCAACTTTTTCATAGCTTTCTCTGTGGCATAATTTCACTATTTCGTTTAGCAATTTACCTATTCATAGTAACTTGACAGTTACATGACACTGAAGCTTGAGAATTGTTTTACGTACATTATCAAATACTGTTAAGAATTAACAGCCTTATTTCATGGATGAGGAAACTGAAGCTTAAAGTTTATGATTTGCCTACATTCAAATGACTATTCAGTGTTAAAGATACAGGATTTGAACCTAGGCAATCCTTACTTCCAAGTTGAATATTCTGTCTACTATACCATACTTTTAGGATCGCAGTTGTGAATTAATTGAATTTAAACTCCCTTTTTTCAACAAACATCTGTTTTGTTGATCATGTACTACTTGTGATATACGTTTAGAAAGGTTTGGTTTTCTTGTTTTGTTTTTTACATTTTTCACTATAATCTGTCTTGGGGTAGTCTTAGTCATTGTATAAGCTCAGTAACCTAGTAATTTCTACAGTGTCATATGAAACATGAAGATGAAGAAAATATTATTCCTTTCATTTTGTTTTTTCAAACCTTGTTTTATACCATTCTAAATTACTATGAATTACAAGAATGGGGATTTTAGATTTTCCAAACATCATAGACTTAAGAAAGGGGACAACCTTAGAGATTTATCTGTCCCAAACACCTTTATTTTGTAGATGAGGTAACTGAAGCCCACAAAATTTTAGTGACTGACCCAAGGAAGCACAGTAATTTAATAGAACCCAGACCTTCTAACTCCTGATGTGTGGTTTTCTCCACTGTACCACAGTGCTTTCTTAAGTCATGAAATTACCAATTTAGTAATGTGAGTGAAAATTTTAATTTTAATGTGGTTGTACAAGTCATTGAGGTACTTTTTTTCTTAAGGCAAAGGAGAATAAACACCTTAGGGCCAAAGGTGCTTGATTGGTAAAGCCTCTATTCCATTCACAGATAATGTACCATTGCTACAACAAATGAAAATTAGGTTAGACATTTGAATTATAGAATCTTTCAAGAGAGATGTTTGTTAAAGTTTTATATTATGTTATATTAATATAAAAGGTCTAGTTCATGTTCTAAGGTATATGGCACTAAACTCCATCCCACCCTCCCAACTCTTGTTTTGGTCTCATATTTATAACTTGTATACATATACAAAAATTACCTCCTGGATCAGATAGAAACTCTTTTTGAGCATTTAAAGATTTCCCCAACCTGAATCACATGTGAACCTTTTCTATGCCTTTTTCATTGGCTATACTGAACATTCTCCTCATTTATACTATTCACACCTGACAAATGTATTAACTCTCCTAACTTTTCTCTCTGCCTTTGTACTAACTGTTCCATATAACTCTTAATACTCTTCCATTTCACCTCCACCTCTTGGAATCTTTGGTTTCCTTCACAGTTCAGCTCTAGTGCTCATTCTTCTTCATGAGGCCTTTCCTGGTCCCCTGGTCTTCTATCTCTCCCTATTCTTCCTCTCCCAGCTTGCTTTATATGTGTTTTCTCTTTGTTCTGTTTCTATAAAATATAGGGCGTCCTTAAAAATCTAGTATATTTTTAAGCTTTAGTGACTTGAATTAAGTTGACTAAGATTTTTAAATATTTTGTTGCCTTTGTTGTATGTTCCTTTCACATATGAGTATACATTCCTCGAAGACAAGGATGGTTTTGATTGTAGGTGAGGGTGATATGGTGTGAGTCTTTGCTGGGCATTTCTAATATTATATCTGGCACCTAGTAGACACTTAAATACTTTCTTGGTTAGTTTGGATATTTTTTATTTTTAGTTTCGAATGAAGAGGACTGTCCCCTGTGTGCATCACTAGTGCCATATAGATGAATCAGACCTCTTTTTATAGCAGTTGGAATTCAGCCATATCTAACCTATTCATAGTGTAGTGTTTGTTTTATTCATGTCCTCTTTTTGTAGCCATGAATAACAGAGATCAAATTAGAGGGATGATAGAGATCAGAGGGTATCTTTGCATCTGTTTACATATTTTCTCTCATGGCTGTTTGTCTCTGATAACTCTAGAACTGTGATAAAGGGTATGAGCCTAATTATTTCAAGATAGAAATGAGACTTACTCATGTGGATTGGATTTCAAAATTTGTTCCTTTCTCAACAGATGGAGCAGCATATTGTATGGGGCGTATGAATTCTGATTGCTGGTATGTCGAAGTATAATTTTGTAATTTTGTTTGTTTTAAAGAATTGTGTGTTACATCATTAGCAAGTTAAAATTTTGATCTTTATAGGTACTTGTACACTCTGGATTTTCCAGAGAGTCGAGTTATTAATCAGCCAGATCAGACACTGGAAATTCTGATGAGTGAGCTTGACCCAGCAGTTATGGACCAGTTCTACATGAAAGATGGTGTTACTGCAAATGATGTCACTCGTGTAAGCTCTATTTTAATTTTTTAAAAATATTTTGTTTCATTTTTGGTCTTAATTTTTGTTTCTATGTTTCCTTTTTCATGTTGCTTGTTTCTTTTTATCTTTTAAGTCTAAACTTTTGACTTAAAATTTTAGGTGAGTGGAATTCGTGACCTGATACCAGGTTCTGTCATTGATGCTACAATGTTCAATCCTTGTGGGTATTCAATGAATGGAATGAAATCGGATGTAAGTAATTCTACTTTACCAGAATCGTTAGCATTTGTCACTTTTTAACTGTTCTCTATTATTAAAACAAAAAAAATGTGTATTTCTTTCTCTAAGGGAACTTATTGGACTATTCACATCACTCCAGAACCAGAATTTTCTTATGTTAGCTTTGAAACTAACATAGGTCAGACCTCTTACGATGACCTGATCAGGAAAGTAGTGGAAGTTTTCAAGCCTGGAAAATTTGTGACCACCCTCTTTGTAAATCAGGTAACCTGTGTTATTGTTGGTAACATATTAACCTAGGTTATATAGAGCAGTTATTTCAAGAGTACCATTTATATGAATTTAGTGTTTTCTAGTAAAAATATTTGGGCTCAGAAGTGATAGTTTGGATAGTGGCAAGTAGAGGCAACAGATAGGTGGCATTTCTTCAGATAAACAGTCATGTACTTGTTTAGGAGGTAAAACCTACCATAACATCTATTAAGAGTAAATAAGTACTAATAACAGAGTCTCACTACCATCCTATTTAAAAAACAAAAAAATTCAAGTCGGGTGAGGTTCCAGAATGTCTTGTGACCATGTTTTAAAAATGTATCTTGTTACAAACTCATCTAAATACCCAGTATAGTCCTTATGAGAACATAAGACTGAATTTAAAAATGCTTGTCTATATCATAACTTTGATTGCTTGAAAGCTACTTTTACTTTGGTATATTCTAAATGGTTTCTTAATTTTTTCCCCCCCCAGAGTTCTAAATGTCGCACAGTGTTTTCTTCGGCCCAAAAGATTGAAGGGTTTAAACGTCTTGATCGCCAGATTGCTCAGTTCAATGATTACAATTTCGTTTTTACCAGTTTTGCTAAGAATCAGCAGCAACAGCAGAGTTGATTAAGAAAAATGAAGAAAAAACGCAAAAAGAGAACACAAATAGAAGGTGGTGGCAGCTTTCTAGTTAATGATACAGGGGGCCATGCTTTCCATACCCACCACCTTGTAGTTGCGGAAAGCCCTAGATGTAATCATAGTATAATCATTTTGAATTGTATGCATTATTATATCAAGGAGTTAGGTATCTTGCATGACTGCTCTCTTCTGTGTTTAGGTATTCTATGCCACTCTTGCTGTGAACTTGAAGTGCATGTAGAGAAAAACTTTTACTGTATGAGACTTTACAACACTTGTAAAAACAATTCAATTAGGATTATGCACGGTGTAATTTTTCTCCAGGTATCACCAAAAATTCCCCACAGACAAGGCTTTCGTCCTCATTAGGTGTTGGCCTCAGCCTAAATCATCTGGGACTGTTCTGTTAAATTACTGTCAGGTATTTTTTATGGGCAGTTTCTTCCAATTTCTAGACCACATTTTTCTCTATTAATTCTAATGAAACTTAAACGCAAACATTTCTTTGCAGAGTTAGAAATTTTACCTTCTTAAGCAAATTGATGATTGTTACAGCTGATGATTTTGCTTATTATATAAATTTTGAGTATTGGAACATTACTTTTGCTCCCTGTATCTTTAGTTCTCTAAGCTCAGTGATTACCCTTCCCCATTTATAAATGAGCAGTGCACTGTTACACTGAGTTTAACATTAGCCTCTCACCTTTGTGAGAAAAATAGCTTGGTTCAGATCTTAATTCAGGTCAGGGTGGGTTTGGTGGTCTCTTTCATGTATGATTGGCAAGGGCAGGTGGGTAGGGCACCAAGACTTCTCTCTGGTATGTGTTGGTTAAGATGAGAGTGCATTGGCAGAGTTACGGAGGCTCTAACTATGCCATGTCCATACTCCACAGTTAGAGCACCAAATGTATAGCCACAGACCTTCAAATACTTAATATTTTCTTTGAAATCAACAAATTTAATAGGGAGATTTAGTGTAAAGGATATGGAATTTACCAGACTAGATATGCCGGTCAGCTTGGATCATTCACCATAACTTTTTTCTTAGCAGCCATTTCAACCTAATTGTGAGTAAACAATATAGTGTTAACCTAATTTTGTTGTTCCAAGCAGAATCAATATGCCTTTTTATCTTGTGACTGAAAGTCCTGTGATATTGTGGTGCATGAGACTATTATGCTGTATTTGATAGTGTTGTGACTTCATCTGTTGTTCCTCTTAATTAATGTGGTGATTCCTTTAACCATGATTTGATGGCATCAAGTGAATGACTGCACAAAGTGAGAACTGTCTAGGTTATTTGGACAGACAGTGAAGTAAAATGCTATTCGTAAAAAACAAGGCATGTTCAAAAATGGTCATTTAATGGATGACTGGTGGATGCAGGCTTTCAAGAGTTGGCATTTTCAGCAAATAACTGGGATTTTAGCAGCTATGAGACCAGCAAAATTAACTTAAATTTTATATTTCCCTCTTGTCCTCGCAGTTTGTTTTTTGACTCTTTCTGGATTGATGCAGTGGTGTTTTTGTTCCTTCCGTATTTATAAATGAAATACTTTTTTAGTGTTTCTAAACTTTAAAAAATCTGCTTGGTTAGTAATCAAGTGGTTGGAACACTGTTTTGACTTTTATTTTAAGCATGTTATTGACTGAAAGCTTCATTGAAGAAGCATTCTACCAACTCAGTCAATTTGATTCTGTAATCTGTAAGTAATGTGGCACCTGATACTTTTTGGTGCTTGATATTTTTGAGGACCAATAATTCAAGTGGAATTTTGTTCTTGAACAGTGTCCCAAGAGATTTGATGATGATATTTGTTGGCTTGAGGTCTGATTTTTTTTTTTTTTTAATATACTGAAGATCCCTTCCTAAGTAGTTGAAAAATGCACAGATTTATATGAGAATGAAAACATAAGCCTCTGATAGGAAAGTGAAAGCTGTTGAATGGGTATTAATCTAAATTAATCTAGTATGCTCAGAAGAGGGGAAGTTTTGGTGTCATAATTTCTCTCTTCATGGTGTTGGACTTTAATCAGTTAAAATGTATTTTTAAAATCTGTACCACAAAACTTAATGCTTCAATAAAAGTTTGCTTAATTCATTGTTTAGTGACATTCAGAGATTTTTTTGAAAATATAAATGATATTATGTCAAACTATCCTCAAAATAATCAGGGCCCTATTAACCAAATTCTTGGACATCTTAATTTTCAGAGTTGAGGCAAAAATGGAGCTGTTCTGCCCCTGAAACATCTTCAACATCTTCAACATCTGTCCTCCTCTTTTCATTCCTGCTACAACTCCTTAACTTTGATTCAACCCTCAGTCTGATAGACTTACTCCTAGGTTCCATTGTCCCACGAATAGACAACCCTGGTATTCAGAACCCCCAGTTCCAGCTAACTGTTTCATCCAAACAGAGTCCACCCATGGTCTTCTCCAGCCTTTTCCCATATCAGTGCCTTTCTTTATCCCTTCCCTCTTGCCAGGGATGGATTTCCTTTTTTTGACCCCTACTCCTCATCTCTAACTTTGTAATAATCCTTCCCTTCAAGGGGAAGGCCTGCTCGCTTTGTTCTGAACATGACCTTGCATTTGCCTATCATACTTTCCATTGTGTCAGTTACTCCTTTACATATCTTACTCTCCCCAGTTTGAATGTAAGCTCAAAAGCAGGACCTTCATCTTTGTATCTCTAGCACCTAGTATAGTATTTTGCATGTAGGTATTTAATGTTTACTTAAAATAAATGCTTACACCCCTTTTAGATATGTCTAGTGAGCTTTTCTTGTTTGACTCTGCCCATTGCTCATCAACTTGTGGGTATGTTTTCAGACGGCTACTAAACAAGTTACGGTACTTTCCAGTATTTAATGTTTCAAGCAGACAAGGTAAGGATGCCTTAAATAGTTTGTCATTGGCTGAAAAAATCATTACTTGGTGGCTGACCTGTACAGATTCTGATAAGATCGTATCTGGAGGGAACCTTGTACTCTATGTCCTTAAATCTCAGGGAAGTTAGGTTAAATGATTTGCTCAAGATTAGAGAGATAATAGCAGTCCAGAGTCAGAATTTGAACCCAGGTCTATTAATTCCAGAACCAGGATTTTTTCCTCTTAATCACCCTTGAGTCCTAGGAAACTTACGCTATAGCCAGTAAAGTTACAAAATACTACTCCCTCTGTCCAGAATACCCCTGTTGTCCTAGAAGTAGATCCAGGTTTACCTTCTGAGCCAGCTAAATAAGCCTGTTAAGAGTTCTGCCAAATTTCTCCTAGCTGCTCTGATTTGGGGGGTAGCGAGCAGGGGAAGTAATGGAAAAGGGCCTTAATTCTAAAGCTAACATTCTGTACGTGTGGCAACATTTTATCCTACAAATCATTCTCACATGGGTCGCGGCAACAAATGTAGGACTTAAATGAGGTTTGTGCAAAGTGATAACTGGCACAAAAGATAAACAAATGTAAATTTTCCCTGGGGTAGTGAGCTTGTCTTTACTGACATAAGCAGAAGCTATACATTAAAAATTTTTTGCCTTCCCTCCAGAAAACATGTCTCTGTTTCACATGCTACATGAAAATGTTTGATGCTTTTTAGTGTTACTTCATTAACGATAATGCTATAACATGTAGTAACCAGTCTAATGCTTTTCCTTCTGTTTGGCTACTAGCCTATAGTTTGAACAACATGTACCCACCTTATTTATTAATCTCCTTAAAAATGGAAAGATTTACAGGTCCACAGCTCCATGGAACATCTAGTTTCCACAGCTTCTCAAAATTCATTTCAGCAACCACATACGTGATGTAATGACATGGGATATAGTACTATGTATCTGGATATCTGATTAACAGTCCTTTGGTTTAGGAAACTGGGTGTTTTCATTATTGCCTTAAATTGCAAGCATCTGTCTGATAACCATATTTTTATCAACAAGCATTTATTAAATACCAACTTAAGCATGCTAAGTGCTGGGGATACAAATGTAAACAGTTTGAATGGCCATTCTTTCAGAGGAGAAACAAGTAAAATAGGAAGTGAGTAGATCTCATTTCTATTATATTTATCACCTACATGAGACAGTCCTCTTCTATCCATTTGAGTTTCTTCTTTTCCCACTGAAGCATAGTTAAAAACTATCTTTTTCTTCTCAACAAACTCAGTTTGTAAGATGTGGTTCCCAACAACTGTTCTTACAAGACCATGCTTTTCTTTGTACTCATCCTTGCTATATGTATTTTTTGCTTTGATACTTTAAGTCATTTAGAAAGTTGTCAGTGCATTCCCTACATGACCACATAAGTCTTGTAAATCGGTTCTCTTTTTTTCTTCCTTATCAAGTTCACTGACATCTGTGTCAGAATTTTGTTCTCTATAGTGGGGCCTAATTTACTTTTAGGCCAACTTTCTTGAGAATGTTAGGCCACAACTTATTCTTGATATCTGTTCTCCCAGGATTGTAGGAAGATTGTGCCTACATTATATTCCACATCTATCTGAAACTCTCAAATGGTCATTTCTTCCAGGGTTCCTGTTGATCATTTCTACTTCCAGAATTTATCATCTAGGGCGGCTAGGTGGCGTAGTGAGTAGAGTACCCGCCCTGGAGTCAGGAAGACCTGAGTTCAAATCCAGCCTCAGACATTTAACATTTACTAGCAGTGTGACCTTGGGCAAATCACTTAACCCCAATTGCCCTGCCCTCTCCCCCCCCCCCCAAAAAAAATCATCAGCTGATTCACTTTAATACAGAGGCCTTTATTTAGGAAATGTCCCAAAAGCTGAGAGTCCTCCCTATCATAACAATATCAAGATTGTCTGGTTTATTTATTTCCCTCTGGCCTAGAGGTCTGTCCCGCTATTTATTGGAATATTGTTTCTCTTTGCCTTTCTATTGATGCAAAATGGAAAAGGTGGCCAAGAGTCCCTCACAAACAAGTCTTTGTAACAATACACTGAGCATCTTGGTAGGAAACTTTCTATCCCCTACACCTCAGGGTAATATAATGACTGGTATTTATGTGGTTTTATATTTTAGAAAATGTTTTGCCTGTGTTACTTCACTTAGTTATCACAACAACTGCACTGGGGTAAAGGGATTTGCCCTTGATCACACAGCTGTAGATTTTTGGAGGCAAACTTTGAATCCAGGTTGCTCATAATTCCAAATACGGTTTTTCTTTCTACTACATCCTCTTAGTCGGTTCTCAACCTGTGGGTTATGTTCAATTTAAATATATCCTGCATATCAGATATTTATGTTACGATTCATAACAGTAGCAAGATTACAGTTATGAAGTAGCAATGAAAATAATTTTATGTGGTGACCCCCACCACAACATGAGGAACTATATTAAAGGGTCGCAGCATTAGGAAGATTGAGAACTGCTGTCTTAGTGGAAAGAACCCTAGACTGAAACGAGTAAGAGCATGCAATTAAACAGCTCCCATCCATCCTGACGCTCCGTCAGGGTTCTTAGTATCAGGCCCTAGTGGATACATGGCAAAGACAGAATTCCCTTTTCCTACAGTTTCTGCCCTTTTGTCCCTTCTTTACCTGGCTTTGTTCTGAGGGAAAACCTTGATTCAAATTTTTAATCTGCTACTTAATACTTGTGTGAACTTGGAACAGCTCTTGGGGCATTTCAGGGCTTCAGTTTTTTACAAGTATAGTTTGATAATATAATGGTATACCACCATTTAAAAATTTTTTGGGGGGGGTCTCAAGGTTTATCCTATTGTCAAGCTCAAGTTGTACTTCTTTTAAGATCAATAATTTCCTTTGTATATATCTTAATATCTTTAGACTATAAAAGCTTCCTGTGAATTTCTGGGTATATTAAATGATTGTATTTTTTTTCTACATCATGCCTGTAAATATATTACATGGTTTGGTGGTTATATGTGGCCATTTTGTTTCCTTACCCTTACCATTTTCTATTTTAAAAGCCCTCTAAATTGGCTCACCAAATTTTCATCCATATATATTTTTTTACCAGTTGTATCTTGAAACCATGTTTAACCAGGAACTGGGTTTTTGGTTTGGGAGATCTTAAAAAGGCTCAAACACCTCTCCTTCAAGTCTTGGGTGCATATTTGTGTGAAAGGATTAGCTGATATTGGTAGCCCTTCATGAGAACTGGCAGTTACCAGGATGATTATAAATCGGGGCTTGTTGCTCAGATACTAGCAGCTGTGTATCTTCCATCATTCCTTGAGGCCCTTCCTCAGATTAAATAAGTCATTTAACCTCTTTTGAGCCTCAGTTTACTCATCTGTTAAATAATTGTATGCTTAAGTGTTTTATAAACCTTAAACATGACATAAATGTCAACTCTCAATAAACTGGCTTATCATACTTTGGTACAGTAGTTGTTAATCTCTTCTGCTGCATTCATTATTTGCTCCTCCAACTAACATCTTGTCATAAATTTGAATTCCCTTTTGAGTCCTTGGATTATTTTTTTCACCTTTGTTCTCCTCTTGAAGCATTTCTTCCATTTTTGTTGAAGGAACCTCACCTCTGTACTCTTAATTTTTTCAGGGAGAACATTCCTCCAGCCCTTTCTTTTCCCTTGTGCTTTTACAGATTTACAGTTATTAACAGGCTCTGGAAGAAGCATTCCATTTGAGGATCTGACCTCCTGAAACAGGTCCTATGTTCTAATATGGCTCTTGCTGATAAACTACCAAGGCCACCTGAGGCATCTACTTTTTTTTTTTTAAATAATTTCCCTGCCTTATATCCTTTTATACTGCTGGTCCAAGTTCTTCTACAGCTTACAATCCTGGTTTCCTAAGTGAGATGGATGTCTTAGAAATCAAGCCCCTTACCTAGTTCCTTTAGGGTGATGCAAGCCTACCTTAAATATTTTTTGTTTTCTTAAGTCTCCTGAATCTTAAATCACAATGGCTGATGGTTATGAATATATATGTGTAATATACTGTCTTAAAGTCTTTAACAAATTTTCATTTCAATGATCTTTCTAGATTCTATCTCTAACCTTTGGAAGATTCCCAGAGTACATGAGAACTTTATGAAGATCCTGTAAATTGAAATGCTTAAATTGTGTAATATGGACTAGAGTTTGAAGAGTTCAGGGAAGGGGGAATCAGTGAGGAGTAGAGTAGTCGAGGATTTTGTAGAAGAGGAATTTAATATGCATTTGGAGGAATTTTAATTGGAATGGTTATCATTTGGGTAAGAGAGGACAATTAACAGGGATTTATCCTTTCCACTAAATTAGGTCAAATGATAGAATTTTTTACTTGAAAGAGCACTTAGCAGTTGAGTACAAGCAAGGCCACCAGGTTATTTTACTGGCTACATTTTTTAAAAACAATAGTTTCGGTAAATGTACCTAGCCTTGATGAATTTGTATATCTCTTGATTTTGGAAGTTATTCGAAAGAAGCATTTCTATGACAAGGGCAAGCCCTAATTTATTTGTTCATTGCAAAAACTGCTTCACAGAAAAAGAATGTTTCTTTCTTGTCTGCAAATATTTGGTTTTGACCTCAGATCGGATTGTTTGAGATCAAAGCAAAGTCCTGTTGATACCAAAGAACACCCTGTCTTAGCTGAGTTTTTTTTAAATAGAGTGTTTGGCTTCAGAGATCCATTATGGAATTAATGGAAATAGGTGAGAAATAAAAAGATTATCATCCCAATGCTAAGAGTAGAGCTGGAAGTAGCACCAACTCTACAGGTCAGTTTCTTCAGGGTCTTGGCACCAGAGAACTTTTGGGGATAAGAGGTCTCTAAATTTTGAGGTGATCTTACCCACTTCAGTCATGCTTAAACTACCGTTCCCTTGGCAGTTAATCAAGCTGCCTTGTGTGATGTTGCCTGTATTGTTGACTTGCACTCTTACTTGATTCTTGCTGTTGTTTGGCGGTTTTCTGCTTGTGTTTTTTGTTTCCCCAACTGCATTGTGATTTCTTGGAAGGCAGGAGCAATGTTAAATTCATCTTTGTATTTTCACAGTGCCTTACTCGTATTAGGTGCTCAATAAATACTTTGTTGTCGTTACTAATATGTTGTTTTCTGCAAACTGAACTCAGGGAATATTTGTCCCCCGATACCAAGTTAGAGATCCCCATCATAACAGATTAATGTAAACATTTCTATGTAGATCAAGCTTGTCTCCTAAAACATACCTGCTTACATCCTGTGAGTCAGATGATCTGTTACCCAATGCCAGTTCTGCTGTACTGATTCTATACTTTTGAGGCTAGGGGGAAACTATTTTTTTAACATTTCTATTACACTATTGCATTGTTACGCATAACATTTAGCCTTATTGCAATTAAGGTCAAGAATGGCCAATGTGGCCTGAGCCACCATACATTTCCAGTTATTATAGGCTCCCCATATTTGCCTGCTGTAGTATGTTTAGTATGTTAAGACCTCCTGGAGCTACACAAGGAAACTTGACAATAGAGATTTTATTTAATTCTTTAAGATGGTAGAAGGTACGATGGAAAGAGGATATCTAATGGAGCAAAGTGACAAACTTAAAATGATGGGGATATATGAATTAAGGCAACTAAGAAGGAAGGTGGAAAAGCCCAGGGCGTATGATTTTGTGTGGGGAATAAGGATGAGTGACATTGGAATGTTTCAAGCTTAAGCTATTTGCTTGGTGATTGCAGAAAAATAGTAAAGAAAATGAAATGAGAATTCACCTCACACCCCTCAATTAACAAAAAGGAGATAAAAGATGGAAATAATCTGGAAGTTCTCTTGAGAGTCAAACACATTAATAGACTGTTTAAGAAATAGTAAATTGGTCATTTGGCCACTTGTTTTGGAATTATGCAAGAAAAGTTACCAAACTTACCCATATACCCTTTGATGCAACAAATCTCATCTACCCTGAGAAAATCAAAGACAAAATGATATGTCCCAAATATACCAAAATGTTTTTAATGGCATTTGTGGCAGCAAAAACTATTAATAGATGGGTACCCATCAGCTGGGGAATAGTTGAACAAATGACATAAGTAGAATGGAATATTTTGTTTTAAGAACTTTAGAGAAATGGTGAGACATGAATTATGGCCATGAAGTAAGAACTGTCAGAAATATGCACAGTGACTGTAATAATGTACCACAAAATGATGACTTAGTGTATCATAAAAGCAATAGCCAACATTAGATTTAGAAGTCCAGTGACTAGTGCTCAATGTGCCAGACATGGGCATAGTTTCTTTACTGTCGTTTTACTCATCAGTCAATCAGGTCACATACAAACATACCCCCAAAGTCTTTATCCATGTAAATTCCCATGCAAGCTTCATTTTTCTAAACTTTGTGATAATCAGACTTAGAGCTTGCTTTTGGCCTCGAGCATTATCACTTCACTATCTCCATACAATGATACTTGACCATCGACAACCAGTTGATGTCCTTGGGAACCGTTGCCAACACTGCCCTATTTGCATTCAAGCCCTGTGCTACTGGCCTTTACCTGGTAACAACGTACTCATCTGCCAGCTATTTTTTCTTCATTGAGGCAGTTTGGGGCTAAGTGACTTGCCCTGGGTTATACAAACTAGCAAGTGTCTGAAGCAGGTCCTTCTCATTCCAGGGCCATTGCTCTATCAGTTCCACCACCTACCTCCCCATACTATATGTAGTGAATTCCCACTACCTTTTACTTTATCCTTCCATGTATTAATCATCAGTCACCAGAAGACAAACTATCCTCTGCCTCTCTACTCTACCACATACTCCCATTGTCTTTGGCTCTATCCTACCTGTGTCTCATTCCAAGCTTACCTACTCCTTCCACTGTGACCTCTGGTATTCTTGTTCTGTAGTGAACAAACTTTCCATCACTAAGATTTAGCTTTTAGCTTCCCTGATCATCCTTTCTAAAGGTGATTTAACCTTAACACCACCACACACACACACACACACACACAGTTTATACTGCCAGTTCCAGACTTTGCTGGTACCATTGCTCACCAACCTCCTGTGATTAATTGAATAAAAATTTTAAACTCTTCAAATCACGGTGGCAATTGTGAACCAGCCTCCAAGTTAATCTCTCTTGTCAAAGAGTTCAGCACCTCACTCAATATTCCTTTTCCCCCACTGCTTCCTATACTTGGCGACTTCCACAATTATGTTGATGCTTCCTCCCTAATCCTACAGTTTTTTAAAGTCCCTGTTTACTCTACCTTAGCCTTGTAAAAGATGTCACACACACTAGATTTTACCATTATCTACAAGTGTTCTTTAATAAAAAATATGACATCCTTAATCTGACTGGACACTTGATTCCTTAGCTCCCTATGCCTTACTATTCCTAAACCTACCTTCACTTTCATTGTGATCTTTCATCTCTCTACCCCTCAGTACTTCCTCAGGACATTACCCTATTCTTTATCCCATCCCAACATGTCACTATGGTTAACTAAATCGGCTCCATATTGCCCTTTTGGATCCTTCACCCCCTTGTCCTTGTTGCTTTTCCCTTTTCAAAAACCAGTCCTAGTTTATTCCCACTATCTTCTTCTCTTCCTACTCATGCTCCTAAATAGAGCTGGAAGAAGTCAGCTGGAAGAGCGTGCACAAAATTCATGTTTTCTCAGTTTACCTGGGCACAAAGCAGCAAGGCATCCTTTTATTCCCAATTGGTTCCCTATTCCAAATCTTCATTTATCTCAAGCTTCTCACCCCTCTTGCCCATCCTAACTTAGCTGAAGGCCTGGCCCTTTGATTTACTGAGAAGTTTTGAGGCAAGTTCCTATGAGCTCCCTCTTCCACCTCTTTGTCCCCAACGCCCTCAATACCATCCCCTACTCTCCTTTCCCAGGGATGGGGAACCTGTGGCCTTCTAGGTCCTTGGGTACAGCCTTTTGACTTGAGTCTAACTTTTACAGAATGTCCTTTTATTAAGATTTGTTCTATGACGTTTGGATTCAGTCAAAGGGCTGCAGTTGAAACCTTGAGGGTCACATGTGGCCTCAAGGCCTCAAGTTCCCCACCCCTGTGCCTAGTTTCTGATGATAAGGTAGCCTTTTCCTTTGGCAAGACCCACTTCTACTTGTGGGAAAGGGGAAGGGAACGAGCATTTATTAAGCGCCTACACTGTAAGGCACTGCCAAGCACTTGGAAAGATTTGATCCTCACAACACAGAGGTAGGTGCTATTATCCCTGTTTTATTGTTGAGGAAACGGATACAGAAAGATTAAGTGACTTGTTCACACAGCCAGTTAAAATGTCTGAGGTCAGATTTGAACTCTGGTACTATGGTCTCAGGGGCAGCTCAGTCACACAGTGGAGAGCTGGGCCCACGGTCAGGAAGACTCTGTCCTGAGCTCAAATCTGGCTTCAGCTGCTTACTAGCTGTGTGACCTTGGGCAAGTCACTTAAACCCTGTTTATCTCCGTTTTTTCATCTGTAAAATGAGCTGGAGGAAGAAACCAGTCCAGTATCTGCCAAGAAAACCCCAAATGAGGTTATAAAAGGAGAGTTGGACACAACTGAAAAATGACTAAACAACTATGGTCTCATTGACTTCAGGCCCAATGTTCTATCCACTGTTCCACCTCATTGCTTTTTGATGTGCCCTGGCTCCTGTTTCCCATATTTTGCAAACAAAATTGCTCCTTCATTTATGCATTTTCTGAAACATTTTCATCCTCTGCCTGCTGGTTCCATGTCTACTGCCTTCAGACATACTTGAGTATTTTGAGTCCTTAAAAAAAGCTGCTAGACACTCCTGGCTAGCACTACCCAGAAAGTCAATGTGATTATTATAAAGGCTGAGGAACCCTTTAAACTGACTCTGACAATACAAGTCCCCTCCCACTGGGCTCATCATGGTGTGGCCTTCCATTGTAATCCTTTTCTTGTGGGGAGTCGGGGAGGAGAGGGGTTTGGAAAGAGTTGTTCAGACCAACCTGTTGCTGGAATTAAAAATATCCTTAATACTAGCTGTGTGGTCTTGGGCAAGTCACTTAATCCCAATTGCCCTGTTTTCCCCCCTCCAAAAAGACAAAAAAACAATTGCACTTAATAGTATATAATGCCACCTGTGCATTAGCAGCACAGCAACAGGATGAAGCAGAGAAAAGTAGATTCCCTAAAAGTGCAGTAGTTAATGATGGGAGAGAGGGGCTACAGTCAATACAGTGATTTAGAATAATTTTTTTTTGCATTGTCTTGCTACTGCACTGCTTGCTGTGGTTGTGGTCTCTGCTCTTTTTACCCCTTACAGATTAAAACCTCAGGTTGGTACAGCTCATTCTGTCCAAACTGTACTCTCTTCCTGGGCTGGGAAGATTGTTCTTTTTGACCAAAAAAAAAAAAAGGACCATTTCCTAGGGGGTTCAGTGTAACTAGCTCATACTTGGAAACTTGCCTGCCTGCAAATTTGTCTTCAAAGAGTGCTAGCAGTATTATATCTCTCCTCCCTTTCTCAGCCAGACTTCCAGAAAAAAAATATCTGTCATCATGTCCCACCTCTCTCCTCTTTCAGCCATTTGCCAATCTGGCTTCTGACCTGGGCACTCTATTTTACCAGTGATCTCTTAATCACCAGATCTGATGCTTCTTTCATTTTTGTCTTTCTTCATCTCTTTAGTGCATTTGACACTGTTGACTCCATTCCCTTAAATACTCTCTTCTTTGGGTTTTTATGATACCCTCTTGGCTCTACTATCTGAATATCTAATTACCCCTTAGTATCTTCTATTTACTCATCCACATCATGACCCTTAAGTGTGGGCATCCCCCACAGCTCTGCCCTAACTACTCTCTATTCCCTTTCTTGGTCGCCTCATTGACTCCCATGGATCTAGTTATCTCTCTATGCAGATGCCTCCAAAAAAATATATCCAGCCCCAGTCTCTCCCTGAACTAAGGTTCCATGTCAGTAATTGTTTACTGGACATTTAAAACTGTATATCCTAGAGGCATCACATAGAATTTTTCCACTCAAATCCACCCCTCCAGACTTACCTGTTAGTGATTGAGTTACCACCATTCTCTTCTCTTAGGTTTGCAACCTTGGCATTATCTTTGACTCCTCACTCTTCCCTTATCTTACATATCCCATCAATTACCAATCTTTCTGTTTGTACCTGAACAGGTCTTCTCTGCCCCTTTCCCCTACTTACACCACTACCCAAGTTCAGGGCCTCAACACCTTTCACATCCAACACATCTGCCAAAGTGTTTTTTTCCTAAGCACAGATCTGACTACGTCACTTCCCTACTCACTCAAGTCCAATGGCTCGCTCTTGCTTCTAGAATAAAACATAAATTACTCTATTAAGCTTTTAAAGCTCTTCACAACTTGGCCCAGCCTATGTTTCCACCCTCTTTATATACCACTCCTGCATGTCGAAATCCAGCCAAACTAGCCTTCTCACTCTTAGTCACTAATGAGTAATTTCACATCTGTAACATGTCAGAGATGGGACTTTCCTATATAGAGAGGGAAAGCTGGGAACCTCGACAATCGAGGGAGGAGCCATCACCCAAATCTAGATTCAGTCTGTTTCAGGCTTCAAATAAAGATTGTTAATATTCTCTTTTGTACATGGGAGCGTTGAGTGTGGGTTTTCATTTCCCCTCCCTAGTTGAGGACATTTGGAAAAAGGCATTTATTTGGAGAGGTAGTTGGTACTAAATGAGGGTGTTGGAAAAAACTGATCAATTCTCACTTTAGGCTTCCTACTGCTGAGAGGCCTAATTTACCCTCTCTTTTTCAGTCCTTTATGTCCTGGATAATATCTATGCCACACTTCTGCAATTTGTCATTGTTTATTTACTGCAGATCTTTTTACCCTTTGGGTTATTTGTAATTTAATTCTTCTAAGATGATGATATTTCTTTGAAAAGGCATATATGAACTGATGTATAGTGAAGTAAGCACAAGCAGAAGAATCATTTACACTATCATACGTATATTACAAAAATGGAACAACTTCTGAGAATTTTTACAAGTTTATCAATGGAATGACCAGAATCAGAATAATTTTTACAATAACAACACCGCAAAAACAATTTTGAAAGTTGTAAGAACTATGATCAGTACAATAACCATTCAATATTCCAGAGGATCGATGATGAAACATGCTGTTGTACAGAAATAATAGTTTGAGGGTGCAGAACATGACACAAATTATTTTTGTATGCAGCCATTGAGGGAATTCATTTTTCTTGACTATGCATATTTGTCCCAAGAAATTTGTTTTTCTTTTCCAATGATGTGGGTGGGAGAGGGTAAAAAAAATTTTTATTTTTTTTTAAATGGAGGAGTGCTACAAATGTGAAATGTTGCATGCACTTTCAGATGAGGTCACTGTATTATTTAGTTTTTCTTAACTGTTTTACTTTGTTAAAAGAAATCTCATGAAGTGAGAGTCCTGTAAATGTAATGTAAAGCAAAACATTAATAAAACTTTTAAATTAAAAAGAAAAAGATGGTCATATTCCAGGATCCATAGCCATAGAGCATCACATGTGCAATTTTCCTATTCTGTATTAACTGCTAGTACCCTTTCTTTCATCCAGGAGGTCTCAGTCTTTCACTTCAGTCAGCTGTTATCCTAGGTCTTGAAATCTTTCTTTTGAATGAACTCTCTCTCACAGGCATGTTCTACAAATGTGCTAGAAAGAACAGTATAAAACCAAAGAGAAAACCAGCTATCCATCCAATCTAGGACTGCACAATAAGACTGCCAAGATCCTGAGGAAGTATATATAATATAGAGAGGTAGGTAAAAGGTGAAGCAGGCAAAGCAACCCAGTCCCATAGCAGGTGACAGGGCCATACTAGCACCCAGAACAGAGCTGCCCAGAGACCAAGGAGGCAGGGCTGGGCCCAACAAAAGGACACCTCTCCTAGTACTAGCTGTAGCCTAGGTGTCATCTAAATCACCTCTGGGAAAAGGGCCAGATCACAACCTAGGTATACCACACCTAATCCAGAACCCAGGCAGCTTTCGACAAAACCACAGCAGGAGCTAAAGCCTCAGGATTCCTGCAGAAGGTGGGCCCTAATCTTAACTACCACATATACAGTCAAGCAAGGCCTGCCCATGCCATCCAAGAGTGTGGGAGGGAGTAGAGGCTGACCTAGGCAAAAACAACCACCCACCTCCTCCCTCCATCCAGAAACTGGCTGGAGATAGTGAATAAACAAAAATACGCAACACAAAAGAAATCCCATTGATTTGAGAGAAGCCCAAGTTGTAAAGAAGTACAAAATGTAATGTTGAAGGAAATGACAGAGAAAAGAATGGTAAGGTGGCAAACCTTAAGAGGAACTTCCTAAAAATTAGAATAGGCCCAAAGAAGAGCAACAATGTGAGGCAACAAGAAATATTAAAACAAAATTAAGGGGCAGCTAGGTGGAACACTGGCCCTAGAGTCAGGAGGACCTCAATTCAAATCCGACCCTAGACATTTATTAGCAGAGTGACACCCTGGGTAAGTCACTTAATCCCAACCGCCTCCAAAAAATAAAAATTGAAAAATTAATATACTATCAAAAACATCTTATCTAAAAAATAGGTCAAGGAGAAATCATCTAAGAATCATCAGACTACCTGCATGTCCAGAAGGAAACAAAATAAAACTCAGCACTGGATGGATTTATAAGTGAGTGAATTCTATCAAACATTCAAAGAAAAAAACAATTCCAGTACTACATAAAATGTTGGTAAAAATAAGAAAGAGATCTTTCCAAACTATCATATAAACATGGTCTTGATTACAAAGTCAGGGAAAAACAAAGCAGAAAAAAGTTTAGACCAGCGGTTCTCAACCTGTGGGTTATAGTCAATTTAAATACATTCTGCATTTCAGATATTTACATTACAATTCATAACAGTACCAAAATTACAATTATGAAATAGCAACAAAAATAATTTTATGGTTGTGGGTCACCACATGAGGAACTATTAAAGGCTTGTGGCATTAGGAAGTTTGAGAACCTCTGGTTTAGACCAATATCCCTAATGAACATTGATGCAAAAATATTCAGTAAAATCTTAGCTTAAAAGGTGCACAACATATCAAATGGATTATATAATATGATCAGGTTAAATTTATCCCAGGAATAACAGAATCGGTTCAATATGAGGAAAATTATAAAGCTAAGAGACTATACTAACGATAAAAAAATATGATTCCATTAATTAGATGTATATAAGGCTTTTGACAAAATCCAGTTATCTCTGTTTATAAAAACAATGGAAAGCATAGGAATAATGGACTTTTCTCAAAGATGAGGAGTATTATCTAAATCAAGCAAATATCTGTAATGGAAAGAGGTTTGAGACCTTTCCAATAAGGAGGTGAAATAAAGATTTTTGTTATCACCACTACCATTTAATATAGCGCCAGAAATGCTAGGTATAATAGACAAGAAAAAGAAATCAGGAATAAACATAAGCAAAGAGGAAATAAAACTACGACCTTCTGAAGGTGATATGATGTTTTTAGAGACTCCCTAGAGATTCATCTGAAATTAAAACAATACAGCAAAGTTTCAGCATATAAAATAAATTGATATAAATAATTACTGTTACTATATGTTAATAACAAAGCCTAGCAGGAAGAGAGAAAGAAAATCTACTCAAAATAACCACAGAATGTGTAATATATTTAGGAATGTGACTACCAAGATAAACAGGAACTATATTAATTCAACTACAAAACTCTTTCAGAAAGATAGAACTAAATTATTAAAAAATTATTAATTGCTCATGAATTATTTATAACAGTAAAAATGATAATATACCTAAATTAATTTGTTTAGTACCATGCCAATCAAATTATCAAAGGATTTTAAAAATTTTCAAGTTAGTTTATTCCAATTGTTTCGAAAAATAGGCAACTGGCCTGGGGTCAGGTCCTAAGGAGCACTGGGACTCCCAGAGCCTGTCCTCTCCTTTGATCTACATACAGAGTGAAAGGTTTTCCTAGATCAGGTAGGGCTAATGCTGGAGTGGAGGTCAATTAAGCTTTCAGTCACAAAAGCTTTAGTGTGATCTGACCCCACTCTAGAAGGAATGAGTCAGGGCCCTGAGTAGAGGCATAGAGAGGCTTAGCAATAAGGCTGAAAATTTGGGATCCAAAGCCTACAAAACCCAGCCATACCTAGAAAAGTTCAAAGTTGTTTTTTGTGTGACTGGAATAGGTATAGACAAGATTGTCCTTTTCCTCTCAGAGGTTAAGGAGCAAGAGGTAGGAGTTAGTTCATGGCCCAGATACTTTACAGACTAGCGTGCTACTTGCACTTTATCCAAAGAGACCCTAAAGCCTTAACTACCCAAGAAATTGTAAGGGTTTCTGCCGCAGCAGCCAAAGATGCCTCCCCGGTGGGGCTACAAATAAGGATATCGACCGCATACTGGATTAAGCTGCTATCAGTTAATTTCAGGTACCTTAAATCCTTTCCCAAAGGTTGACCAAATAAATGTGGGCTATCCCTAAACCCTTGGGGTAAGACTGTCCATGTTAGCTGACATGGACTTGTTTCCCCAGCAAGTATCTATTCAAATGCAAAAATAAATTGGGAGTCTGTATGCAGAGGTATACAGAAAAATGCATCTTTGAGATCTAGGGTGGAAAACCATCAGGTGCTCCCAGGGATCTGAGTAAGTATTGTATATGGATTGGGGACTATGGGGTGTATGGGAATGACAGCTTTGTTAACAGCCCTGAAATCTTGAACCATGCAGTATTCTCCCTTAGGCTTTTTTACAGGAAGAATTGGGGTGTTACATGTAGATTGGCAAGGGACAAGGATTTTATATTTTAGGAATTTTTCAAATAATGTTTGTAGTCCTTCTCAGGCTTGATTGGATATGGACGGCAATGGGGGAACACATTAGGATCTCGGAGGCGAACAGTAATTGGGGTGGCATGAGTAGCCCTCCCAAGAATTCCCTGATCCCAGACAGTTGGCTCAACTGTCTCCCCCCTGTTCTGACAAATAGTCAGGGAGGAGAAGCAGTTGACAAAAGGAAACGGCAAAGTTATGAAGCCCTAATTTGGAATTCACCCCCATCCCCCTGCTGACCCTTTTTTCCATTGGCCAGAAGTCAGGTGCACGATCTAAGTGTGGCAATCGAGTCCATCCAAATCTGAGTACTGGAACAAGGAAACAGTAGATCACCCGATGTACATTTGAGAAAGCACTTCTGTCCTTATTTGGCGAATCTTATACTGACTGAGGTGTCACTCAGGAGAGGGGTGACTCCCTACTGCTCTGAGTTTTGAGTCCTTGTAAATCACGTGATTTCCAGTGAAGGGGAACTCAGAACTGTTTCCCACAAAAAGCCTTACTAGATTTTAGAGTATATTCAGAGAAGTTTCAGCTCTCTCACTCATATATATATAATTTACTTCTGCCCAAAATATCAAGAATACACAGGCAATTTGTTCTTATTACATAAAATAATTTCAATCCATTTTTAATAATAGTTATTATTTTTAGAATATAGTATGGCAAAATTATCCCCAAAACATCTATATCTGATTAGCTTGATGAAGTGGAGATAACTAGTTTCCCCAAAACTTTAAACATTGTTATTTCATTTATGTTTGGTAGAGAAAGTAAAGCATCATTAAATTTTCTAATGTTACTATAAAATCACCTTCAAAATTACAAAAAACAACACACGTCTTCAAATGTATACTGTGTAGCCAGCAAGTCATTCAATTTGCAATAATGAATGGGAATAAGAAAGCACACAATAGTTGATGTGAATAACAAAACAACTAAAATGAAACCTATACCTCTCTCTGATTTGGGAAAAATATAAATTAAGTTTGGATAAAAGAAGAATGTACTATTGATGTTTTCCTGACAAGTTATTTGAATTAGATCCTTTCTAGGACCAAGTGGTAGCAGGAAGAGAAAGGCCGTTTTTTTTTCTAATGGGAGGTAAAGAATTGTAAATAGGGGCAGCTAGGTGGAACAGCAAATAGAGCACCAGCCCTGGAGTCAGGAGGACCTGAGTTCAAATCCAGCCTCAGACACTTAATACTTACTAGCCATGTGACCTTGGGCGAGTCACTTAACCCCAAATGCCCTGCCTTCCCTCCTCCAAAAAGCAAAAAACATTTTTAAAAAAATTTTTAAAAAGAATTGTAAATAGAAGGGAAGAGAGATAAGATAAGGCTAAAATTAGCATATGAAGACTAGGTTTTCCTTTGTCCTTGTTCTGGAAGAGGACCATGACTTCTGAAAGGTTATAACATGACTTAAGAGTCATGCCCAAAGGGCTATAAAAATGTACATACCCTTTGACCCAGCAATACCACTTCTAGGACTGTACCCCAAAGAGATCATACAAGTGGGAGGAGGACCCGTTTGTACAAAAATATTTATAGCAGCTCTTTTTGTGGTGTCAAAGAATTGGAAATCAAGGAAATGCCCATCAATTGGGGAATGGCTAAACAAGTTGTGGTATATGAATGTAATGGAATACTATTGCGCTATAAGAAATGAGGAGCAGATGAACTTCATAAATAACCTAGAGAGACTTATATAAACTGATGCTGAGTGAGAGGAGCACAATCAGGAGAACAACATACACAGTTATAGACACATAATATCCGTGATGACTGACTGATAAACTGGGCTCATCTCAGCAATGCAAAGTTAGAAGACAACTCCAAAGGACTCATGATGAAAAGGGCTATCCACATCGAGAGAAAGATTTATGCAGTCTGAATGCAGATTGAAGCAAACTACTTGCTCTTTCTTTTTTTTTGTTTTGTTTTGTTCCTTCTTTCTCATTGTTCATTCTATTGATCATAATCCTTCTTTACAACCTGACTAATGTTTAATGTGAAGGTATTTATAGAACTTGTAACAGATTCCATGCCATCATAGCGGGGAGGAGAGGGAGGGAGAGAAAATTTGGAACTCAAAAGCTTGTGGAACTGAATGTTATAAACTAAAAGTAAATAAATAAATTTTTTTAAAGAGTCAATTGGATTTAAGTAAGGAAGGGCTGTGAAAAGTCATCAGCCTCATTCCTAGGGAGTCATGAGGGTCCAGTGGCAAGATATAGATCAGGACTTATGGAAATGGCCCCAGATGCAGTGGGAGGCCTTGGACTTTTTAAGCTAAGGTCTTTCCCAGGTCTCAGTTTGTCTGAGGGCCATTCAGTGATTAAGGCTAGATAAGAAATGAGGGAATGAGCTGGTGAAACATGGTCTTTGTGCCTTACGGGAAACACTTCCTGTAGAACAGGACCCAACTACAAAGAATGTTTCCATTGGAATTGTTGGGAAAGACTTGGAGTTCACAATCTATGATGATGGTGACGTGTCTCCTTTCCTGGAAGGTCTTGAAGAAAGACCACAGAGAAAAGCACAGCCTACTCAGCCTGCTGAGGAACCTGCAGAGAAGGCTGATGAGCCCATGGAGCACTGATCTGTCTAAGCCAGTCTATGTCTATGTTAGCAATTCTAAAAGGAACACTTATGTTCATATGCCAGTTATTATCCACACTTTCAGCCAGACGCAGAGTTACAGAATGAGATGTTCTTGGGAATCATTCCTGGAATGATTTTTTCCAAGAAACCTAACTAAAAGGTTATAACTGGATGCATTTTCTTGAAAAGGGAAGATGTAATCATTTTCTAAAAAGAATGGGGTATCATCATCAGTTTTCTTGTTTCTGTCATCATTTAAAAGTTTAGGGTTACACCTTCTGGCCAAGTGTTTTGATCCATGCCTTTCCTCTACTCTTTCCCTGAACTTCGCAGGTTTCAGTCTGTTGCCTTACCACTCAGTACTGTTTTTATAAAGAATATATTGTCTTTATGATTTTAAAGGCGACTGTGAAATAAAATTATTTCAACTGAAAAAAAAAGAAATGAGGCAGAGGAGCGCAGTGAATAGAGCACTGGCCCTGGAGTAAGGAGGACCTGAGGTGAAATCCGGTTTCAGACATTTAACACTAACTGTGTGATCTTGGGCAAGTCACTTTTAACTCCAATTGCCCTGCCTTCCCCCCTCCAAAAAGACAGAAGAAAAAAAAAGAAATAAGGCAGAGAATGACCTCTTTTACCTAATAAAAAAAAAATCAATCTAGGAGGGGAAGATCCTCAGGGTTTCTGGCCAAAACAGAAACAATCGTTATTTACATTCACTCTGAGCCATCAGAACCAAAAAAAATGACCAAATGAGGCTTGGGCTAGGACCTATTGTTGGCCAATCAATGAGAGCCAGTGTGATTTTGGGTTAAAGGCATGGTCCATAAAAAAGAAATGTAGCCCATAAAACCCAAGATATCTTGCTGGGTTTCAGTGCTCAAAATTTACATGAAGACCAGGTAAGTAGATCAGAAGTGAAGCAGTTTTAGGTGGTGAAAAAGTTTTATGTGGTTTTAGGTGTATGATATTTTAATAATTTGGCATTTCAGTAGCTAGATGTTGAACCATAATAAGAAATTCACACTAAGTTATCTTCTTGTTTCTGTCATCATTTAAAAGTTTAGGATTACACCTTCTAGCCAAGTGTTTTGATTCATGCCGTTCCTCTACTCTTTCCCTGAACTTTGCAGGTTTCAGTCTTCTCCTCTTCCACTTTGTTTTGCACAGTTCCCTTACCACTCAGTACATCTTTGGTTTTCAGGGAGGACAGCTTCTGGGATGCACTATCCTAGAATCTGCAAGAGCATCTTCCCCATTCTCAAATATTCCTGACCCATATGTTTTCAGGTAAAAATTACAGAAACCCATATTACACTTAATGGCTTACAGAAACTTTCCCTGAAATGTTTTATGAATGAGGAAACCAAGGCCCTAAGAAGTAGTCTTCCTGTGTTCACATAACCAGTCTGTCAACCAAGAGTGAAAGCCCAGATCTCCCCTGATTGTAAATCTGTCACTCACTCTTTCTAGTGATGACATCCACTTGCCTCTGTGTATTCCCTAATTTTCTGTTCCTCTTCTGGTACTAGCTATTCCTATTTCTACCACTTTTCTTTCCACCTACAACTTTGAGCCACATTCTGGAGTTTTGCTGGTTCTTAGCTACCGCATCTGATTATGGAGTGATGGGTAAGGCTTAGTCCAAAGGTGAAGTGGCATAGTGTGGAAACAGTAAAGAATGAAGTCAGTGATACTAAGATAGCCAAAAAGTCAGTTGAAAGCAGTCAGAAAGCAAACATTTATTTTTCTGGTATTCTGTAAGTGAAAAGCTATAATTATAATAGCTAGCATTTATATAGCACTTTAAGGTTTGCAAAATGCTTTACATATGTTACCTCATTTGATCTTCAAGACATTCTTACCTGTAAGGTATTGTTATTATTAACACCATATTACAGATGACTCAGTATCACAAAGCTAAAAAGCATCTGTGGCACAGTATTCAAATTCGGACCTTCCAGTGTTCAAGTTCAGCACTCTACTATGCTACCAAATGTGTAAGAAAAAGTGTGGGAATTCTGCTCTATAGTCTGACGTTATGGGAATTTGCTTGGTCTCCTGTATGTCTGAACCTAAAGACTAGACTGAGCCATGTATGGGACTTGGGGAACAAATACCACCATTATTTACAACTCCCTCCAAGAAGAGTAGCTTTCTCTTCCAGACAGGTTAGACTAGGTGATCTCTGAGATCACTTCCAACTTGGAGATTCTTCGATTCCATGGCAACCTACAAAGTGAATCAATGGGAGTACTGCCAATGACTTTCCAAAGCAATCAAACTCTGAATGATGATTAGAAAAGATTATATCAATATATGTTTGGAAAATATGATCATATAAGAAGGCATCATATATTTTCTCTTAGAACAAAATGTTCTTGGGAGCCAAGATGGCAGCATAGCAGCAGCAACATATCGCAGCTCTCACATAGCCACCCCAAAATACCCATGGAATAGGACTCTAAACCAATCCTAGAACTCCAAAATGCACACAAAGATACTTCCCACTAAAGTCAGCTCGGCTACGAGGAACCATATCAGCACTGCGAAACCAGCCTGGCCTGAAGCCCTGGCTGAGCCCCGGGGGCGGCCAGACGAGAGGAGCAGTGAGTGGATTACCAGCAGCTGCGAGCAGCATTCAGAACTAGGTCAGTGGAGCTTGCGAAGTTGGGAGGGAGGAGCAGTCCGGCCGAAAGGCCTCTAGAGTGGAAAAGCAAAAGGCAGAAGTTTTGCAGCCGCCTCTGTGTTGCAGCTTCCTGCCCACGGCCTGCAGACAGCAGGGGGACTAAGCAATTGTTCTGAGGCCAGTACTCTCGCGTTGAGCAGCCTGGATCCGGATTGCTGTCTTGGGCCTCGGTCTTGGAGTCTTTATTATCCAGCAAGCCGGAAGTAAGTAGGAAGGGTCCCAGCACTTTCCTGAGAGCTACGGCAGCCGGGAGGACCCCAGCAATTTGGGACAGAGCTTTCCCTTCTGGAAGCAGAGCCCTACAGAGATTTAAAAAAAAAAATCACACACTGACCAACCATGAGTAAGAATAAGCATAAGAAGCAAAGTAAGAACAGCAC
>CM053586.1:108691835-108718640 GCA_028646515.1 Pseudochirops corinnae
AGGAAAACTGCCCTGATATTTTAGAACCAGAGGGAAAAACAGAAATTGAAAGAATTCACCAATCACCTCTTAAAAAAGATCCCAAAAAGAAAACTCCTAGGAATGTTATACCCAGGTTCTGGAGTCCCCAGATCAAGGAGAAAATATTACAAGCTGCCAAGAAGAAACAATTTGAATACTGTGGAAACACAATTAGGATAACCCAGGATCTAGCAGCATCTACATTAAGGGATCAAAGGGCCTGGAACATGATATTCCAGAAAGCACGGGAGCTAGGATTAAAACCAAGAATCACCTACCCAGCAAAATTGAGTATAATATTCCAGGGGAAAATATAGTCATTCAACAAGGTGGAGGACTTTCAAGCATTCTTGCTGAAAAAAAACAGAACTGAAAAGAAAATTTGACACTCAAATACAAGAAGCATGTGAAGGTAAACATGGAAAAGAATTCATAAAGAACTTATCAAATTGAACTATTTACATGCTAACATGGAAAAACAATAATTGTAACTTATAAAACTTTTCTCAGTATGAGGCTAGGTGAAGGGAATACAAATGTATATATACACATACATACATATATGTCTAATATAGGAGGATATATATGCCTATGAATACAAATCTGAGTATGTGTATATATGTGCACATAGAAGGCACAGGATCAATTGAATACGAAGGGGTGATACTTTAAAAGGTGAAATTGTGAGGTGGGAGAAGACTAGAATGAGAAGAGACAGGGAGAGACAGAATGGGGTTAATCATGTCATATACAAGAGGCAAGGGATAACCGTTACAATGGAGGGGAAGAACAGGAAGGCAAAAGGGAAAGGGTCAACCTTATTCTCATTGAATTTGGCTTAGGGAAGGAATGACATAAACTCTAAATGGCGTATCTTGCCACACAGGAGAGTAGGGGGAATGGGGATAAGAGGTGGGATGATGGAGGGGAGGGGAAGATGGGGGGAAGGGTTGCTGGAACCACACACTTCTGTAAAGGGACAGGGACAGGGTAGAGAATAGAACAAGGGGAAGGCAGGATAGGAAGGAGGGACATATAATCAGTCTCTCACAATATGTCCACTGTGGAGGTGTTCTGTGTAATTACACATTTACAGTCTATATTGAATTGCTTGTCTATTCAGTGGGGGTGGGTGATGAGGGAGAAAGGGAAAGAATCTAGAATTTAAAGTTCTATAATCAAATGTTATATATATATATAAAATTAACTACATGCAACTGGGAATTAAGATATACAGGCACTGGGGTAGGGAGATCCATGTTGCCCTACCAGAAAGTCAGAGGGGCAATGGGGGAGGACATAGGAGACAACAGATTGGGGGAAGGGTTATACAATGGGATGGCTGTTTTGGGGTGGGGGGTGGGGGGAAGATGGGAAGAAAATTTGTAACTCAAAATTTCATGAAAATGAACGGTGTAAACAAGAAAATAAATACATTTTTAAAAAATAAAAATAAAAGCACCATCACTTGGAAAATTCCCAGCAACATACCTTTAACCTAGCTATACCAATACCAGAAAAATATCCCAAAGGGTTCAAATGAAGAAAGGTAACATATATACAAAAATATTTATCATAACATTTTTTAATAATAACAAACAAATGGAAAGTAGGAATCCATATATTAGGGAAATAAGCAAAACCAGAAAAACAATTTGCACAATGACCGCAGTAACCAATTAAGACTTCAAAAACTGAATGATGAATTACATCTCCTACCTCTCTGGGAGAGAGACAGAAATTGGTATACATGTTCAGTTACAATCTATGTGTTGATTTATTTTGCTTAAACATAAATGTTTGTTATAAGAGAAAAATCAATAAAAGTATTTCAAATAAAAACAACAGCATGTTGCTGACCTAATGCATTCATTTCTGGAATGCTGGCATCATCCAAACTGATGTTGAGCTGAATCTGTCTTGGCAGGCAGGTAATACATTAGACAGAGTGTTAACCTCAGAGCCAGGAAGACCTGACTTGAAACCCTCCTTCAGTTACGTCATCGTTGTGTGAACTGGTCAAGTTCTGTTTGCCTCAGTGTGCCATCTGTAAATGCGGACAGAACCTACCCCCACAGAGTTTTTGTGAGGATTAAATGGGATAACTATTTATAAACTATTATTTCTGTAACAAGGTTTATCATTCACACACATACACACCATACAAAACATCTTTTTTAAATAAAATGAACAAAAAACTGGGCTTTGTAATTATCAATTCTTACTTGTAAGGTGCTATAAAACTTAATTTTACCTTAAAGGTAGACTACCCTGCCATCAACCCAACAGCATCAAAAGACTAACTTAAAACAGGTTTCTAATTTACATCCTTTGGCCAGTTTTGGCTACTCAATATTTCAGACTCAATAAGTGAGACATATGACATAATCTAAAATTCAACTAAATTAAATCTCAGGAAAGTACACTTCTGTACATGCAGCAGACTCTTTAGAGGGCCACCTGGAACACTCATCTTCTATAAAGTAGATATACTTGACTATAAAAGGGGTGGGGAAAGGAGGGCTACCAGAACAATGAATGAATGAATGAATTTCAATTCCAAATTTTCAATAAAACTATCAGGTAATAAAACTCTGATGAGTGTTTCAAAACGTGGCTCTTTGAGATATTAGAAATTTGTTATGTCTTATTTGTCCTAACTGCACATCTAGGCAGGACTTTAATCTTCCCATCCTACATCTATATGGTATTTTATAATCTTTAAAGCGTTTTCACATATTCATTCACTGGATCTAATAATAATCTTGTCAGCAAGGTATAGCCTCACAGTACTCACAGTATAAGAACCAGAGGGAAAATACTTCAGTGAGCAATTATATCCAGTACAGAACATAAGGCATTTATTGAACTAATCCAATTGCCTTTAAGATAGGTTAAAAAACTTCTCAGCCTGACATATAACAAGTCTTTACAGTCTAACTTCAGCCCATCTTCTCAGACTTAATTTCACAGTACTCTTCAATAAATGTTATCTATCACCTACTATTCTTCAAACCAGAAGTTTCATTTTCTACCTGTGACTTTGTATAGGCCTTCTCTTTGCCTGAAATGTACTCCTTCCTCAATATCCCCACTTAGGATCATTAACCTCTTTCAAAGTTCAACTGAGGTATTACAGACCATACCCGAAACTTTCCCTGACTTTCCTAGTTGCCAATGATCCTTCTCCTCAAATTATCTTATGTAAGCTCCTACGGTAGAGATCATTTAAGAAATTTCTTTTTATCTCTAATACTTAGCACAAAGCCCTGAATATAGCAAGAGCTTTAAAAATGCTTGCTGAATGAAATAAGCCTGGAAAATGGCTTAAAGCCAGATTGTGACAGAACTTAAATGCCACACTGAGAAGACTGTATTTTACCCTAGAAGTAATAGAGAACCACTGAAGATTCTTGAGCAATGGAATAACCTGGTCAGATCTATGTATCAGAAGAATCTTTTAGCACCTGTATGGAAGAATGGATTGCAGGAAGGAAAGACTAGAAGCAAGGAAGCTATTGTAACAGGCCAGAGATAACAAAGAACCTGAACTCAAGTGACAGTTTATCTGAGTGGAGAAAAAAGAATATGAAAGCTGAGTCTATAAAAGTTGGCATTTTGTTGAATACTGAGGACAAGGAAATAGGAAGAGTCAAGGACGAATCTAAGGTTTTTAAGAATAGCAGTGTCCAAAAAAGAAGTAGAGAGAACTGGAGAAGAGGGCTTAAGAGGAAAGAATTCTGTTTTAGACACTTAGTGAGTTTGAGATACCTAAGGGATATCCAGGTAATGATATCCATTAATGTAGTCGATGATTCAAGATAAGAAATAGAGAGACATAAATTTTTGGTGTTATCTGCATGGAGATGATATTTAAACTTCTGGGAACTGATGAAATTACCAAGAGATGTTCTGCAGAGAAGATAAAAGGCCTTAGGACAGAGCCCTGGGAGCTCTCGGGAGACATGAACAATGAGGGAGTGTGATAAGAATGATAATCCCGGAAAGGAAACTAAGAAGCAGAAGTTATATGGCAGGAAGAGAAAGAGGAGAAAGTCGGAGCATAAAACTAACAAGGTAACAGAGTATGCAGAAGGAAGAAATGGAGAATAACTTACACAAAGACCAAAAATGTAAAGGCAAACAACTCTGAAAGACTTTTCTAAACTCTGATCAACACACAATCAACCATGATTTCCAAAAACTGATAATGAGGCCTCCTGCCTTTTGCCAAGAAGCTCATGGACCAGAGGTGTCAAATGAGGCATGAACTTTCAGACAAAGGCAATGTGTTCATTTATTTTGCATGACTTAATTAGTTATAAGGAAGGCCTTACGGGAGGAGGGAAGAAGAGGGCAGAGTTAGTGGGTACTGATAAAGCTGTAAAAAAAGAAAGAAAAGGATTCATTAGGGATACACAGAAGAAAAGCTTAAGAAGTTCATATATGGAACACAATTCAAAAGGGCAATTTCATTACTATATTAAAATTTTAATATAAATTTTTACAAAAGCTATATGTAACAAGTTCATTGTTTCATATATGATGCTCTTTTTTCTGTTCTTTGTATCCTGAAATGCTTGGGTTTTTTAAAATAAATTCACAATAAAAAATTTTTTTTTAATTAGAAAAGCGTGGGCAACAATGAAAAGTTGAAATAACACAGTAGCTTAAGGGAGTGATAGAGAAAAAAAGTTTTGTTTTTGTTTTTTAGGATAGAGGAGTCCTGAATATGCTTGCTGGCAAAATAGAAGGAATCAGTAAAAGGAAGGCACTGAAGAGGGGAGGAGAAAAGAGAGTGAATAATTAAACAAAGTCTCAGAGGAGAAGATGGGATCAAGGACAAAAAGTTAGCAGTTAGATGAAAGGGAAGGTTTTGAAGCTGGGAAAAGAGATAGTGGAGAGGCTTAATCTCAGAAAAATAGGAGATGAGTTCAATTACTGAGAGAGATGAGAAGGAACGTAGAGATATGAGCTTTAAAAGAGGTCTGGAATAGTTATTTTGAAAAGTGTGACACAGAAAGCTAGAAATGGTGTTACACACCACCTTTCAAGCTGACACCAGCTAATATTCTCTGGGTATAGTTTTTTAATCCCCCAAAGTCCACTAAACTTTACCAATATCCAACTCACGAGTTTCTGTCTTCTTCTCAAGGATAGGAAAAGTATCTTTGTCAGTATCTTACGGAAATTAAGATATTGGACTATGATATTCTCCTGCTCTACCAACACCAAAAATGATAGTCAATTCAATTCACCACTTTGAGCTTATCAATTTACTCCTCACCCTTAGTAAGTAAAATCTATCTTCCTGTTTGATAAAGACTTGTCTCCCTTCAATGTCACCTAGCCAAGAAAAACACGTCTAGTTCCTTTAAGCCTTCTTTATAAGGAACTCCCTCAATTAACTTAACCAATCTTGTAGTTCTATTTTAATTCCTCTAATTTCTGCAGAATCTGGCCATCCTCAGAAGCCTGCATAAGTACCAATCTATCTCATGGCATGATGCTTTTTGTGGGGGAGGGAGTCAGGGGGAGAGTGCCACAGCACTCTCTGTCCCACAATTGGCTTTTTTGGTTTTGAGATTATACTAGAATTTATGTCTATTCTAATACCATTAAGTCTCTGGACTTCATTACTCTCCTTCAGGTTTCTGACACCCACTCTTGTAAAAAGATGACAGTAAGAGAATCTGCTTTTCAGGGCTTTTGTTATTCAGTCAGTAAACATTTATTGAAAGCCTGAACAGTGCCAGGAACTATGCTATGAGTTGTGGATGCAAAGAAAGTCAAAAGATAAACAGTCTCTGCTCTCAAGGAACTCCCAGCCTATTCTGGGAGACAACAAGTAGTTCAGGCAAAATAAACCTCAACAAAGATTTAGAATCAGTGAATCTGAAACAAATGTACAACTATAAAGCTACAAATAACTGTTCAAATACCTAATAAAATCGTTCCTACAACAGACAAAAGTACTACCTTTTTTTTATTTTATAAACCCATTTAAGAACCAGTCTTCTTTTAGACATTTCTCTTTAAGGAGATGATATATTTTTGGTCTTTATATCTCTTAGATATCCCCCCCCGCCCCGTATCCCCAGAAAGTCATACCTTTTAACCATAAGAATTTCTTTTACAAAGGAAGAAAAAAAAAGGAAGAAGAAAACAGAAACACTCAGCAAAACCAATTAATACATTTTTAAAAATCTGATTATATGCAATGCTCCACATCAATGGACCCCTTCGCTTTTGCAAAGGAGTAAGAGGAGGTATCTATTAATATTTCTTTTTTGATAGCTAGCTGGCATAGTAAAATGCTAAAGCCTGGAGTCAGGGAACTTGAGATGAAATCCAGCCTCAGATACTTACTAGCTGCATAACTCTGAACATGCCATTTTCTTTCTCTCAGTCTGCTTCCAAATCTGTAAAACAGGGATAATAATAGCATCTACCTTCCAGGGCTGTTGTGAGGTTCAAATGAGATACTTGTAAAGAGCTTTATAAGCCTTTAAAGTATTATATGAGTGCTAGTAGTAGTAGTCAGAGTAGTAGTAGTCAGAGTAGTAGTAGTAGTAATAGTAGTGGTAGTAGTAATAGTAGTGGTAGTAGTAATAGTAGTGGTAGTAGTAGTCATCATCATCTTCGGGGACTCTATAATTTTCCAATGTTAAGTTTAATTGTTGTTGCGTGTGTGTCCGTGTCCATTTACAACATCATCTTTATTATGCATACTGTTTTCTTGGCTCTGCTTAGTTCATTTTGCATCAGTTCACATAAGTCTTTCCATGCGTCCTCTGTATTCAACTCTGTCATTTCTTACAGCATGGTAATACACCACTGCATTCATGTACTATAATTTATTTAGTCATGCTCAAAAAGATGGGCTTCTATTTTGTTTCTAGTTCTTTGCTACCACAGAAAGTGCTGTTGTAAATATTTTGGTATTATTTGGAATCTTTCTTTTTATCTATGACCTACTTAGAGGTATACATCTAATAACAGAATCTTTGGGTCAAAGATTACAGACATCTTAGCCACTTGTTTTTCATAATTCCAAAATGCTTTCCAGAATGGGCACACACACATTTTACCCCGCGGTCTATAATGCATTAATAGATCTGACTTTCAAAAAGTCCTTCAACATTAACTACGCCCATTTAAAATTTTTTTTTTTTTTGCAAATTTGCTGAGTCAAAGGTGTGAGTTGCATCTGTCTTATCAGTGATTTGGTGCATTCTTTCACAAGGTTATAAATAGTATGCAATTGTCCTTTGAGAACTCTGTTCACATCCTTTGATCACCTATCTATTTGGGAAATTATTTTGGTCTTATAATAGTTCTGTTAGTTGTCTATGTATGTTAGGGGAATAATATAGAAATACCTGATACAATACCTGTTTTGAAAATTTTTGAAAATATTTTTGAAAAAATGCCTGTTTTCACAGTCAATAACTTTCCCTTTTATTTTCCTAGGTGCACTAATTTTGTTTATGGAAAAGTATTTCAATTTCATGTAGTCAAAATTTTCTATTTTCTGTTTTGTAACTGTCTCTAACTTCTTTTTAGACATTTCTAATTGCTTTTAAGCTATATGTAAAATACAGTGATATCATTAATAAAACATGGCTATCTCAAGGAAAGTAAGCTAACAAAACGTGTATAAGAGTATGAGAGGCCTTCTTGCTATTAAGGCTTGGTATTATCACCATAGACACCGATATGAGGAAGAAGAGGAAATAAATATAGAGTAAATAAAAAGTCAAAGGCCCTCTAAAAGATGAAGAGGTGGTTTGTAAAAGGCATTGTGATGAGAACACACATATATACAAAGCTTTCAAGTTTCAATTCAACAATCATATATTAAGTTCCTTAAAAAAATAAATGACACAGCACTTTAATTTTTCTAACATACTTTATGTAGATTACATCATTCAAACTTCATGATAATTCTGTAAGTAAGTACTAGAGTTAAGATCTCCTCTACTTTACAGATAAGTAAAATGAACCCCAGAGGAGTCAAATTACAGCTATTAAGTATCAGAGTAGAACTGAACTCAGCTCCACCTAGGTTGCATTACTCCTCTATTGACTCCTTTGTATGAGGTTCAGGAGACAAAAAGACAAAAATGAAAATTGTCTCTGCTTTCAGTGAGCTGACTGACATTCTACCAGTGAGATGCAGAATGTACACAGATGGGGATAAGAAGTTACTTTGGGTAGAGAAAACACTGATAACTGGCATGAGATAATGTTTCAGAGAGGAGCTAAGTACCTGAAGGAAGATAATTGTAAAAGGAACAGCATTGGTGACACTACTACTGTCACTACTGTTATCCTTTTGGTAACAGGAGGTATGGTGTCATAAAAGGAGAAGACACATTTAGAAACATTATGGTCTTTCTTGCTTCACTGTTGGAAGGAACAGCTATGAGAAAACATTTGTACCCAGAGTTGCCTTTCACATCAGATATATTATCTGGCTTTGAAATTATTAATGACATGGCATATTATAAATGGTTGCTATCAGCACTTCATCCTTGCAAATGAGATTGTACATTAGAGAGACTGTAGACTCTAGACTCCTATAGACTGACCATGTGGGTGTTGCCTGAGTCAGAAGCATGCTGGTGAACAAAAAAACTTAATAGTGTGAGCCAGAGATTATGGCATACTACAAAGAACTTTTTGTTTGGTGACTGTTAGAAGCGTGATCCAATACCCAGCAGAGCAAGTTTAATAGCTAACCATATCTGATCAGAACAACAGAAAGAGACTAAAACAGAAAAGGAAGAAAAAAGACATATTAGCTTTGAAGACAGGTTTTCCAGTGGTTCCCTTTGGAACCAGAAATCTGATAGTAAAGAAAAATGACAACTCTGTTACTGGAATCTACAGGAGATGTTTCCATTCCCTGTACAAATGAGAAAAAGAATATAATTCCCACTCAGAACCAGGAGGAATGGAAACAGAAAGAACTATTTCAACACTAACAAGGTTCATACTATGTTCGTCTTACTGATGAAAACACAAAGGCTTATGCAAAGAAGGCACTTAAGCAAAGTTTTCAAAATTTAATCACTTACCAATAGTTTGTGCTAGAAATGAAAAGTGATCCTCTTGCTTAAGGAAAGGGCCAAAAGCAACAACAAAACAATTTTGAGCCTAATTCTGAGTAAAAAGCAATTGTTCCCATTTCTATAATGCATTAAGACTGATAATTATCCTCATATCATTCCAATGTAGGCAGTCTAAGCACTATAATTACAATTTCCATTTTATACAACACAAAATTGAAATGTCTGGTGAAGCAGAATAATAATCAACATTTATAAAGTGTTTTAAAGCTTGCAAAGAACCTTCCATATATTATTTCATTCGAATTTCACTTTATCAAAAAAAACACAACAACGGAAAAAACCCCAACAACCCCAATAACTGTGAGGTAATACTGTCCTTATTTGACAGATAAGAAAACTGAGATTCAGGGAGTGACAGGCCCATGGTCACAGAAAGTCAGAAATCACAAATATTTCAATTAGCTAAAATGATAGGCTAAAACTAACAATTAATTTTTGTGGCGATAAGCAGATTTATATTTTAGAAATCACCTGTGCCAGTAAAGGAGGGGAGGGTCATAACATTAAGTCATGTTAAAAAAGACAAGCATTTTACTCAATAGCAAGTTCAACATGATTCAAAAATATAAATCAGCTATTAAAAAAGAAAACACTAAAAAGCTGGACTGCATTAATAAAAGTAGTATCTACAAGAAGGGAGAAAATAGCCCCAACTCTACTCTGCACTTATCAGAATACATCCAGAATATTGCTAACCTATACTAGGTATCTGCCATGAGGTACCTGCCATGAGGGTAGTAACACAAAATGGAATGTTAACAGAAAAAAATGACACGGATCATACAGGGTTTAGAAAACCCTTTGTGATCTGAGCTTCAATAATTTAACAATTATTATAGCTTATCAAAAAATGAAATGAACTGTATTTGTAAAGGTACTGAGTTTCCTCTGAACCAGAGCCTAAAGGATGATTAGAAATAACATGAAATGAGGATAAGTTTGCACTGGTTAGGAGGACTAGATGACAGAATAAAATGTCTTCCAACTCTAAAATTCCATAAAATAGGTTGTTCAATTAGGGGATCTAATATAAACTTATTCATACAGTAAGCTCTCAAAATTAGATGCTTCATGGCAAATTGTATGATAGAGGCTCCGTAGCCTTTTAAGAAAAAAAAAAAATCAAGATGATATTTGTTCTAGTTACTTCGAAAGAAATTTTTCCCCCTTTTAACAGGCATTCTGTGTTTTACTGTGAGACCTTCAGTAATTCCATATTGCTTATAAGACAAAGTACAGATTCCTTAGCCTGGTCCTCCACAAACTGGCATCAACCTATAACACCTAAACAATGACCCTAAGTTCCATTATTACCATTCACACACTATGTTCTATGCCAAATAGAATATGAGTTATTCAATAAGCATTTATTTAGTGCCTGCTGTGTGCTGGATACTGTGCTAGGAACTGGGAGATAGAAAGACAAAAATGAAATGGTTCCTCTCCCTTACGTAGCTTATATTCTATCAGTGGAAACAACATGTGCATATATAAGTAAATATAAAAATATACAAAAGAAACATAAGATCAGAAAGGCTTCATAAAGAAGGTCAAATGTGGGGCAGCTAGGTGGTGCAGTGAATAGAGCACCTGGCCATGGAGTCAGGAGGACCTGGGTTCAAATCCAGCCTCAGACACTTAATACTTACTAGCTGTGACCTTGGGCAAATCACTTAACCCCAACTGCCCTGTCATCACCCCTCCAAAAAACACCAAACAAACAAACAAGCAAACAAGGTTAAATGTGAGCTGAGTTCTGAAGGAATAAAGAAGTCTGGTTAAGTGCTGTGGAGAGATTTCAAATATGGAGGGCAGCCAGCATAGAGGCATGGAGACAAGAGATAGGGATATGATGTCAAGAACAGTAAAAAGGCCACTTTGTCTGGACTTCAGAGTACATAAAGATATGAAGAGAGTATTGTATAGGAAGGCTGGAAATGTAAATGGTAATTTAGGATCCAGTTGTGAAGGGCTTTAAAGAGTCAAAAAAAAGCAATGTATATTTATCCCCAAAGGTAAGAGTAAAACCAGGGGAGGTTACTGAACAGGGGAATGACATGGTCAGACCTGTGCTTTGGGGGAGGGGGCGGGGGGAGAGAGATATCACTTCAGCACTTGTACAGAGGATGGGCTAGAATAAGAAAAGACTGGAGGCAGGGATATCAATTAGAAGGGCACTGAGATAGTCCAGAAGAATAGTAGATTTAAGAGGAGGGTCTTAACTTCCAAATCCCAAAGGAATATAAGCTCCTTGAAGTAGGTAGAGAGAAGGGGTAAACAGATCCAAGAAATGTTGTATAAGGAAAAAGTATTTGAGAAGCAATTGGATATGGGATGGGATGATGATTGAGGAGGTTCAGTATAATGCTAAGATTACAAATCTGATTGATTAGAAGGATGGTAGTGTTGTCAGGAGAAATAAAGAAATTAGAAGAAAGGTGTGTATGGGAAAGATGAGTTATGTTAAGTATAAGATGCCTACAAGACATTTAGTTTTAAATGTCCAACAGAAAAGGATCAGTGTGTGAGTGGAGCTCAGGAAAGATATGAGATCTAGATTTATAGATCCATGAATCATCTGCATATAGACGAGAATTAAACCCATGGGAGCTGATGAAGTCACCAAGTTACAGAGTATAGAGAGAAAAGAGAAAAAGTCTGAGGACAGAGTCTTAGGGTTTATAAACATTAAGAAATTGTGATATGAATAATGAACCAGTAAAAGAGACTGAGAAAAAAGGTAGGAGAAGAGTCAGAAAGGAATGTCAGGAAAACCCAGAGAAAACAGAGTATCCCGGAAGAGAAAGTTAGTCAACTGTATATCAAAAGCTGTAAAAAATTCAAGAAGAATATGAACTGAAAAAAAGACATCACATTTTCACATTTGGCAATTAAGAGGATCACTATTAACTTTAGAGGCACCAATGATGAGACTGAAAACTAGATTGCAGAATTGAAAAATGAAAAGAAAAACAGGACAGGCAACAAGTGAAGACAGCTTTTTTAGGAGTTTGGTTATAAGGGGAAGGACATATAAGAAAAATAGCTTAAGGTGATTGTAGGATCTAGTGAGGGGTTTAAAGATGAGGGAGACCTAGGCATATTTATAGGGAAGGAAATAAGAGACAAAGGTGGTCTTTAGATTAAAGATTAAGAAGAGATGATTATGGGGGCAATATGCTAAAAAAGACCGAAGGTGATGGGATCAAGGGTGCATGTAGAGAAACTGGTCTTGGCAAAGAAAAGGATGACCCATCAGAAGTAACCTTTCTCAGAGACAGGAGCCAAGGAATCAAGAATGTGGGGATAATGTCAAGTAGTACTAAGATATAGTTGAAGGGAGAAAAGGAAACTCATAGTAAATACTCTCTGTATTCTCATTACAGTATGAAGATAAGTCCTCTACTGAGAGCATAGAAGGAAGGATAGGTATGGGACTTTTGAGAAAAGAGAAGATCCATAACATCTTCTGTAGAGAGTGGGAAAGATAATCAATTATAGGGAGGTATAAGCAGATTGCCTTACTGAAGGGAAGTTCAAAAGAGATTAGATAATATATTTATAGTGGATGTACTTAGCTCAATTTAATTAAGTCCCATTTGCCTGTTGAACCTAAGACTAAATTTCCTATTGCCACATTTGCTCAAGTCATCCCCATTCCTAGAACCCAATCCCTTTGCAACTCCACCCCTGTTTTCTCCAAGGTCCCACTGTTCAGGAAAGGATTACTCCTTAGATTAATTTGTATGTATTTTTATGAGGCCTAGTATGTTCTCTGCTACACCAATCTTACAAATTCCAAAAATTCCAAATAAGCTCCTTGAAGTTAGGGCTGTTTTTCCCCTCTTCCCACAGTATCTAGTCCAGTAACTTGAATATGACAGGCACTTAAAAAATGTTTAAATTACTGAACTCAACTCTAACCCTGATCTTGATGAACTGAGGAATGAGCACCAATAGGGAAAAGCATGAATTGACTAACAAGGATCTTTCCATACCAGATGGTACTACATGAGCATTCTCCCTCTCATTCATCACTTTTGATAATAAACATTTACTCATCAACTGAAAAAGTTTGAGTGCATTTGGCTGGCTTATACTGATGTACCTACATTAAATATAGTAAAAATCATATTCATAGTACTCTCCAAAAGCCAAAAGAATGATTCATTAGAAGACTACCTTCAACAGTCTTGGGCAAAACCAGAAGCAAGCACTAGCTTATTTAAAAAATCATATAAATTATAGCTATAAGCATATGTGCCTATAAACCTACCAATTTAACAAAATTAACTAAAGTATAAGAAATCCAAAGAAAAGGTTGCAAATAAAGAGGGTAGTTTGTTAGAGGAGAAGTGATAAAAAAACCCCAGAGAATATAGTAAACTATTACATTACAAAATTCCCATGGCAAATGTAGCAGCAGCAGCAGTAATAGTAGTAATAGTTAAATCTAGCATTTATACAGTGCTTCAGATTTTGCAAAGCATTTTATGTATGCTATTTCACTTAATGTAGGGCACAACTATCAATACTTCCCAATGAACAAAAGCTCTTTCACATAAAAGAATACATTTAAATTGTGGTTGCTTTTTCCTAACAAAAGTAGCATACCATGATTTACCATGTGGTAAATCACTGTTTGTTGATAATGCAATCTGAATTCCTTTTACTGGATATAGTGTAATTGTTTCAGTTTAGATCTTGAGGATGGAAACAATGAGAACTCCATTTGTTTTCCTTTTTTGAAATTTTTACTAATGATGAGCGACAATAACAAGAAGAACATCAATGATCAATACGTACTTTAAAAAACATGAAACTGGATCATTTAATATAATAACTAATCTGATAAAATGAACAGTACTTACCAAGTCTCTGTGAAGCACCCAGTTTGCATGGAGGTAATGGATTCCATCAAGAATCTGGTAAAGCAGTGATTTAACCATCGATCTTGGCAACTGCATTGGTTTTTTATTTGCTTTTGAGGCCCGGTGAAACTTAATGATGTGCTAGAAATTTTGTAAAAGTTGCTTTAATTATGTACAAACTTGGCAAAACAAAAATTTTCACACATATATAAGAACATATACATATAAGAACACATATATAAGAACAAGGTTGCAATTCCTCAGTTTCTAAATTCTTGTTCACTCAAGACCAATAAATAATGAAAAGAAATTCAATTATTAAGACAAATTAAAATTCAATGTGTATTGTGAATGAACATAGGCTATTAAGGATTTCTATTAAAACAGGAACAAGAGCTGGCAAATCTTGCTGTGGATATTAAGAAAGAATTTAAACTAGAAGAGATACCCAAAAAACCACTCAATCCAGGAAAATTTTATATTTTATTATAAGATGACCAATCCAAAGCACCATTTTTAGCTATGAGGCAAGATATATAGCAATGATCCAAATACAAGTTGCTTCCATTCATAGTGTATACCCTTAAAATAAGAGTTCCGGTCACTTGATTTTTTCCCTGACAGAAAATCAGGCTTCTTTCTACTCTGTTAATATGGAAATAAAAACTCCCAGTTAACAAAAACAAAATCCTGATTTTGTAGTGTCAATTAACAATGATAGTAAAAATATGCCTAACAATAAAATATATATTGCATAGCTGGTAGCCTTTAGCATATTATAATTTACACTCTTTTGCCACATAATTATTCACTCATCCCAGTGGTTAATATTACAGTCAATCACTGAGAGTCAGGCAGTTGTAAAAGTCAATCCCACTTAGATGCACATATACAGGACCAGAAGAGGTAAAACATATTCCTTATAGAAATTCTAGTGCTTTATTATAACAGCAGAAAACATTCAATTGATAATATTAGAAAATTATAGTTTATTCTATAGCCTTAGACAAAACCCCACACAAATATGTACCATAAGTAATATGAAATTTACAAGTCTCGGAAACCTTGCTGGGTATGAGGAAGTTGAATGGGTTTATTTTTAAATGAAATATGGAAGAAAAGCAAATAACATCAATAAAACTTTTAAAATGTAGTATAGATTTACAAAACATGCATAACAAAAAAACTTACATCATATCATTTGTATTATAATTCAGTCTTATCATTAAGGATTTAAGTGCTAGAACTATTTTTGCCTTTCTTTGTACCCCAAGTGCTTAGCACAAGGCCTGACACATGATAACATTTAATAAATGCTCCCTGACTTGTCAACAGACCTCAATATTTCCAGTTAGTATCTCCACTTGTCACCTTTTTTTTAACATCCAATATTCTAGAGTACTTAAAAAAGTTAGGATATACTTTGGACAAGAAGTAGAACTTTTGGTTTCTTCTGTATACTGTCTTAACAGTACTTAACAGTATACTGTCTAAATTTAAACATCAACTTATAATTGAGAAATTTCTATTAAGAGAAACAAACTTGTAAATAAAATGCTAAGATCTGATATTTGCTAAACCTTAACTTGGAAAGTGAACTCCTTATGAATATGGAGAGGGAATGGCCCTGTGATCAGTATAGAGAAATTCCAGATGAGGAAATTTTCTCCATCAAAGTAAGTTAGCACATTCTCAGCAACTTTTAATCTTAAAATAGCTGCATGGGGGCAATTAAGAAGTTAAGTAATTTGCTCAACATCAAATATAGAACACTAGTTAAATCTATATGTACCACCAAGTAAACATGAATTTCAATTTTTTTTAATCAGTAAGCTTATTAACTATCAAATATTTTAAAAAATGTTAACTCCATTTCTTAGACACAGTACAGTATTACAGAAACAAAATAAGGTAATATTGAAATTTTAAAATAAATTATAATCAATACTATATGCAAATATATGCATATATACGTGTGTGCAAGATAAATACTTAAAATTTTAACACTTAACAACAATAAACATGTATACTGGACTTCTAATTCTATGTATCAGCCTACTTCTACCACATGTACAAATAAAATAATACTACAGGGGGAAAAAGCCTAAATATGATTAAGAAATTTGAACTTACCCATAAATCATGTTCTGCATAATCAAATAGCAGCCAAACCTTTCTATCACTGTGAGAAAGGAACACCTTTTGTAACGCAATCACATTAGGGTGCTTCAATTCCCGTAAAAGCTGAAAAGAAAGTGGTAACAGATGACTATCTCCATTGACCAAGGGGAAAGAACCATTTGTTAAGATTATATTTAATGACAAACAATCATCCATTTATTTCATGTTCAGTCAACTGGTAGAAATACTCTCATTCTGTAACTTGAATTCACAAGTTTTAGTTTATTAAAAATTTTAATTTATTAAAAAAACATTAATGTTCATCAGTCAGCTTTTTTCCAAAGTATCTGGACACTGTATTCTCCCCGTTTTCACCTCTCCCCCTCCTTTTTTTCACTCTCATGCACAATCCCTGATTCCAGGCCCAGGGCTCTGTCTGCTCTGTCACTTAACATAGGCTAGTTACCTTCCACAAAGTTACACTTTTAAGCACAGAACTCTCCTTTAATGAAGACATCTAATATTAAGAGAGAAGGAATAGTGGGAATGATAAAAGCAAAAGTTTCTAGAGATTTTACATGAAGAACTTCAAAAACTTACTACCACTAACATATATGTCACACCAAAAAAACCATTAGGAACCTGTAGCCTTTCTCAAAATGAGTGAGAGGGCGCAGTCTGCCCTTTTGTCTTTGATTGTAGCCACAATTCCAAAAAGCTTTCTGCTGAAGGCAGTTTTCCCAATTTGCTTCATCAAATGCTCATTTGATACATTCAGGAAAAAAAGTATGTCATCTTTTCTTATTCAAAATAACCCTAATGTAGAATACAATTTATTTCATCCAATATCTTAAGTATTTATTATTGAGTTAGCATGAATGCCACCTCCATTGACACAGATTACAACCACTATATATCTTAAATAGATGTAAGGTGCTATGGCAGAAAAAAAATTCCTGTTATTGTTTGTCCTTCATTTTTGAAGAGGACCAATGACATCACGTGTTATGTCTTGACTTGTACGTGAACCGGATTTAAGTGAGACAGAGTTGCATGAAGTCATCAGCCTTACTCTCTATTCCTGAATAATCAAAGTTCAGCGGCAAGAGAAAAGTCAGGACAACTGGCAATGGTCCAGGACACAGTGGATAATCGTGGCATCTTTGATGTCTGACCAAATTCTAAGAGCTCCAAAGCACCTGCTTCAACCACCTTCACAGTTATTGAAACGATGTTCTCATTCACCCATTCTGCTGAGGGAAGTATTCACAATCTCAGGGTAGATAGCCCATAAATTTCTGATAGCAAATAATTTCAATTCTGCTAACCACCGGCCACATTTTGCCTTCTTTCTATTATATACATTTCTTGTCACAGAATTTGAAATGCATTATATACAATTCATAATGTACTTGTCCTAAACTTTTTAAAAGCTAGTTATGTCATTTACATTTCACATATTTGCAAACTTCAATTAATATTGTCAAAATTTATATAACTTTAAGATCCATAAAGTATTTTGTATACATTCTTAGGCAAGACTCATAATCCTGTGAGAAAGGTCCTAGAGGTTTTACTATCCTTATTTTATAGGAAAATTAGGCAGAAAGTTGTTAAGGACTTTACTCATGGTCATCCAAGGCTACTAAGTATTAGAAAAATAGTTGAAAAACAAGGTCTTTCCTGAAGCCAAATCTAGAATTTTATCCACTATATTATGCTATCCCTCTAGGGAAGACAATTATATCATATATAATGAAATGAAGGCAGATGGCATAGTTATCAACATATGTGAATTATACAAAGTTTTGAATGACTGCTATTAAGATAAATAGTATAAGTGAAATCCAAAAAGATCTTTGGTATAAGAGATAGAATGCTGGATTTGGAGCGAGTAATACTTGAGTTCAAATTCTGCCTCCGTCACTTCCTACCTGTGTAACCTCAGTTTCTTCATCTGTAAAATGAGGCCAATAAAACACCTATCTCACAAGATTGTTTTAAGGATCAAATGAGATAATATAAGTAAAGGGCTTTATGAACTTTAAAGCACTAAATGAATGCTAGACGTTATTTTGAAAGGTTAGAAAAGATGGACTGAATCTAAAAGGATGACGCAGAATAAGGAAAATACAGAGTCCTTCACTCAGGTGCAAAAAATCAATCATATAAGAATAAGGTGAGAGAGAAGTGACTAGACAGAAGTTTATGTGGAAAAAAACCTGGTGGTGTTTAGTGGTCTTTTACTCATCTTCTCTCTCTAGCCACCTTTCCACCAGGATTAAAAACCAGATTCTAAAGGTCTTCATTCTTTCAGATCTGGAAAGTCTCACCCTGGGGGCCCCCTGTCCTTATTGGTGTGTGACTCACTCAGCTGGAGCTGGTCTAGAAACAGGTCACTCCCTTGCCAGCTGCCTTGCATGTACCCTCTAAGCCTCAGTCCTTCTTTCCTCTATTTCTGCACCTAAAATCTAAACAATACTTTACTACTGCAACTGGAAAAGGCATGTCAATCCACTTTCCTTATAGTTCTATGCATCATCCCTGTAAATGAAATGACATTGTAGCCAAAAATTGTAATATAATCCTAGACAAAATTCATAGGAATAATGTGTCCAAGACACAGAAATTAAGGTTTCACAATTCTCTCCCCTGGTCAGACAACAACTAGAATACTGTATTTGGGTCTAGATACCACCATTTTAGAAAGGGCACCAATATGCTAGAGAGTATCCAGAAGAAGGCAACCAGATGACAAAGGCCTTGAGATCATGTCTGCAAGGCAACTAGGTAGTGCATTAGAAAGAATGACAGACTTGAAGACAGTAAGACCAGAGTTCACATTCTGTTTCATACCTTTGTTGACTATGTAACCCCCCAAGACAAGTTCCTTAACTTCACCCTCACTTTTCTCTTGTGTAAAATGATAGGGCCTATTTCGCACAGGGTTGTCATGAAGATAAAATGAGACAACTTACACAGAGCATTCTGCAAAAGTTCAAGTGTTATATAAATGACAGAATTGATAAGGACGATGAAGAGGATAAGAAGGTGGAGGAGGAGGAGGTCTGGTTGAAGAACCAGATATATTTATTCAGAAGGAGAAAAAACTTCAAGAGACTATAAGAGCTGTCTTCAAATGTCTGAAGAAATGCCATGTGTGAGAGAAATTAAACTTTGCTTGGTTCAAATTTTGAAGCAATGGGTGGAAGTTGAAAAAAAGGAACAGATTAGACATAATAAAGAAAAAATTCCTATCATATTATTTAATTGCATTATTAACTGGCAATGAATGAGTAAAAGCATACAAAATCATCTATTAAATGCTTGCTTTGTGCTAAACATTGTACTGAGTTCTGGGGAAACAAGTATTTTAAAAGGAAGACCATCCAGGAAATAAAGCTGAGAGAGACCTGGAAAAAAGAAGACAGGCTACTTAATCAAGAGTACGTTACCATTTCCTCCTAAGTGTTTAAAAAAAAAAATCCATTCCCTTGGATCAAAGAGGTATATGTGCCCATGTAGATGACATAAATGATAAGAGTGAGTCCATTACATATCTCAGAAAGAGTAATGTGTATGATATCAAACCCTAAGTATGCTATAGAAAAGCTGAAGGGGGGGGGGTCAGAATTCTAGCTTTCAGAAAGAGCTGAGCAAACAGGGAACACTTAATTGGCTATTTTAAAAATCCCTTATAGAGTACTCCATTTTACTGCATATTCAGTTATGGTGTATTATACATTTAATCAGCAACGGTGACTTTCTGGGCTGTATGCCAAATCTAGTCCCAAGTTTTATTTCATTTGATATGTGGCATAATTACTAAGTAACTGCTAGCCACCCTTCCCACCACTAAATTCCCCAAAAAAGACACAGACCTCAGAATCCAAACTGGATATATGGCCTCAGTCATTTACTCAGTTCCTGGCAAATCTTTTTGGTGGCATTAGCAGGAGTAAGTAAGATTAGTGTGTTGATGTTAAGAAAAATAAGAGGTTTAAGGAAGTTACGGCAATATGCTCTATGATATAGGAGAAAGAACACAAGCTTTCAGTAAATCAGGAAACTTAGGTCCTAGACCTGGCTGCTAATAACTTTGTCCTCAGTCACACACTCAGTCCTGGTTTCTGTGAGCCTTGGTATCTATGAAGTGATGTTAAGAATACCTACCCAAATCTATACCACAATGTTCTTTTGAGAATGAAATAAGATTATATTTAAAAGCACTTTTTTTCTTTGTATTCAATACTATATAAAATAATAATTACTGAATGTAATTATAAACTTCCTGGTGACATCTCCTGTACAATTTTTTAGCTGCATAATTATTTAGCTTTTCTTGTATATTTTGTCTCTACAACTACAATATTAACTCTACCATGGGCTTTCTTCTCTCTATGTACTCTTGATCTCATGAGCTCTCATGTATTTAATTATTTTTCTCTAAGCAGAGAAAAACACTTCTAATCATGGTTTCTCTTCTGAACCAACTATTTGTGGAATATCTCTACTTGTATATCTCAGGTAGCTCAAACCTGACATGACAAATACAGAAGTTGATATCTTTCTTCCTAAAATCACCCTTCTTTCTAGCATTGTCCCCATTTCTTTTTAGGGAACCAATAATCCTTCCAGTCACTCAGGTTTAGAAATTTCAGAGCTAAAGTCATTCTTGACTCTTCACTATGCCTCATTCCTCTGCATATATGCAAAGAGTTACTATGTCAGTTAACAAGTATTATCTGTTTGGTATGTCTCTGGTATTGTGATAAGCACTGGGCCCACAAAGAAAGGCAAAAACGTGGTCATTCATCCCAAGGATATCATATCCAAATGGAATGGAATGTGCAAATAACTATGTACAAATATGATATATACGGTATAAATGGAAAATAAAGTTAGGGAGAAAGGACTATTTGGGGGAGGGGAAAAATCTCTTTAGTTTCCTGCACAAGTTGGGATTTGAGACAAGTCTTAAAAGAAGCCAAGAAGCAAAGATAAAGAGGGAGAGAGTGCCAGGCATGAAAGACAACTAGTGTTAAGATATGGAGTCAGAAAATGATGTGTCATATTAGAATGTGTCAAGCAGGCAATGTTGCTAGATCAAAAAGGGGAGTCAAGTGTAAGAAATCTGGGAAAGTAGGTAAGACTTTGTGAAGTGTTTTAACTGAAAACGAGTAGGTTTTATATTTGATTCTGAAGTTAATCAGAAGCCAGTGCAACAAATACATACAAAATAAGCTATATCCAGAATAAAAAGCAAACAGCTGACAGAGGGAAGGCACTAGAACCAAGAGAGGTTGACAGGGGGAACTGTGTAAAACATGGAATTTTAGGTGGAAGAGGGAGCTTGAGGCAAATGGCTTCAATTATTTTGGTAAAAATCTCAGCTGAAAGAGTTGGGGGAACAGGAAGCCATGGGAAGTTTACAGAGGAATGAAAAGGTTTAGAAGACTCAAAGTGGAGAATGGGATAGTGAGTTGATAAGGAAGGTATAATAGGACTGCCTAGCAGCAGAGAGAGTTCAGTTGAGGTGGTGTTAACATAAATTTGTAGTGGATCCAGTTAGAAAAGCTATATGATTGCCACTACTATCGTTCATCAACCCGTGTTAAGGAGTGAAGCTACAAGTGGTAGGAACGATCAAAGGCTAATGTTTGGTTGGGCATAAATGGTGGAATGATAAGGGAGCCAGGGACTCAAGAGAGGACTATAAAGTAGAAGTGAACTGGTTCACACAGGATCAAAAAGAAGAAAGAAGAAAGAGTGGCTACTGCAGGGGAGATGGCCTGGGAGAGAACTGAGGGGTCAAAGGACTGGAGGTCATGGTGTAGACAAAGAGTAGGGTTTTGCCAAGATTATGAATGGATAAAGGGATCTGGGAATTCCTGAACATAGAGGTGGTAAATTTGTAGATGAAGGAAATATCAGGGGTATCTTTGTGTGTGGCTGAGGTGGGTAAAGGAGTAACTTCTGAGAGGTGAGTAGCTTGGGAAAGTGAGGGGTTAGTGTGCTTGAGGGAGTATTAATATGCACATTGAAGTATTTTAGCACAAAGGCAGGAGCTGAAGAGGGGAGAAAAACTATGAGCCAAATAGTGAACTCACTGAAGAAGGAAGGGAGCTTTATGCTTTTTTGGGCTCTGCTCATCTCAAGAGAAAATGTCTGTCCTGAGCTTCTGTCTTCTTATGTCCTTCTGTTTTCACTACTTAGCCTAGAGGCCTGGAAGGTTTTGGTGGTTCAAAGGTGGTGTGATCTTGAGAGAATTGTGTTCACTGCCCTCCTGGTCTGAGCTCTGCAAGTGCCTGACCCAAGTTTTGATCTGTTGGTGTGTGTGTAGTTGAGTTCCAGTAGATTGCTGCTGGATTCAGTCACAATTAGCACACTGGGAAGTTCAGTATGTTCAGAGTGACTGAACTGCTGGCTCCCCCTTTAGTCTGGGTTTACTGCTCTGGTTATTCTACTGAAGGCGAGGCGGAGGGAATGAAAGAGGGCGCCAAACAGCTGAAGGCTAGAAATGAGTCCATTCCTTTTCCCTTTACTCTACTCCCAACTCCTGGTCTGAGAGTCACACAACTCTAAATGAGTCCATTCCTCTTCCCTTTACTCTACTCCCAACTCCTGGTCTCAGAGTCACACAACTCTAAATGAGTCCATTCCTCTTCCCTTTACTCTACTCCCAACTCCTGGTCTCAGAGTCACATAACTCTGGTTATGGAACTTATTCCTTGCTCCATACACAGCCTCTCTTAATCATGACTGTTCCTCTCTACCCTGGAACCATGACCTGAAACTGGGTAATGGGCAAAAAAACCTGCCAGTGCGTACCTCTTCTTGTTCTCATCACCAGTTTAGGGGTCCCCTGAGATCTTTCTGCCCTGGTGCCTGGTGTTTCTAGCTCTGCTGTTCAGTCTCAACATCCTTACCATCCCTGGGTGCTAGAATGTTCCTCACCACCACTGCTGCTGCTGTCTCCAATACTCTTATGGTTTACTCCTGGCCAGCCCATACTCCAGTGTTGGCAGACCTCTCTATCAGTCTAGCTAAGCTGTCCTAGACTGGGAAAATGACTCACTATGATTTTTTTCCTTGGCTTTCAAAATCAGAATGAGTTCTATTGTATTTTCTAGATTGTGCCAGGGGACACATGCTCAGTGAGCTGGGCAAACTGCTGACTTTCGTGTTACCACCTTGAATTCTGCCTCTTCTCCTGTACCAGTGATGTCTTTTGAACAGCCATGACCCTTGCTGGAAATATAACCTTACTATCTATAGGAAATGCTTCTTCCATTTAGACCTTGCCTAAAATTACCTCCATGAAAGTGCTGAACACATCTTTGTGAACAAATGTAAACTCACATATGCTGAGGCAGCTCGTTTTTATTTTGGATAGCTCTGATTGTTACTAAGGTTATTCTTACATCAAGCCAAAATTTGCCCCTTTCCAACTTCCAGCTATTGCTCCAGTTAAATAACTATGATTATAAAGAGGTCAGCTTCTAGAGAATATCACTTGTATGAGATCATCTGTTATATTAACATATTTTTTCAAGTACACATTTGAAATATATATTTTCAAAGATTCTACTAAGTTTTTTTCACCTACTAAAAGTATATTTGTTCATCTACTAAAAGAACTACTAAAGTATGAGTCAATAGTTATTGATGTTCTCATTTGCCTTTTTTGAGGTATATTACTATTATCCATCATTTTTCCTGTTTTTCTTACTCTAAGATTCCTAAAAAAAAATCTCTCCATGCTTCTCAGTGATATAAAATGCAATAAAAATTTATGCATTATCCCATTTAACATAAATTTTAAAAGATGTGTCTAGATTGGAGGGAATATACTCAGAACTTTCTGAGGGACAGTTACTCTAGTCTAGGATAAGCAACAAAACATCAGTAAGAAAAGTTAGAAATAGCTGGAAATTGAACTGACTATTCTATGATAATACTGGCAAAGTATGATTAGACAAATTCAATTTACAGATCTACTGTTATCAGTACAGAGGTTTCAAACAATCTTTTGTGTCTAGTTGTTGCCATCTGCAGTATTTCTGAAAAATTCAGTTGCTTTTACTAAAGGAAATCTACCATAGGACTAAAAACCCCAACTAGAAAATCAGATAGCCAAAATTTTCCTAAGTAGTATAACTAAAATAATTGCAAGTATGAAATCTTGTAAAAATTTTAATTTGTGCTCAACACCAAGACAAGATAATTCTTCTGATTATTATGACATAGAGATGAAAACATGCTGCTCTTTGAAGAAGTTGAAAGATTCAGCAAGTACTTCTTCAGTGAGGTATTTTAAATACACCTAAACAACCAAAAGTTATTATAAAACACTTTTTATTATGAAGCAATATACAGCTTTATCTTAGCCTCAAGGAATAATACTTCTTGCTATAAAATCATTCTAAAATGAATCAATTTGCCTAGGCAATATTGCATGTATGTAGGTGCCAGAGATTCGAGGTTTTTAGTCACATTCATCTACTGGGAGCTCTGCCATATTCCCCAAATGCACAGCTTCCAGAAAAATATGTACACTTTCAAGTCTGACCCGTTTTTCTGTCAAGTGGAGTCTTAATCTATACTCTATTATTGTGTACTATAATGTGAATGTGAAAGAGGAAAAAAAGAGGGAGATTATGTCTATAAAAACACGTAATTTACATCTTGCCTGATTCTTGGTCACACTGGCTTAGGGGGGGGAAATGACATACACTCTAAATTGGGTATCTTGCCCTACAGGAGAGTAGGAGGGAAGGGGATGAGAGGGGGGATGATGGAGGGGAGGGCATGTTGGGGAGGAAGGTTGTTAGAAGCACACACTTCTGTAAAGGGACAGAGACAAAGTAGAGAATAGAACAAGGGAAGGGTGGGATAGAAAGGAGGGAAATATTGTCAGTGTTACACAATATGTCCATTGCGGAGATGTTTTATGTAACTAGACATATACAGCCTGTATTGAAATGCTTGTCTTTCTAGTGGGGGTGGGTGACGAGAGAGGAAGGGAAAGAATCTAGAATTTAAAGTTTTAAAATCAAAGGTTAAAAATATATATATTTATTATTATTATTATTATTTACATGCAACTGAGAAATAAGATATGCAGGCAGGGGTGATGGGGGAGGATAAAGGCGAGAGCAGATTGGGGGGGGTGTACAGTGGGATCGTTGTTTTGGGGTGGTGGGTAGGGGAAAGACAGGGAGAAAATTTGTAACTCAAAATCTTGTGAAAATGAATGGTATAAACTAAAAATAAACAAAAGTTAATTTAAAAAACATAAAAAATAAAATGTAGAGATGAGGAAGGACTCTATTCCAGTTATGTTTTTGAGTGTACCAAGACAGGGAGCTAGGAAACAGTATTTGGAGCTCCAGAAACTGCTAGTTTGGCTAAAACTGAGAAAACATAAAAGGGAATAATATGAACTGAGCATTGAAAGATGGTCTTCTATTCAATGACGCAGGGTTCCTTGCTATTCCTTGCACAAAACACTAAATTTCCTGACTGAGTGTTTTCACTGGCTAGCTATCCTCTATGCTCTGAACTGTCTCCATCCTTCTTCACATCTTAGCTTCCTCCAAATCTTAGCTCAAGCCTCACCTTCTCCAAAAAGTCTTTCCCAATCCTCCTTAATCTTAGTGCTTTCTCTTTGAGATTATTTGCAATTTATCCTGCATATATTTAGATAAACGTAGTTGTTTGTATGCTGTCTCCCCCATTACACTGTGAGTTCCCTGAGAAAGACTTTTTTAACCTTTTTTTGTACCCAAGTGCTTAGCATAATGCCTGGCACAGAGTAGGTACTTAATAAGTAGTTGTGACTGGCTTGTTGATTGGAAGCCAGGCTGCAGAAATCTTTGAATGCAATGAGTTTTTATTTTATCTTAAAAGACAATATGGAACTACAAGAAATTTCTGAGCAAAGGACTAACATGTTAAGACAAGAGACTTAGAAATACATTATGTGGAGGATGGATTGAAGAGGTCAGAGACTTGAAGCAATGAGACCAATAATAAAGCCATTGTAATAGTCTAAGAGAGATGATGAGGGTCTTAACTAGTTCTAAAGGTACAGACGATACTCTTAACATGTTTCCCACTGTTGTGCAGAGAATAAGAGTGAGCCGAGACCTGGGTTCAAGATAAATTTAGGTGTGGATTTATTAAGCGCACGACTACCTGAGTGTATTCACTGAAATGAGTAGTAATCTTTTAGGGGTACAGACTTGATTATATAGGCTAAAACCACAAAAACCACAATCAGGGAGGGAAGCTAGCAGAAGCCATGACATACAGAAGCAAAAAACAGCCACTGGTTAGATCTATAGCTCAGGGCTAATTTGGGAATATGGCACAAGGGTACAAGGGTGCAACCTTCCTGTGTAATGGGGGTCCCTCCTAGAACAGGGTGGAGGGCACAGATTGGAGGGCCATAGTCAGCGCTTTCCAGAGCAGGGTGGAGGATCATGGGGTAAAGGGGACTGGAATTCCCCAGAACAGGCTAGGGTCATGTTCTGGGTGAAGAGGGTGGGGGCCCTGCTTGGTCAGTGGGACATGACAGGGTAGTCCCTAGATAAGATCCTTGCACCATAATGAACCTTATACACTATAATAATTCAAGGAGAATATATAAA
>CM053586.1:108718740-108749295 GCA_028646515.1 Pseudochirops corinnae
AAGGAGGGGTCAGGCAACACGACCTTGAGCAATATGCCCAGTCATGCCTTAAGCAGTTTTCAAGCTATGACAAAATGTAGAATAGAAATATAAAAGGGGCTTAATGGTGGGCCACAAATCAGGTGGTATGTGATGACCTGGGATTTGAGTTCGGGTAAAACACCACCACCACCACCACCACCATTTCTCGATCTACTATGAAATCAACAATATAGCCTATGACAGAATATCACATTTAATGCTTCCACCTATCTCTTGGCAAAATTACATTTCAATATTTAACACTTTTGTGGACTTTGAAATTTCCTATCTCATACACATTTGTTCAACATGATATCACACAAGTGCAAATAAGCTTTGATCATTTCCAAAGAGAAGTTAAACATACCGTAAATTCTGCATGGCCCATACCTGTAGTAACAGTTCCTGGAACAGATACTCATACAATGACAAGATCCCTAATAGAAGTCTGAAGAAGAAAATGCAATAAACATTCATGTTTCTCTGCCTTGTAAATTTATTTAAAGGTATCTATCTGCATGAAGGCTATCCTATCCAATCAACAGCCTGTACTTCTTACTGAACTATATAAAAGAAAGTAGGTAGAGAATTTCACAAAAAAGAACATACCTGGACGTTAGCAAGGTATTTGAAAGTTGTCTCATATCATGCTTATAGAAAAGATAGCTAGCTACTTGTGAGCTGGAAGAAAGCAGAGTTGAGTGCATTCAAAACTAGCTGGAAGATACTCAACCTTGCTGAAGTCCATATTTTTGTCAAAGACTTGGGCAGGGACAGATAGCATGTTTATAAAATTTCTGGATAACAAAATGAAAAAGGACAGCTAAATATGCTAAATGACAAATTTAGTATATAGTGTGGTACTATGGTAAAAACACTAGATCTGAAATTAGAAAACTGCAAAGTATAAATTCTTCCACCTACTTCACATGTAGTTTTGAGTCTCAATTTCTTTTCTTTAAAATTAAAGTACTGAACTAGAGAGAGGACTTCTATGGACCCTTCCAGTTAGCCTTGACAGGCTAAAACAATGGGTCAGATCCTTATAAGATGACAAAATTTCAATGGGTAAATGTAAACAATATATTTGAGTTCAAAAACACTTTATATAGCACCTATTACATATCAGGTACTGTACTAAACACTTTACAAATATTATCTCATTTGAGTCTCACAATCACCCTGGGAGAAGTAGGTACTATTTCTTATCCTCATTTTACACTTGAGGAAACTGAGGCAAAACAGCAGTTAAGCGACTTGCCTAGGGTCATACAGCCAGTAACTGTCTGCTGCCGGGTTGGAACTTGAGTTTTCCTGATTCTAGGCACAGGCCTTTATCCAATCCACCTCACAACTGGCTATATCAGGCACTCAAGTTTCCTTCTGGTACATTCTTGAACAGATGGGAAACAAACCCAACTCAATAGTGTGACAAAAGAAGATCAGATTTTGAGAACAAAACAACTCCTAATGATTCAGAAAAGAAAAATTAAACTCTAGTGGTGATGTGAAAACCTAGTGATCATCCAGCCACTGTCTCCACCACTGCTGCCAAAAATTCACTCTCCACCTTAGTATGGTGGCCCTACAAATGGTAGATTTAGCTTAAGGTCCCAGTTAAAATTCCACCTTCTACAAAAATCTCTTCCTAATCTCTCTTGATTCTAGTGTGATCCCTTGGCTGATTATTTTCTATTTATCCTGTATACAGTCAATTTGCACATATGTATCTGCATGTTATCTCCCCCATTAAATTGTGGACTTCTTAAGGGAAGGGCCTCTCTTTTGCATTTCTTTGTGACCCCAGCACTAAGCACAGTGCCTGGTATATAGTAAACATTTAATAAAATGCTCACTGACTTATGTAGAGCCACGCATAAGAAGCTTTCCAAAGGACTGCTGCTGTGAACAGCTTTCAAGGTTCTGATTACATAGTATAGTGAGCTCTCTATCTATTCAATTACAAATCAGAGCAAAAATATCCAGAGAAAATCAAATTACAGTAAAGGAAACTCAAAAATACACTGAAGAAAATAATACCTTAAAAAATAGACTAACTAAATGGCAAAAGAGGCTCAAAAAGCCATTAAGTAGAAGAACGCCTTAAAAATCCAAATCTGTCAGATGGAAAAGGAATTTCAAAAACTCACTGAAGAGAATTAACTCCTTCAAAATTAGACTGGAGCAACTGGAAGCTAATGACCTTATGAGAAATCAAGATACTATAAAAACAAATCCAAACAAATTAAAAAATGAAGGCAATGTGAAATATCTCATTGGAAAAATCACTGACCTGGAAAACAGATTCAAGAAAGATCATTTAAAAATTATTGGACTACCTGAAAGCCATGATCAAAAAATGAACCTAGACACCATCTTTCAAGAAATTATTAAGCAAAATTGCCCAGATAGTCTAGAACCAGAGGGCAAAATAGAAATTGAAAGAATTCACCAATCACTTCTTTAAAAAGATTCCAAACACAAAACTCCTAGGAATATTATAGCCAAATTCCAGAGTTCCCACGTGAAGAAGAAAATACTGCAAGCAGTCAGAAAGAAACAATTTGAGTATTGTAGAAACAATCATGACAACACAAGACCTAGCAGCTTCTACACTAAGGGACTGAAGGGCTTGGAATATGATATTCTGGAAGTCAAAGGAGCTAGGACTAAAACCAAGAATCACCTACCCAGCAAAACTGAGTATAATGCTTTGGGTGAAATGTGGCCATTCAATGAAAAAGAGGATTTTCAAGCACTCTTGATGAAAAAACTAGTGCTGAACAGAAAATCTGACTTTCAAATACAAGAAGCAAGAGAAACATGAGACGGTAAACAGGAAAAGAAATCATAAGGAACTTATTAAAGTTGAACTATTTACATTCCTACATGGAAAAACAATAATAACTCATAAAATTTTTCTCAGTATGAAGAAAGTTGAAGGGAATATATATGTATACATACATATACATGTATGTGTAGGAGGGTGTATGTGTGTAAACAAATAAATAAGTGAATGTGTGAATGTGTGCATATGTATGTTCACGCATACAGAGGGCACAGGAGGAAGAGTTGAATATGAAGGGATGATATCTAAAAAATAAAATTTAAGAGGTGAGGGAGGAATTTATTGGGAGAAGAAGAAAGGGAGAGATAGATTAGAGTAAATTATCTCACATAAAAGAGGCAAGAGAAAACTGTTACAATGGAGGAGAAGTGCAAGACAGTGAATGGGAATGGGACAACCTTACTCTCATTGAATTTGGCTTAAAGAGAGAAATAACATACAAACTTAATTGGGTATCTTACCCTATAGGAAAGTAGGGGGGAAAGGTATATAAGAGGAGGGGTGATAGAAGGAAGGGCAGAGTGGGGGAGAAGGTAGTTAGAAGGAAATATTTTTGAAAAGGGATAGAGTCGAAAGAGAAAATAGAATAAGTGGGGGGCAGTGTAAGATGCAGGGAAGTATAGTTGGTCTTTCACAATATAACAATTATGGTAATGATTTGGGTAACTACACATGTACAACCTATATTGAACTGCTTATCTTCCCAGTCCACGTGGGTGAGGAGGGAAGAAGGGCAAAGATCTGAAAATCAAAGTTTTAAAAACAAATGTTTTGTTTTGTTTTGTTTTTTAATTTTCTACATGCAACTGGGAAATAAGATATACAGGCACTGAGGTATAGAAAGCCATCTTGTCCTACTAGAAAGTTGGGAGTTTCAGGGGAGAGGTGATGGGGGAAGATATAAGAGAGAATAGATTGGGGAAAGGGGTATTCAGTACGCTTGCTATTTTGGGGTGGGAGGTAGGGGAAAGATGGGGAGAAAGAATTGTAACTCAATATTCTGTGGGAATGTTGAAAACTAAAAATAAATTAAAATTTTGTAATGAAAAATACCAGAGGGTTTTAGTGAACTAGAGGTTCAGTGTAATTCAACAAACAGTATGACATGGTAGCCAAAAAAAGGAATGCAACTTAAGGCTGCATTATAATGATCAGGTCTGGGCATCACAGCTTAGAAAGGGTATTTATAAACTAGAGTTCTTACTGATGATAATAAAGATAAAGTTAAGACTCAAAATTATAAAAGAACTAAAGATGTCAGGCGTAGACAAGAAAAGAATTGCAGAAACATGATAGCTATTTTCAGGTATCTGGTGCCAGGCAGAATAGGGATTAAGTTTATTTTATTTTGTCCCAGAAGGCAAAAATGAGGGTCCAAGGACAAAGATTCAGAAAGGAAGAGTTTTACTCAAGGAAAAACTTCCTCACAGAACTGTGGTTTCCTTTGGATTTATTCAGTTCCCCATTTCTGGAAGTCTTCAAGCAAAGGCTGAATAACCAGTTTTGGGCAATGTAAAGAAGGTTCTTGTTTAGATATGGTTTGGCCTAAATTAACCCTCAAGTCACTTCCAACTATGGGAATCTATAATTCTATTATCCAACTTAAGAACAGATGTTGTTAAAGTTTCTGTAAGAATCCTTTGGGAACCTAATTCAGATTCAGAAGGTTTATAAAACAGAATTATCCAGAAGGTATCTGTGTTTTTATATTCATATCTCCTTCCTCATGTGTTTATTTGCTCTTACAGTATTTCTAGGCTCTCTACACAGTTCTACTTCATTTACAGGTGCCTTTAATCAATCTTCTCTTTTTCACTTCCAATAGTCTTATTGTTGTATAACCATTGAACTCAATGGTACAGAGACAATAAAAACTTTGATCAGAAAAACAGCAGAAACTTTTAGATATGCACCAAAATTATTTTATTTCATCTTTGACTAATTCCACTGAATTTGTAAGGTAAGAATAACTTATATAACTAAATGTTCCAAATAAATAGTTAATTTTAATCTCTCTCGTTTTTGTTCTTGGGCGCGCGCGCGCGCGCGCACACACACACACACACACACAGGCCTTTTTTGGGCGGATGCAAAATTCTTTTTTTGCAGTTATATGCAAATAAAAAGTTTGTGTCAAACAAAGCTATGCAGTTAAAATTAAAAGAGCAAGGGAAAATATCAAGTTTCTCTGAGCAAGTTATACAAACACGCAAGAAAATAAATATACTTTTTTTTTTGGAGGGAGGAAGGCAGGGCAATTGGGGTTAAGTGACTTGCCCAAGATCACACGGCTAGTAAGTGGTTAAGTGTCTAAGGCTGGATTGAACTCAGGTCCTCCTGACTCCAGGGCCAGTGCTTTATTTACTGCACCACCTAGCCACCCAAGATATTCTTTAACAGATAAACAATCAAAGGATATGAAAATTGGCAGTTAACAAAGCAAGAAATGCAAGCTATCAACAATCATATGAAAAAAATGTTCCAAATTAGGAAAAGAAAAATACAAACTATAACTCTGAGATTCTACCTCAGGCACACTAATGGTCTGGTGATGGAACTATGGAATTGGTCCAACATTCTGGAAAGTGACATGGAACCATGTCCCCAAGTCACTAAACTGTGCATACCCTTTGTCCTAGTTATAACTATTTATAGCAGCTCTTTTTGTCGTAACAATGAAATGGAAATTAGATGGATACCCATAAATTAGGAAATGGATCAATAAACTGTGATAGATAAATATAATAAATGCTTTTTCAATCATCTACTCAAGCAAATGTTACTGTTGTCCAGGCATTCAGTCATCTCCCCCTCTTCATGATCCTGTGGACCACACAGTCCATGGTGTTTTCTTGGTAAAGATACTGGAGTGATTTGCCATTTTCTTCTCCAGTGGAATACAGTAAACAGAGTAACTGACTTGTCTGGGGTCACACAGCTAGTTAAGGCCTGAGGCTGGATTTGAACTCAGGTCTTCCTGACTTTGGTTCAGGTGCTCTATCCACTGAGCCACCAGGCTGCCTCCACCCATGAATATGGGCAGCTAAAATTAATACCTACATTTTATTGGGCCATTTTCAGAAAACTTCCTTTTCTGAGCAAAGAAAACAAAGGAAGGGAAAATTAATTACCCTTTCCATTAATTTTCAAAGTATAAAATGCAACATTTTAAAACAAAATAAAAAGATCTAGCCCGAAAATAATTTGTAAGTTTCTTTGAATGAGGAAATGTTTAATATTAACTAAGGTATAACTGCAATGTGACTGCAAAACAGCTTAAAACAGAATGTTCGAGTTATCTTTAAAATTAAATTTCATAATAGTGGACTTGAAATTGTACATTTATATACAAACAATACAAAATGAAAATAATTTGGGGGCATATTATGTCATTTCAGCCATATTCTTGAGTTCTCCATAGCTTTTGCCATGCACTTGCATGCAAAAGTGCGCAGCAGTAGCAGCAGTAGCAGCAGCACGTGCATGCGCGCACGCACGCGCACACACACATACACACACACACACACACACACACACACACACACACACGGGCTAATAAGTGCTACCCACTGCTGATGGGTAAAGAAGAATCAGAGACCCTTGAGGAGGACAAGTCAAGAGGATACAGGCTTCCTTCCCTTAGAGAAAAAAAGATAGCATCACTGAAAGCCACAAACTTGTATCAATTCAGATGGAAAACTTTGTCTCTTCTGCATAATAACGCATAGAAATGCTTCCAGATAGTACCAAAAAACTAATCATCTATCAAGAGAAGCAAATCTACTAAGTTTCAACTGAATTGAACAATATCTGCTAGATAAGGTAAAAAAAAAAATCCAATAATGTGTTACTTAATAAATTCTAAAGTATTTTCAAAGCTACTATGAGTACAATACTAAAAGAATACTCTGCCATTCGATCATTATTTTATGCTAATATGCTAAAATAATAAGTAAAAGACAGAAATCAATTAGGATTATGAAAAACAGTTCATAGTACTTCAGTTTTTCACAGACTATTATTATATCCAGCAAAGTACATGTGAAGAAGAGAAAATAACACTAATTTATGTTCATAAAAACAGTAAGCATGGTAATATTTTTATATTTCATTTTTATTTCAAGAATGTGGAAGAAAAACATGGGAGAAAAACAATGCCAATTCCTTAAATAATTAGTATCCTCACAGAAATAATATCACCAACACTGAATTCTATTTTTATACCCTTTATTACACTCAAAAATAATCACACTAGGCTACTGGGCAATTTAATCAGTTACATTGCATAAGATACTCAAGCATAACCTTAATGACTGATTATAACTCCTAAAAACATAATGAGAAAATATCTTATCTGGCATAGGTCTTTCTCTCAATTCATGAAGCATTTTTTATGCATCTACTATATACAACCTCCACACATAATACCAAATTCCTAGGCAAAAAAACCCTCCAAACAAGGTTCTTGAAAGGACCTCTAGATGAAACTGATGTCTCCCAGATTAAATAATGGCAAAGAGCACTAGTCTGAGCACCATACAGAGGAAGAACCAGGTAGCCACAGACAAAATCAAAATATTCCCTCCCCTCATGGAGCTTACATTCTGCTGAACAGAAAACAAGTACACAAATGAATAAATGTTACAAGGAAGAAAATGCTAACAACTGTACAGGATAGGAAAATAATTAAATTAAGCTTTTTTTTTTTTTTGCTTTTTGTTTTTTTGGAGGGGGGAAGGCAGGGCAATTGGGATTAAGTGACTTGCCTAAGGTCATATGGCTAGTAAGTGTTAAGTATCTGAGACCAGATTTGAACTCAGGTCCTCCTGACTCCAGGGCCAGTGTTCTGTTCACTGCACCACCTAGATGCCCCCTAAATGAAGCTTTTTACAGAAGGTAGCTTCTGGACTGGATCTTGAAGGAAAATAAGGATTTCAATGAGAAGGGGGTATATTCCGGGTAAATTCCTCTTAATTCTAGTGTCTTCCTGTAATGAGAATGGGAATTTGGAAGTCTTCCCTGCCCCTTAATAGACCTAGGGGGAATCTGAAGAGCTTCCCATTTTTGAAAGTAAACTCTGCCCCCTAATAGGCTGAATATAACCACGTGGAGCCTGTGATGGAGGGAATTTGCTGAAGGGAAGCAGAGCCCACAGGAAGCTTCCCTGCTGTGAAGAAAAACTCTGCCCCCTAATAGCCTAAGTATAGTCACATGGAGCGTGTGGTGAGAGGAGTTTGCTTAAGGGAAGCAGAGCCCACAGGAAGCTGGGAATCAGAGCCAGAGAGACAGTGGGAGAGAGAGGTACTCAGGCAAGGAGATAGAGAGTTTTGGGAGCAAATACTGATCTTGGATTGGTTTGTGGGAAGGCTGAAGGATGCTGTGGCTCTCAATGTTATTATGGCTTCTGAATATCTTTAGTACTATTATGGAATTGGCTTACTTGTTTTGGGATTCAGTTTTCTGGTGTCTAAATAAATGCTTCAGTTCTGTCCTCTATATGGAGAGTTTGGTATATTTTGCAATTGAACGTCATGTGATATTTATAGTCCTGGTCTTTATCATGATCGTGGGCACTATAAATATTGCACTGGTGCTACACTTCCCTCTGTTAACAATTTCTTATTTATTCCAAAAATAGTTTGTGGTATACATGTGTTTGTTAGTTGTATCCCCCATTAGATTATGAGAACCTGGAGGGCAAGACAGTCTTTTGTCTCTTTTTGTATCCCTAGGGTTTAGCACATAGTAGGTGCTTAATAAATGTTTACTGATTGATTGTACAAAAGTATAGAAGCTAGAGATGGAATTCTGAGTTCCAGGAAATAGACCAATTTGGCTGAAATGATATTTCTAGGAAACAATTTGAAATGATGCAAGAAAGGGTACATATGCCCTTTGACTCAAAGAATGATCTTTATCTATTTGAATGATCCTTATCTATTTATTCAGCCCTAATCTCTCTCCTGAGTTCTAGTCTAGAATCATCAACTGCCTCTTAAACATCTCTAAGTTGATGTCACATGGGCATCACAAACTCAACACAATCAAAAGCAGAAGTCATTATTTTTCAAAAAAAAAATCCTCCCTATTTCCAAGGTTCTCTATTGCTGCTGAGGGCACCACCATTCTCCCAGTCACCTAAATCCATAATCTTATTAACATATTCAACTATTCAATTAGCATTTATGCTTCCCATACAATTTGTTCCAAAGTCTCGTCATTTCTGTCTTCTCAAATCTCCCCATTCACACAGTCAGATCCTAGTTACAGACCATCATCATCTCATGGCAGGATTACTATATTTACCTTCTAGTAGGTTTTCCTGTCTTAAGCCTCTCCCTACTCCACACCATCCTGTACTCATTTTCAAAAGTGATATCTAAAGCACAGGTTTGACCATTTGGTTCTGACTCCAATGTTCTCAATTACCCCCAGGACCAAATATAAAATCTTCAGTTTGACTTTTTTTTCTGTTTGACTTGTAAAAGCCTTCACTACCTGACCCCCTGCTTTCCAATCTTCTTAATACTTTATACCCCACTTGTACACTACAATTTAATGACATTCAAATGTTGCTGAGGATAAGATGTGGCAACTAACAGTATACATCATGGGATGAGGGAAAGGGAAGAGTCAAGAACAACAAAGGCTGACAACATGGCAGACTAGAACAACTATTTCATCATCAGAGTTTGGGAAAGTTGAACAAGCGGTAGATTTGGGGGTGAGACAAATTAGTTGCACTTTGAACATTTTTTGGGGGGTATTTCAGATGCCAAAGAAATATCCAGGTGGAAACGTCAAATTAAAAGTTGACAAAATAGAACTGGAGATCAAGAAACAGAAAAGGATAGACATGAAAGTAATTAACATAATAATAACAGAATCTATTGTACCTGATGCGATCACCAAGGAAAAACATAAAGAGACACCAGAACAGAACCTTGAGTCACATCCATGTTTAATGGTCAGAAGATAAATGATGATACAATTAAGGAATCTAAGAAGAAAACCTCAGATGTGTAGGAGGCAAAAGGTATGGGGCAAAGGCAGGAACATGCAGCACCAGACCTGGAGTGAGGATAAATACAGACTGAATCTATGCCTTCAACACCGATATTTTCCAAATGGGTAACCATGAGCAAGTCATTTAACTTCTCTGAGTTTCAGTTTCCTCATCTATAAAATGAAGATAATGACAACTGTAGCATTTTTACCTAATGAGCTTGTTGGGAGGATAAATGTCAATTATTATTGTTATTGCTGTCACTTATTATGAGATGAAGAAAGCAATGTCACAAAAGCCAAAGGATGAAAAAATCCAGAAGGAGGTGCAGAGAATGTCAAAGCTATAGAGAACTCAAGAAGAATAAGGAGAGAGAAAAGGATTAAGGATTATGAGATGACTTCCTCCCAAAGAACAGTGATGGTAAAGGAAGGAAGAAGAGCTCAGATTTTAATGTTAGTATCAAAGTCAGGAGACCTTGAAGAGTAGAGTAGTAGAGGCAGAAATCATATTGCAAGGTGAAAAGTGGGGCAAGGAGTATAGACAATTTGTTTTAAAGCACAAATTTACATGTAACTGGGGAAAAATAAAATACTAAATAAAATTTTTTAAAGTATAAATGACTACAATAATGTAAATTTAACAGCTATAGGACAGTAGTTCAAAAGACTAAGTCAGAAGAAGGTTTTTAAATGATAGGTAAGAGGTAGGCAAATTTGTAGACAGCACAGACATTGGCTACAGGAAGATAAAAGAAAGAAAATAAGTAAAGAGGTAATCTCCCAGAGGATATAAGACCTAAGACTTAAATACATAGGTCAGACTTGGCAGGCAGAACTGCCCCTTTTTGAGAGATTGTAGCAAAGGAGGAATGAATAAGGACTGACATGCAGGGAGTCTGAGGTGTAGCATTGAGAGTAGAGAAAATAAAGCTCACCAAAAAAATGTGTCAATTTTCTCAAGGAAGGGGGAGGGAGATCCTCTATTGAGAGGAAGGTGGGATATGACAAATGAGGAAATAGAAGATTCAATACAGCTGTTGGAAGGAACATGTTAGAGAGTAAATTAAGAAAAAATAAAACATTGCTCTGTAGTATCAAGGTGCTGGTTAATATTAGATAACATCACACTGAAGTTAATCCTGTCAATACTAGTTGTGAAACATCTTTCAGCAGCGTTCAGCAACATACGAAGGCAAATGGTGGGGTAAACAAGGGCCCAAGTTTGGCAATACATCAGGACAAAGATGAAAGGGAAAGGAATTCAAGGGCAGAGATAAGGGTATAGTTACATTTATCAACCAACTATTGGGTAAATACCCAATAGTGATGAGAAGAGAATGAGCCCAGTAAAGAGGTAATGATTTGGGTTTTCTCCATGCATAGAGCCAATCCCCTAGTTCAGGCCTTCATCACCCGCTCATGTAGTGCCAGTGTAAAAGCCTTCTAAATGATCTCCCTGCCTCAAGTTTCTCCCCATTTCAATCCTTTCTCCACTCAGCTTCCAAAGGGATTTACAAAACTGAAAGCCTAAACATGTCACCTTCTATCCAATGAGTTCCAGTGATTCTTCATTGCCTCCAGGACCAAATACAAAAGTCCTTTGGCATTTAAATACCTTCATAATCTGGTTCCTTCCTACCTTTCTAATCTTACATGTAAGCCAACAACACTAGACCACTTGGAGCTCTGGTTTCCTTCAAGCCTCTGCTCAAATTCCATCTCTAATGGAAGTTTTTCCTAGTCCCCCTAGCTGTTAATGTCTTCCCCTTTCAGATAACCTCTCAAGTTTGTATAAATCATGTATATACCTTGTATGTTATTTAAACATCTAATTCTACCCCAATTAGAAAGCATACTCCTTACAGGGAAGAAATACAGAGTTCTGTATCCCTAAGTCTCATTACAGTGCCTTGCACATATGCTCTTAATAAATGCTTAGTGACTAACAAAGGAAAAGGGAGACAAGTGTATTTAGGAGGACATCAACATATAATACTAAAAGCCCCAACTATGAATTTAAGGGTAGAGGGTGAAGTTAAAATGGTGGAGTGAGAGGAAGCATTTTTGCCTAGCTCACTGAGCACAACTACTCCACAACTCACTAGAACTAATTCTGAACAGAAATTCTGATCGAAAACCAAGAAAACGTCACAGTGAGTCATTTTTCCTAACCAAGGCAACTTAGGAAGTCAGATAAAGAGGTCTGTGGACATTGGAATTGGAGAGAGGGGCTAGCCAGGAGCAGGGGCAGGAATGAAGAGAATACCAGGAAGCGGGGGGAGATCTCTGAACTGGCACTAAGAGCAAGAACAAGGTGCCAGCTGGCAACTCTGTCTCATAGTACCTAGTTCCAGGTCACACATTCAAAGTGAAAAAAGAGCCATAATAAGGCAACAGAGTGCTTACTTAATTCTAACCTTTAGCCCTATGCTGGCAGGTGAAAGATGAAAAGGCTGAAGAAAAAAAAAGGTTTAATCTTCTGAGCATATTAATTCATTAAGCATTATATGGCAGGTGCCTGACAAAGTGGGACCAGACCTCCTCATTTTAGGCCTATATCCCAAATACTGGGGAAGACAGATTTTATACTTTAAAAACAATTAAATATGGCCAATTAATTAAAAGGAAACAATAAGACATTAATCTGATTTCTAATTAGATGAAAGATTAGATTCTAAGCTGAAAGGAGAAGAGTGAACAGGTGCAATCTTCTGAAATCAGAAGTGTTATACTAACCCCAAGTGTCTGTAAATAATCAAAGGAATATGAATAACTGATTGATCATTATGAAGCCAATTTGCAGAGACATATGGGATGCTTGAAATGTACAATTGTAAGAAAGCTTCTTGCATTAATCTTTGTATATAACTGGTTAGTACAACCTAGGTCATTCATTAGGGGTCTCTAAATAGTAGGTAGAGGTGCTAGTGACACAAGGATAGGTTCAAACAATACAATACAGTTTTCTTCTAATTCCCAAAATTGAAAAAAAATTTCTCACAAGACAAAAGTTGGACTAGACTTGTAATTGAATAGAAAGGGAACTGAGCTAGTCCCAGAACTAAATCACAAGGTGGAGTCAGTGTGGTTCACTCAATTGCTTGCTGTACTAACCCCCTCAATACCCTCATGATGCACAAGCCTGCAGTGGAATAACGAGGGCAGGAAACTTAAGACCAAAGGAAAGCCAGCAGTTCAGTCACTCTGGACCTGTACAACTTCCCTGTGGGTGGTTAAAAGTGACTGAGTCCAGAAACAGTCTACTGAAACTCAAATACATAATAAGATAACAGACAGAAACTTGGGTCAGGAATTTGCAGTTCATACGAGGAGGGCAGTTAAAAAAAACCTCTCCATGGATCATACATACCACTGTGGAAGCCCTGAAAACATCCAGGACCCCAGCCTGACCTATGAAAGCAGTAGCAGGACATAAAAGACAAAAGCTCAATACACATTCTCCCAGTAGTGAGCAGAGTACAACACTACCAAAAAGCCCAAAGTCAAGAAGTTGGCTGGAAAAATGAGCAAACAGAAGAAAAAAAGACCCTCAATCATAAAAAGCTGCTATGTTGACAATAAAGATCAAGACACAAATACAAAAGACAATTACTTGGAAAAATTTACAAGCAAAACCTCCCAAAGTAAAATGCAGGTTGGATATAAGCCCATCAAGAATTCTTAGAAGAGTTAGATAATTTTTTTTTTCTTTTGAGTTTTATAACTAGTATTTTATTTTTTCACAATTACATGTAAAGATAATTTTTAATATTCATTTTTTAATAAAATTTTTAGTTCCAAATTTCTTCTCTCCTCTTTCCTTCTTAAGATGACAAGCAATAGATTATATATGTACAATCACGTAAAATATATTTGCATATTAATCATGTTGTGAAAGAAAAAATATAACAAAAGGACAAAACCATGAAAGAAATAAAGTGAAAACAGTGTGCTTCAATCTGCACTTAAGATTCCACCATTTCATACTCTAGACCTGAATAGAATTTTCCATCATGAATCTTTTGGAACTGTCTTGGATCACTGTATTGCTGAGAAGAGGTAAGTCAATCATTGCAGTGAGATAAGCTGATCATCACACAATGTTGTCATTACTGGGTACAAGGTTCTCCTGGTTCAGCTCACTTCTCTTTGTATCAGATCATGTAAGTCAGTGGTTCTCAACCTTCCTAATGCCGTGACCCTTTAATACTAGTATGTGGGCGTATCTGTATGTGGGCAGACCCACCTGGAGACAGATAGAGGAGAGGTGTCTAGGTTCCTAAGACCATCAGAAATATGTGTTTTCTGATGGTCTTAGGCGACCCCCAAAGGGGTCGCGACCCACAGGTTGAGAACCGCTGATGTAAGTGAAAGAGGTTTTTTTAAAAAGAGCAAAAAAAATTATTTTAAAAACTAAATAAGAGCACTAGAAAAAAATGGGAAAACAAATGAGAACTATGCAAGAAAGTTATGAAGACAGTTAATAGCTTTTTAAAAGAGGTACAAAACCTTATTGAAGAAAATTAAGACTTTAAATTATAATTGGGCAAATAGAAGTTAATGACTCCAGGAGACAGAAATAATAAAACAAAGTCAAAAGAGAGCTCAAGGTTAGAGAAGACTTGTGAGTCAGGCACTGACTCTCCTGAGAAAGAAGAATGTTAGCTGCTTTGAGGGCTGTGAATGGTTTTCCCATTTTTTAAACCTCACAGTTTAGCTTCAGAAATAGTAAGTACTTAATAAAAGCACACTAACTGTTGCTGAGAAAGGAAATAGGATGACCCTGAAACCAGTAGACTACCACAAAAATTAAGATGAATTGAATGACAAAAATGTAGTAAACCTCGGTTTACTAAGTAACAGTGGCTGAGGGAAGGACTGGAAGTTTGATCCAAACAATACTTGGAAGGAAGGGTTGGTCCAGTGACAGGGGAGGTGGGAGGGGAGAATGGAAGACAAAATATGGAATACAGGAGAAGATGACCAGAGATACAGCATCTTCTGGAGGGACTCACGTTTCTGAGAGTGCAAAAAGATGGGGAAAGATTAAGAGGAATATGACTAGGATAAAGAGAAATTTGGCCCTCAGTGGCCATCTAGTCCAAACCTCTCATTTTACAAATGTGTAAACTGAGATCCATGATAGGTTAAGTATCTTGCCCATGGTCACTCACACAAGTAATAAGTGACAGAGATAGATTTGAACCCAAGTCTTCCAGGCAATTTCCTCTATTTCTAAAATAGCACTCAAATGGGACTCAAATCCTAAGTCAAATAATAGAAGATTTATATGTAACATGCATAAATTATACATACCTTACAAATTCAATGGAATTAGTCAAAGGTAAAATGAAATAATTTTGGTGCATATCTAAAAGTTTCTGCTATTTCTCCAGTCAAAATTCCTATTCCCTCTGTACCATTAAATTCAGTGCTTATACAACAACAATAAGACTAGATTAGTAAAAATGCAAATCAAAACTTCAAGATGCTATCTCACCTCCATCAGACAGGTAAACGGGCCAAAATAGGAAAATGACAATTACTGGATAAAAGTCACAGAAAAACTACTATTGGCAGATTGGCTCAATAATTACATAAAGTAATTTGAAGCTATATCCAAAAATTCACTAAAATGTGCAGATTCTTTGACCCAATGATGGACTACTACAAGAAATAAATTCCTTCAAATATCAAAGGCAGAAAGAACCAATATGTACATGAATAAAATGAACAATCAGAAGACTAATAAAGCACACTCTTTGCAGAAAGGTGTTGGGGCTGTATGGAGGTACGGAGTAAGACATAAATTTCCGAACTCAAGGGAGAAAACATACACATAAATATTTATAAAATAATTACACGGGAAACATTTTGGGGAAAAGGCCACCAAAAAAGTTCTTTAAAGGGGATGGGGGTTGGAAATAACAAGGTAACCCTGGCCAAACAATAATTAATCCTGCCTGGAATTCTGCTCCAAGGATCAGCATCCCTCACCTATACTGCCCCATTTTATATATAGCTTCTGAATCTACAGATTATCTAGAAATAACATGTTTTTGTTTTCTTTTTTTTACCCAAAAGTTGGAGTTAGCTGGATAGTGAATGAAGAGATTTAAATCAGTCATGTCTAAATCAAAGGAGGAATTGTCTGTGCATACAAAATACTAAAAATAGCCTTACTTATTGCTAAAAAATATTTTAAAATACTTTATTATAAACAATATTAAATATCAATAAAATCAATTAAGGAAGCTATGTAACTATTTAAATTTTTAAAGAATGAATTTAAATATACAAAATATTCTAACTTTTTGCCAGTTCTCTCCATCAGGGACCTTTATTTGTCCAATTATTCTCATTCTCTTTTCCTATATGGTGGTCATAGTCTTTTGGGCTTTCACTTTATTTATTTGTTTGTTTGTTTGTTTGTTTATTGGGGGGCATTATCTCATAAAGGTCTTTCTATATTCTCTATTTCCTCATATTTGTCAATATCTTAAGTACATCAAAATATTCCAATACATGAATATACTACATTTAACCAATCATTTATTGCATTTAGATTACTTCATTTTTTGCAATTATAAATAATGTTGCAGTGACAATGATAGTCTCATTTCTAATTCAACACAACAGCATAAAAAAAAAACAAAAAAGTCTCAAAAGGAACCTTTAATACCTTAATAGGTATTTTGTTTGCTCCTCCAATTTTACTCCAGAAATTTGTCTGAATCTCTCTCTTTTTCTTCTCTACCAGCACTCTATTTATAATCGGTGGTTGTAATTTCATAGACAGTAAATTCTTTGAAGACAGGAAATTTATTTTTAAATCTTTTTACCCCAAGTTTACCATGTTCCTTGCACATAAGCAGATATTTAATGTTTGTCAAACTGAATTCTGAATATCTCAATTTTAAAATTGTGGAATCTATTCAACTTGGACATATTTTAAAGGCTTACCTAGCAAATTAATGTTGGTTAGCATCTAATCTGTTTCTGATACCCTATATTTCTGACAGTACAGAAGGGAATAAAAACAAATTAATATCTGACGAAAATTTCTGGAGACACATGACCTAAGACTGCCTACAAAACAATTCAGAGTACTATTAGGAATACTAAATTTATGCATTCCTGAGAAAAGAACAAACAAAAGTATTGGCTTCTAAGCAGAAAGTCATGTCTCTTGTTTTTCCATAGAACTATGTAGAGATACAAGTTAAAACACAGCTCTACATGCATTTTGTGCCTACCCAGATGTGGGTGTGTTTCAAAATGTAATTCTACATGCAGGAATGCATTTCAATTATGCCTACTTATGATTAAAGCATAATACTTTGGCCTTCATTTTATATAATTTTATTACTCAGAAAAATCTCTACACAACTCTTAAACCAGTCTTGAAATCTTATTATACATGTGCCATAAATCTTTCATCTACTTAATATGATTCACTTTTTGAACCCTTTGTTAGTAAGGAATAGGCACAGGAAAAATGTTCCCATTCTTAGTTTAGATAAACAAGTGATTTTATATTGCTGTTATGAAGCAGAACTTTTTCTGCCTTGGTATCTCAAAGAGTTACACTGGTTGTCTTTTTTCAAACATTCTAAATTTGTCTTTTAAAATGAGCAAATGGAAAATTTTGGGCTCCAATTAATTTGTAACTGAAAATTAAAAGGACAAAAGAGTATCACAAGAGAAGTCTGTATATCATAATAAATTTTAGAGCACAGAGATTTTTAAGACCACCTAGTTCAACCCTTTCATTTTATAGATAAGGAAACTAAACTCCAGAGAGACTAAATGAGTAAATTTTCTATTCAGCAAGTAATGGTCAGGACTCAAATCTAAGTCTCTTAATTCTCAGTTCAATGCTCTGTCAATTATACTGAAACAGGAATCAGAAATTTCTTAAGTATAAATTAAAAACTAAAGCACTTAAGGTAACATATAAAGACAGATTCATTCTGAAGTTTCTACATATCTTCTTAATCTGCACAAAGGTATATTCTGACAGACATTTATATATTAAAGCAAAAAAAATCTAAACCTAATCTAAAACAATTCTATTTACATTCAGGGATTATTCATTATCATTTCCAGCTAAACCAGATCAAGGGTTCCTAAGTAAACTATCAGTATCATAGGAAGTCAGCAAAATTAATCCAACATTAAGATTACAACTTAAAATGTGTCCCTTCAGGTCTGTGGTACTAACCACGTTGTGGAGGGAGGGAAGGGATCACCATGATAAATACAACTACATTACTAAAACTAAACAAAACCAGAAAAAGGCACAAAGTGAAAGGATTCTTGCAACTAGGAAAAAGAGGGTCTGTTGAAAAGAATAACTTCTAGTTTGACAAACAAAATTAATCCTAGGACCTAAAATTTTGAATGGCTCAGCTGTATGGCCCTTCACTACTAGCTTCTGTAAAGCACAGACAATCTCATAAGAGGCCATCTCCTCTGGCTCTAGAGCAACTCACCTGGGAGTCATTTTTGTATCCTCTGGGAGGAGCTCTGAGTCCATGCTGCTCTAGCAGAGCCAACCCCTGCTGGCTTCCCCTTAGGATCAGGATCCAAGTATGAGAAGCAACTCTGAACAGAACCCTGGTGTTCATCAGTCATAAGACAGATCAGTTCTAAACAAAAATACAATAAGATGTCACCCCCAAAACATACAACACATGAATCTAAAACCAAAAGGGTATTAGGCTTCATTTCACCATTAGTTTAAAACACACACACACAAAGCAAAAACATGCAACTTATGTCTTCAGAGAGCTGCCCTAGGGCACTGACAATGAATGAGTAGCCCAGGATTACAGGAGCCAGTATTTGCCAGAGACAGGTTTCCTGGTTCACTGACAATTTCCTATCAACTATTTAGCTGCCTTACATATGTACGTGTAGTTTTGTTTAAATAAAGACTCAATGCCAGCAATTGTCCAGGGGGATGGCTTAGGAAATTCATGAATTATGTTTCTATTCATTAGTTGAACCTTTTACACATAATGCCTAATAACTTGTTAAGCAAGGGTTTCTGATTTGATTACACTAGGCAATGAAAAGGTGGTTTAGATTTCACAAGTGAATTTTAATTATACAAGTCTCGAATTTTATACCAGGCTGGGCAAATACATTTTTATGGGTTATAACTGTTGTCAAGGCAGAAGACTTTACTTAGCAATTAAGCCTCAGCAGGATTCTCTAGCGTAGTACAGGGGCTCAGATTTTTTTCAAGGCCCAGGGCAAATCATTCCTTGTCCCACTCAAAACATTTCTAGCAAAATTAAATGAACATTAAGAGCAATTCCGGAGAAAAATCACAAAAACAAAGGGTAATGAAAGCTTTAGAGACAAAATGCTAAATAGAAACCTCATGCATTTGGCTCTATTCTTCACTATGGACATTAGCCAAAGTCTGGTCTCTGTATGTGTACACATGCATGCAAGAATGAAGATGAAGCATTAATATCTATCTACAAGCAACTGTTCTTCAAAAAGATTTCAAGAAAATACAGCCTCAGGTTTAAAATCCCTTTCCTTCTTCCTACTATGCTAGAACTCAAAAATAACAACTGAGAACTATATCAAAGGATTATCTTCTAGATGACTGATGTTCTTTTAATATTTCAGAATCTCCTGGATACTGTCCAAGAAGGCCCCGCATTCTACTGGCTTCTGGTCTACAGTGAACAATGTGTTATTGAGTTTCTGATATATTTCCATCAAAATCACTTATTTTGTGTGTTTTTTTTTAAGTACAAATGAAAATGTTAAAAAAATAAAACTCTCTTTGGTTTAGGAATGCTTTATTTAAAGGAAGAAGTTTAAAAGTTCACCTAACTCAATAGTAATGAAAAAAGTCTTTAGAGACTGTTTTCCTATTTGCCTTTAGGGAGGAGCTGCCTCTTCCCCCAACTACAGTTAATTGTTTTTTTGTCAGTAATAGACCTTACTATTCCAGTATCTCCCACAACAAAAGATAGCCTACATATGGATTTCTACATAAGATAATTTCATATTAACGTAAAATATTAGTAAGAAAAAATCTGACTCCTCTCTCTCTGCTAGGTTTTCATGAGTTTTAAAACTCAAAGTACATGAGACTCAGGAGCACACTAAAGAGTCTCAGGATCGCTATCAAAGATCTCTAACATACATCAAGAGTGAAGCATGCTATCAGGGTGACCAGGACTGTTGGCATCATTATGTTTAGTGTGTACTGCAAAGACCTCCTATTTTTAAAAAGTGATCATCATAATCAGTCAACTTCAAAACTTTCTAAAATTTACTTGAGAGCTTTAAAAACATTACCATGCTATATACCCAAACAAAGGAAAAACTTTTTTTTAAATAACAGTAATTTCTGAAGTATGTTTTGTTTATAAATATTTTAATTTGAAGCTCCTAAAATAGTTTGGCATTATTCAATGGCATTCTTCACTAACAAAAGCAAGTTGCATTTACTAAGAAGTATATTTTTCTCAAATGAAGGAAACGGAACAATACTAATTGTGTTTTAAATCCTTGGGACTCATTAAAAAGAACCTGTATAAACAACATAGCTTTTGAGATTGGAATGGGTGGGGAAAGAAAAAAATTCATGGCAATTAATAATTAGATTTTTATCTGTATAGTTCCTTAACTGCTTCTCTACCTAATCTAGTTGGGGAAGGGGGGAATAGAGGGAAGGAGGAATTTATTTTATATAGAATGCCAAAACATGAGGAAATTAATCTTTAAAAGACAACTTTTTTCAGAATTATCGTAAGAAATTATAAACTACTACATTGTTTTGTAAAAGAATATAATCACTGAATGATACTCATTCATACTTCATTTATAAGAAAACCAAGTGCTAGGGTATCGGTATGATTCAACAATTTTGGCAAACTAAAGAGATTTTTTTTCAAACACTGATTAGTATAGCCTTAAAGCATTACCTGCCTTAATTATATAGCTCCAGGAACATGAGCTGGAGCAGAATTGGGGGCTGGAAAGTAGGTTCAGAATTTCAGTGATGGTAAGTGATATCAATGAGAAAAGTCAGAAAAATGAAGTTTGGCTGTGAATTTAAAAGAAGCTAAAGCCAAAGCAACATAAGTATACAGAATACAGTTTGTACTATGGCCACATGCCACCTTTCCCTCCCAAAAGTTATTACTGATTGAGAGGTAACCACCCTAGGGTAAAAGAGATGATGTTATAAAATCTAAGAGGTGGAAGATAATGAAGGGACTTCCCAGGGAAAGCTCAGATCATCTAAACGCAGACAAGAAAGTCTGATTAGGCCAAAGACTTTTTGACAAGAGTTTGGAGCAGAGACCAAGACAACCTAAACTGAAATGGTCCGGAGGAAGAAGCTAATCAATCAGTGAGGTATAATTATAACAGCACAATTCAAATCATGCTTCAAGGTTTTTTGCTATTCTGTTGCTTTAAAAAAAATTAATAAAAGTTGTTTTGAAAAAAAAAATCACCTCCCAATAAGTAACTTCCCTTTAAATTGTTTTACTTTAAGCAAAATAATTTAATATAGCAATTGTGACAGAACCTTCCATTCACAGTTTACTCTAACAGAAATGAAAGAAGTATATTTTAATAGTAATCATGTATGACCAATACTGGTCACTGAATTTATCTGCTGCTTTTAGTATTACTTCCATTTACATTATTGTAGTTACTGTGAACATAGTTCTTTTGGTTCTTTGATGTGAATCAGTTCATACAGGTCTTCCAACTTCAGACAGAAATTCTTCCTATTTGTCATTTTTTATAGCACAATAACTATTCCATTATAGTCATAAATCATAATTTTTTCAATCATTCTGCAATCTACTGGAAAAGATTTTTTTTTTTAAATTAATAGCTTTGGATTTTGCATCACCTATATTTTTTTACCACTTCAAATTCCCCATCCCCGCCTCTAAGAGAGCCATCCCTTATACTAGTGATAACAACAGGGAATGGATCTATGAGTTCATTGCTATAGGAAGCTTTCAGATGAGGAAACTCCCTCTACGTACAAAACTGAAACCTTCTCCAGAACTTATAGTCTAAGAAAGTTATCTAAAATATTGAGTGGCTAAATGAATAATGAATGAACACATAATTTGTTTCCATCTTTTTCTTACTACAAATAGTGCTATTATGACTATTTCAGTACATATAAAGCTTTACTGTCATGATCCCCTCAAGATATAAAGCTAATAATGGGATTACAGATCAAAATATTATAATAACTTTTCTTGTATAATTCTAAATTACTTTCCACAGTGCTTGGACTAATTCACAACTCTATTCACAGTGTAACTGATGGTCTATCCTACCACAGAGTCTCCAAAACTATTTTCCAACAAATAGAAATGGCAACACCTTTAGTGCTTTAAAATTTACAAAGTATTTTTTCAACTGCCTCCTGATATACATCAGTACAAGTAGTTTTACGACCATTTTATAGATATAGATAAAGAAATCTAGTCCCAGAAAGGTCAACTGATTTGCCCATGGTTACTCATTTAGTAAGTGGAAAAACTAAGATTCAAACCAGAATTTTCTGACTCTAACTATAGTGCTCTTTCATGATATTATGACATAGGAACAGGAGGAAAAAATAAAGTGGTTAACAGAATAGAACTAAAAATGTATGAATTAAAAAATTTTTCAGAACGAAGCAAATGGAAGAGCATTGTCAGGAGAAGTAAATTAAACAAATGCCAAGAAAGCAAGTTTTTACCAGCAGCCAGTGAAAGCAAAGTAGACAAGAGCCCCAAAAAGAAAATAATCCACTTTTCTAGGAACCTAAGGAGCTAAAAGGATGAACTCAAACTTGAAATGGAGTAGAACTTGGAACACTATCAAAGACTGTAGGCTCTCATTAGGAGAACCCAAAGTTCATAACCAAAAAGGACCTGTGGAATTATAAACTGTGGTCAATCAATCAATCAATATTTATTAAGTAACGTGTGCCAGGTGATTTGGTAGTGGGGGGGCGTACAAAGATGAGATGGATTAGAGGTGGAGAGTGAGACATGCTTTTTTTTTTAGACACGATAAATATATCAATTAGCTTTTCCTGACTATACTATATTAAAGGAGAGCTTTTATTGTTTGGTCGAGATATTAGAAGGAAAAGTGGAAGGAAGAGAGGTAGGAAGAGAAGGAAAGAAAGAACGAGGAAAGAATGAAGGGAGGAAGAAAATAATTTATAAAAGTGTGCAGAATAGAACAGACAAGAGTTCGTTCAAAAGGGAATACAGATAATCTGTGCTGGTACTATTGTGTTAAATTTAAGCTCAAATATATATACTTAATATAAGTTAATGTAAACTTTAAAAAAATATATCTATATGTGATATATTTGTGGTTTCATATACCATTCTCTTTTTTTCTAGTGTTCTTTGTATATAGATATTTTAGTTTGTTGATGTTTGTCAAGTTCATCATATTTTAGAAAGAAAATAAGAAAAATGACAAACATGGAAGCTTGTAAGGTAATTGGGAAGCATCTGAATTTACTGAGGAGGGAGGGGAGTGACATTTTCAGACCTGTGTTTTAGTGAGTTCTTTTTCACAACTGTATGGAAAAGAAGAGAAACTTGAGGCAGGGAGATCAATTAGAAAACTATTGCAGTCATTCCCCCATAGAAAAGTGGTCCAAGGACAGAAACAGAAAGTTCTCACAAGAAGAACTATGAAATATTCACAACCACATGAAAGAATGCTACAAATAAATAATAATAAGAGACACGTACAATCCTGAGATTTTATACCTCACATCCTACTGGCAAAAAATGACCAAAAAATGGCAATAGTTGATATTGAAGGAGTTGTGCAATGTCAGGCACACTAATACACTGTGTTGCTGTGAAATGTTATGTATAAATGTTTTAGAAAATAATTTTGCAAATAAAGTGACTAATTGACTATACCCTTTGAATTAGAAACTATTACTGGGCTTAAAACCCAAGGAAGTTAGTATTCCCACATAAGTCAAAATGTTTATATCAAAAAAAAAAAAATTGTTTATAGCACTACTTTTTGTGACAGCAAAGATTTAGAAAAAATGTAGAAGTCCATCAAATGGAAAATGGCTCAACAAATTGTGTAAGGATGTAATAATATATACCATTACATATACCATTAGAAATGATATATATGATGATACAGAGAAGCAAGACAAAACAATATACACGATGACTACGATAACATAAATAAAAAGAACTACACATCCAAAAATCAAAATTGAATTTAACAAAATAAAGAATAAGCATGATTTGAAAGAGATAAAAGAACATCCCCCAACCATCCCCTTTGTGAAGGTGTGAGGTGTTGCACATTACACATAGTTTTGTACTAATTTTTTTCCTCTTTTTTTTTTCTTTCAGGAGCTGGAAGCCTTCAAAAATACTATTATAAATTATAAATAGTTATTATAATAAAAAATTATAAATCTCTCTGGCAGGAGAAAGAAGAGAGAAAGGGAAAACTATGATTATATAAACAGCAGAAGACATCTATAAAAAAATGTTAAGGCAACTGCAATAGTCCAGGTGAGAGGCAATTAGGACCAGTTATTAGTTTAGTAGACAAATGAATGCAGAAAAGGGAACAGACAGTTGAGATGCTGTGGAGAAAGAATGGCAAGTGACTGGACAGGTGAGGTGAGGACAGGTGAGGTGAGGAAGACTGAGAAGTAGGTATGACTTTGTAAGTTCTGAACCTGGGTGACTGGAAGGATAGTAGATGCCTCAAACAAAATTGGGAAGATAAGAAGAGGCATGAGTTTTAAAGGGAAAGATGATGAATTTTGTTCAGGACATATTAATATGCTTATGGAACATCCAGTTTGAAATATTCATCCAGTTATTAAGACTAGAATTCTGGAGAGAGTCATCCAGACAGATAATAAATAACAAAGCCCATGAATGCTGATCACCAAGGTCACCAAGAAAGTTTAGAGAAAGTTGAGAGCCAAAGTCAGAGCCTGGGGGAACACCTATAATAATGAGATAGAGATATAGCATAATCAGGGATAAAGGATGATTCAGCAAAGAAGACAGGAGAGGTCAAAAAGAATAGCGACATGAATCAAGCAGACATCTGTTAACCACCTATTATTTGTCAGGAATCCTAGGGCAATCTCTAGCACTCCACAAGAGGGAGCTAAAGAATCCCCTTAGCCTACTCTACAGACAGCAATCGGGTCTTGACACCAAGCTATTTCAACTGGTTAGTAGGTAACCTCCCCCTTCAATGAGGGCCCAGATCAGGCTAATCTCTAGAGTACTCCTACAGTCTCTGGAGACAATGTCTTCAATCCCCCACCCCCACCCCCACCCAGTCTTCTCCAGAGCAAGAAAGGTACTAGGACACCTCCTGAGCAAACTGTCACACCTCTACCTGCTGCCTCAATGAGTTAGGCCTTCCAGGGACTTCATAAGACCAACTGCCAACTGCCATGAAGGGGAAGCTGAAGGGAGGACTTGGTACACATTGTATGGAATGAGTGAAAACTTCTCAATTTGGGGTGGTTAACTTTTCAAATTGCTTCTGTCAATCACTTTTATCTTCCTTTGTCTGTTTTTTCCCTGCCTTGGTGGGACCCTCCCCTTTTCTTATCTTGCTGTCCCAGTTGGGGAAGTATTTGGTGAAGTATGCCTCTCCACCAATGAGAGGGGAAACAGTCGGGGAAGGGTCTTGACTAAGTTAGGTTATAAATTCCAGCACTATCTTTTATAACTTGCCTCTTCTCCATGATGAGTCATGGGGAAGACCACCCTCTCATCCCGGGGAAGAGAATAAAGTCCTGTTCTTATCCTAAGAGATCTCTGTGTTTATTTCTTTTCACTAAATTAAGGATGAAGGATATTTTTCATCCCAAACAAATGGGGGCTCGTGTCTGGGTGTGCCCTCCCCTGAAAGCAGCCATTCCCCATGCCAGTCTTGAGGCAGGCGCCCCCGGAGTTTCAACATTAAGCATATGGCTCCCTCCAACCACTGACACTCCACATGGACTAACTTATCAATGGTTACCAAATTCCTAGCGCTTTTTATAACAGCAAGGACCATAGCATACCCAGAATAGACTGCTAGCACGGGTTCTTTGACCTGCTTTTCTAGGAAAGACTGCTCAAAAAGGAGTTAACAATCCTACTTTTAACTATATTCACTAGTTCAGGGGAAAGGTCAGCACCCTGACCCTCAGAGAAAATACAAGCAGAGAAATTTAGCATAAAAACCAACAGTGAGGGCTCTGACTGTCTGAATCAAAGCAATATTGCTATACACTTTATATATACCACTGGATAGGGAGAGCCTTTACATTTGAGAGCAGTCTAGGGGTCTTGAACATATGGCTATTCATTCTTGTCCAGGGAATTCCAAGGTCCTTCTCATAGGCAAACGTCCAAAGCGTATATATACACTTCTCAGAGGCAGACCACATCACAACCCTCCTGACTCAGTGCCTAATCAACTTAGTATCAAAAGGTGTAGAAGCCTTCCTACAAGCAAGCTTTGCCCTAAGCAAGCTCCTCCCAAAACAGTTTCCAAGTGAGGCCTACTAATGGTGGGGGAAGATCTTATCCCATTAACATTATATCTTTATACTCAACTATCCCAGTAACTCTGAGCCTCCAGATTCAGATATAAAAACCTCATTCCCAACTCTGTCTCCCACCTTAGGCCTTCCATGTATTAAACAAATGGATTGAGAAACCTAAATAAATGTTTCTTTTTAAGCCCTGGTCAAAAGCTTCAAAAGCTTCAAAAACACAAACTGAGAGAAGCCTGGTTAAAATTTTGTCTGAGAAAAACCTACAATATACAAGTTCAATATGAGTCATGAGAATGACAAAGCAAAGGAGCCAAAAAACTTAAGGCTATATGACAAAGCTTCCAGGCGAAGGAAGTGACACCTCTCTATACTCAGTTCTTCCAGCCTTCATTGAGAGTAGCATGTTCAATTCTGAGCAACACTGTAAAAACAATAATAACTAGGAAGGTAGCCGAGGTGGTGAAGTGCCTTGAGTCGATGCTACATGATGATAACTCTAAAGAAGAGAATATTCAGGAGGATCATAGCAATTTTCAAGTATTTGAAAGGATGTCCTATGGAAAAGAAATTAAGACTTGTTTTATTTGGTCCTAAAGGGCAAATTTAGTAGCAACTTGAAGTTGTAGAGAGACAAATTAATGACAGAAAAAAAATTTACCAACCTTTACAACTGAATAAAAATGGAATGGGCTACCCGGAAAAGTAATGAAGATCTTCAAGCACAGGCCACTTTTTAAAGTGTGCTGCAATAGATATTCCTCTCAGGTATAAACTAAACTAGATAACCACCAAATTGCTTTCCGCCTTCAAATAGTGAATGATTCCATAGTTCTATAAAACAAATAAGCTCTGGTTCTCAGCATTCTGCAATATCATCCAGCACAAGTAATTTATACAGAAATTTTATTTTCTACTTATTACAATGGAGAAAATAAAAGCAGAAGAACTCATTCAGGAACATTTCCAATTTTGTTAATTCATTATTTACTGGGCCAACACATCCTCCTCACTAGTAATTTACTTGACTGTCCTATGGCTTAAAGCCACACATACAGCATGGGGGTAAAGGGCAAGAGTAAAGTCTATGGATGTGGGATAATAAACAATGGTGAGGGGGGCAGAAGCAAGATGGTGGAGTAAAAACAGGAGCTCTGCACAGCTCTGGCCCTCACCACCTCCAATAGATATAAAAAAAAATAGCTATAAACAAATTTTAGAGCTACAGAATCCACAAAGTGACGGAGGAAAACAACTCTTCTCCTGGCAGGCTGACAGGAATGGTCTATCACAGTGCGCTGGGAGCTGAACACAGTCTGGCGTGAGCCTTGCAGTTATACCCACAGGGCAGCCCCAACCAGCAGAGGCCAGAGCATACTTGAGGAGAGTGAACAGCCAGCAGCTGTGGCAGCTTCCAGATTTTTCAACCCATAAACACCAAAAAGAAAGTAAAAGGTCAGTCGGGAACTCTGTTGGAACTGGGTGAAGAAGACCCTGGTCCAGCCCCTGCCTCCAGGGCTGCTGTCACATGGCTGCTTTTGGAGCTCCTGGCCTGCACATCGTAAGGGGACCAAGAGCATTCAGAGGGTAATTGCTCTTGCTTTAACCTGCTTGCATCTGGATCTGAGACACGGGCTTGGGTGGTGGTTCTGGGGTGTGTGACCAGTGACCCAGAGCTTGTGGGAACTGTATAGACAGCACCCTCGTAATATCTCCAGCAGCCGCAAAAACTCCAGCGATTTGGGACAAAGCTCTCTCCATTCTGGAAGCAGAGTGCTACCTTGGCAAAGAGCTGAAATGTCAAATATTTGGCTGGCAATATGAGCAAGCAGAGGAAGCACAAACAGACCACAGAATCCTTTTTGGGGGACAATAAGGACCAAAGCATGGAACGGGAGAAAGACAACAAAGTCAGAACTCCTGCATCAAAAGCTTCCAAGAAAAATATGAACTGATTACAGGCCATGGAGGAGCTCAAGGAGGATTCTGAAAATCAAGTAAGAAAAATAGAGGAAAAATTGGGAAGAGAAATTAAAATGATTCAAGAAAATCATGAAAACCAAGTCAACAGCCTGCTAAAGGAGACCCCCCAAAAAATACTGAAGAAAATAACACCTTAAAAAATAGACTAACTCAAATGGCAAATGAGGCTCAAAAGCCAATGAGAAGAACGCCTTAAAATGCCAAATTTACCAGATGGAAATGAAATTTCAAAAACTCGCTGAAGAGAATAATTCCTTCAAAATTAGACTGGAGCAATTAGAAGCTAATGACCTTATGAGAAATCATGATACTATAAAAACAAATCCAAACAAATGAAAAAATAGAAGGCAATGTGAAATATCTCACTGGAAAAATCATTGACCTGGAAAATAGATCCAGGAGAAACAATTTAAAAATTATTGAACTACCTGAAAGCATTGATCAAAAAATGAAACTAGACACCATCTTTCAAGAAATTATTAAGCAAAATTGCCCAGATGGTGTAGAACCAGGGGGCAAAATAGAAATTAAAAGAATTCACCAATCACTTCTTTAAAAAGATCCCAAACACAAAACCCCTAGGAATATTATAGCGAAATTCCAGAGTTCCCATGTGAAGAAGAAAATAAAACAAGCAGTCAGGAAGAAACAAGTTGAGTATCGTAGAAACACAATCAGGATGACGCAAGACCTAGCAGGTTCTACATTAAGGGATGGAAGGGTTTGGAATACGACATTCCAGAGATCAAAGGAGCTAGGACTAAAACGAATAATCACCTAAGCAGAAAAACTAAGTATAATGCTTCAGGGGAAAATATGGTAATTCAATGAAATAGAGGATTTTCAAGCATTCTTGATGAAAAAAACAGAGCTGAACAGAAAATCTGACTTTCAAATATAAGAAGCAAGAGAATCATGAGAAGGTAAATAGGAAAAAGAAATCAAAAGAAACTTATTAAAGTTGAACTCTTTACATTCCTACATGGAAAAATGATAATTGTAACTCATGAAACTGTTCTGAGTATGAGGACAGCTGAAGGGAATATGTGTGTGTGTGTGTATGTATGTATAGATATATGTATACATACATATTATATGTATATATGAGGGTATATGTGTGAATAAATATATATGAGACTATGTATATGTATATACATGTAAACATAGAGGGCACAGAAGGAGTTGAATATGAAGGGATGATATCTAAAAAAATAAAATTAAGAGGTGAGAGATGAATATATTGGGAGAAGGAGAAAGGGAGAGATAGATTAGGGTAAATTATTTGACATAAAAGAGGCAAGAGAAACCTGTTACAATGGAAGGGAAGAGCAGGAAGGTGAAAGGGAATGGCTCAACCTTACTCTCATTAAATTTAGCTTAAGGAGAGAATAAAATACACAGTCAATTGGGTATTTCACCCTGCAGGAAAATAGTAGGGGAGGGAATAGTAGGAGTGTGACAGAAGAGAGGGCAGACTGGAGGAGAGGGTAGTTAGAAGCAAACACTTTTGAAAAGGTACAGGGTCAAAGTAGAAAACAGAATAAGTGAGGGGCGGGATAGGATGAAGGGAATTATAGTTAGTCTGTCACAATATACCTACTATGGAAATGTTTTGCATAACTGCAAATGTACAACCTATACTGAATTGCTTATCTTCCCAGTGGGAGAGAGGGAAGAAGGGAAAAGACCTGGAAATCAAAATTTTAAAAACAAATGTTTAAACAAAAAAAATTGCTTTTTACATGCAAATGGGAAATAAGATATACAGGCAGTGGGGTATAGAAATCCATCTTGGCCTACTAAAAAGTTGGGTAGGAGGGTGATGGGGGAGGATATAAGAGAGAACAGATTGGGGGAAGGGGTATTCAGTAGGCATGCTATTTGGGGATGGGGGGTAGGGGAAGATGGAGAGAAAAATTTGTAACTCAAAATCTTAAGGAAATGAATGACGAAAACTAAAAAGGAAGAAATAAATTGGATGGGGGGCAGAGCCAAGATGGCGGCATAGCAGCAGCAATATATCGCAGCTCTCACATAGCCACCCCAAAATACGCATAAAATAGGTGTCTAAACCAATCCTAGAACTCCAAAACGCACACAAGGATACTTCCCACTAAAGTCAGCT
>CM053586.1:108749795-108766816 GCA_028646515.1 Pseudochirops corinnae
TGTAACTCAAAATCTTGTGGAAATGAATGATACAAACTAAAATAAAATTTTTTAAAAAAGTAGAGAAGGGGAAAATTACAGTAAAAGTCTGTCTAAAAACATTTTCCCAGTGATTTTCCCTGATGACTTTCTAGCTTAACTCATCGGGTCACTTGCTAAAAAAGATGTTTCCACTCAAGCATTAATATTTTTCTTTCTGAAATTTACACTCATTACATATTAAACACTAAAAAAAAAAAAAGATATTTGTATAGTAGAAATGAAAAAACCATCAAAGCTCAATTCAGTAACTATTCAATACAATTAAAAACACTATTAATACTTAATTTTAAACATACAAAAATACACGACATAATATGAACCACATCTCATTACATATCAATATGAAGAATACAAGTTTTCTAGGCATATCTCTGAAATTGCAAATAACAGCACATGTGAAGGATTGCTGCATTCCAGTATTCCTAAAAAAGATAAGATTAAGTTAAGAAATTTGTTTAAAATTTGCCATTTTCCTTATCAATTTATATTAAAGGAAATTCATGAACCACTCCTGACCTGTATAAAGTTCAACTACCAAAAATTAGAAACATAGTTCTTGAGAATCACACACATGATTAGACAATTTGGCAAAAAGACATGCTAGAGAAGTTTTTAAACAACTAATCACAAAAAATTATCAAAATCCAACAGTGACTGAGATCTGATTGTTGACTAAGGAAAATAAGTTTCTTCATTATCTGAATATGTTTCTTAATGTTCATGATTCAAATTATCATTATCTTAGAAAAACAGATCTGTCTGCCAGGTTCTCTACCGTTTGCTAAAGATACAAAAATAAGAGTTAGCATAACATGGGAGACAGTATGTTCATACATAAGCACATACAGAAAAAAAATTCAGGGTAATTTTGGGAAAGAGCACAACTGTGGGGGAGCTTTCACTTAAAAGGGAGAGTTTGAGAAAACGATAAATGTTGGAGGGGATGTAGGAAAACTGGAACACTAATGCATTGTTATTGGAGTTGTGAACTGATTGAACCTTTCTGCAGAACAATTTGGAACTATGTCCAAAGGGCTATAAAACTGTGCATACCCTTTGATCAGGGGTGAGAGACATGTTGGCTCGAGGCCACACATGGCCTTCAAGGTCCTTGGATTCGGTCTTTTGACTGAGTTCAAGTTTTACAGAACAAATCCTTTTATTAAGGGGATTTGCTCGGTGAACTTTGGATTCAGCCAAAAGGCTGAAATTCAGGACTACAGAACAACATATGGCCTTGAGGCTTCAGGTTCCCCACCGATGCCTTTGATACATCAATATCACTGGTAGGTTTGTATCCCAAAGAGATGTTTCAAAAATGGAAAAGAACCTATTTGTACAAAAAATATTTATAATAGCTCTTTTTGTAGAGTCTAAGCACTGGAAATCAAGGGGATACCCATCAATTGGAGAATGGCTGAACAGGTTGTGGGATATGATTGTAAGGGAATATTATTGTGCTATAAGAAATGACAAGCAGGATGATTTCAAGAAAACCTGCTAAGTCTTACAAGAACTGATATAAAGTGAAGTGAGCATAACCAGAAGCTACACAGTAACAGCAACACTGTACAATGAAGTACTGTGAATGACTTAGCTATTTTCAGCAATACAATGATCCAAGACAATCCCAAAGAACTCAAGATAAAAAAATGCTATCCATTTCCAGAAAAAGAACTGATATCTGAAGAATACTATTTTCGACTTTTTCCTTTTGTTCATGTCTTCTTGCACAAAATGATTAATATGGAAATATTTTACATGATTGCTCACATATAACCTTTATCAGACTGCTTACAGTCTCAGGGAGGGGAAGAGGAAGGATAGAATATGGAACTCAAAACTTTTTTTTTAATGTTTTAAATTGCTTTTACATGTAATTGGGGAAAAAATAAAATATTATTTAAAAAAATAAATTTTAAAAAGGTGGAGTTTGAGCTGAGTCTTAGAAAGTAAAGGATTCTAAGAGGTTGAGGAGAGGTAGTATCCTGCTTAAGGAACAAGAAGGCCAATTTGACTGGACCACAGAGTGCCAGAAGGAAACTAATAGGAGGCTGGACAGAGAGGTTGAGGCTAGGTTGTAAAAAGCTTTAAATACCAGTGTTTGTATTTAATCTCGGAGTTAATAAGGAGCCACTGAATACTGAATAGTAAAGTGAGATGGTTGGACCTTCACAGGGAAAGTCATTTGGCAGATGTATGAAAGATGGACTGAAATGGGGAAAAGACAACACAGGGGGTCAATTAAGGGTTTGCCTAATTTATAATGTTCCATCATTTATTTAGTTTCTCAAAATTCTGGAAGTCTTCAAGTGAAATGCAAAATTTTTTAAATGTATTACTAACTATACTACCACCACAATTGGAAATCTATGAAAAACAGTCTATGACATGCTCAAAGAAGATTTCATGAGAATGGGTTTTTTTAAGGTAATTACCACCTGACAACTCTTTAACACAAACTTCAACATAGGGAAATGCTCTCTGCTTCTATTCTAATTTGTAAGTCCTCAATATGTGTGTGTGCATATGCAGTACAGACATTAGTTACTTAAAGTAGCCCAAAGAGTATGTCAACATATCATGTTTACAAAGCTGAAGAATAGTACTGGCAAAAGTATTAACTAAAAACTAAACCACAGAATGACTTCTAATAAAGAAAGAGCTTATTCACAACAAAATGAAGCAATTTGGTAAATTTTCCTTTATTTGATAAAAAGAGTAAGGTTTCTATTCTAAATGAGTTTTTTAAGTTTCATAAAGCAATCCCAAATGATTATGCATGCATATGATGTCTACTTTAATTTTGATATACAGAAAGATTAAGAATACCTGGAATTTGTGCAGTATTTCATTACTTTTTTTTCCTTTTGAAAATGTGGTCTTTTAAAGTTTAAATGCCTTTTCCAATTTATGCCTAAAGAAATAACGTACTTAAAAAGCAACTGCGAAATATTTATAAGCTAACACCATGAAAAAAATTCATCCATCAATCTGTTGGTGACCTATGTCCTAAAGTCTAAGTACTAAGTAATGAATGTAACATGAATACAATTCATACATGTAAAAGATAAATGACACAACCCTTCTAATGTTTTATAGACTGTGATAATAGAATGAGTAATATTTTAAGCAATTTTTTTCTGATGACAATATTGTACTATATAGCTCTTTTTGTTAATACTATATTTACACAATGTAGATTGTCTCAAAGAAGCATTACTATGAATTTTCACTATTGGCCAAGAAGAGGAAATGACTAAATTGTTAACACCTAGATTCTTGTTCAATAAATTAGTGAATAAGAAATGGTACACAACTTGCAGTGCTTATTCATTTACAGACATTAACTGAAGCCTTTTTGTTCTTCCAATTTTTCATTGAATATGAATGATTAAATGTTAAAAAATAATCCAAATTCCACCTAAAGCCTTTGCTCAATACTAAAATAGTTAATGATTCTTGGAATGAGACAAAATTATTATGTTATCCAAATGCCCCTTCTCATTAAATAAAATTTCACTTTCACTCAAGAAGAAAATGCATTTTATTTGAAAAAATCTTAACACATAATTTTATTAAGAAAGAATAAAAATAAGCAGGTAAGTTGACCATATTAAAAGCAGTTTCTATTTATTCAGCTACATCCTAGATAAATAATATCATTTAGTTGAGTTTCTGAAAGTAATTATCTAAGTAGACTGGAATAGGGGAAGTCCTTACAATTCTAATGATATAGTTAACTCAGGCCAAAATAGACAGCCACATTCTCTACAACTTACAACCTTAGGAAGTTGCCTAGAATCCTGAGAGATCAGGTGACTTGCCCCATCAGGATGTGTCTGAGATGGAACTTGGTCTTCCTGGATCCAAGAATAGCTTTCTAGGGGCAGCTAGGTGATGAAGTGAATAGAGCCCTAGCCCTGGAGTCAGGAGGACCTGCATTCAAATTCAGACATTTGACACTTACTAGATGTGTGACTTTGAGTCAGTCACTTCACCCAAATTGCCTCAATTTCCCCCCTTCAAAAGAAAAAAAAACAGCTTTCTAGCGACTACATAATAATGATCTTTAAACAAATCAAAATAAAGATAGATATTAAAGTCTTTAAGGTAAAAAACATAAGAGAGAAAGATAACTCATTTTATTTTTAAATATCATAAAAAAGAACAGTTATTATCAGATCATATGCTCTTTGGTCTAAGCAACCTATATGGCCAATAATGAAAGAAGAGCAAATTCTACTACAGACAGTATATAAATTGATTTCTGATGACTAAAATAAGTAATGTCAAAGGAGATAAAAGCCTGAAGAGCCTGGAAAATAACCTCCTATTTTCAAAATATCAGTAACAATAATAATGGAAATTCATGTAGCTTTTTACATACCTTATCTCATACAAGCCTTGCAACCCTATGATGTAAATACAACAGATATTATCATTTCCATTTTTTCATAGGAAAACACAGACTCAGAGTGACTTGCCTGTAGTCACTTAACTAATGTCAGAGGTGAAATTCGAACTCAGGGTTTCCTGATCCTATTCACTAAAATATGCACCTTCTATCACTAATCTGATTCATTTGTATAACATTGTATTTTTTCCTACAGAGAAGAAAATTTTTTTCTCAAATTCTTGTGGTTTAGGTTGTGTGTCATTTAGACTTGACATTGACAGTACAGCTCTAATCTGAGGGGGAAAAAATTAAGCAAAAGTTCAAACTCCAAGTATGATGGCACACTTCCCACTTTTATTATTTATTCCTCTTTCCTTTTCTCAGGATGAGGTAGTGAAATGAATGCTAGACTTGGAGACAGCAGAGACCTGAGTTCAAATCCCACCTAAAGGCTTATTAACAGAGTAAAACAGGGATACTATCCTCATCAGCTTGTGATTAAAACCTTCTAAACCTTAAATAACTACAACAATATCATTAGAATGCTTACATACAAAAGTAGAAAAATTTCAGACTTGTTGATATATCTTCAACTTACTTAGATTTCAAAAGAGGACAGTCTTTCACTTCTTTCCCCTCTTAGAAAGTACATAACTATAAACATCAAATGGGCTCAGGCATAAAGACATTCTTTAGCTATTCCTAAGAATCTTGGGTTTTTACTTATACTACAAAAAAATAAGAGGAATTTTACATCTATCTGTCCTGGGCAGGCTTGCAGGTACCATCTATGTGGACTCTTCACTCAGTACAGAATATCCATGTATAGCTACCATTTTTACTCAACTTTCCCCACCAATTTAAAATAAAAAACAAGGCTATAAATGCTGGCAAAGTTACCCAAGATGAAGCAGAAGAATCAAATGGATTTGTCAGGAGATAAAGGCAGCTAGCAATTTGCAAAGCTGTTTGCACCTTATTTCATTTAATTCTAACAACCCTGTGATGCAGTTGCTATTATTATATCCACATTACAAATGAAGAAACTGAGGCTGTGACAGATTAAGTGCCTTGGCCAAGGTCACAGAGTCAGCAGATGGCTGAGGTTGAATTTCAACTCAGGTCTTTCCTTATTCCAAGTTCAACCAGCTTGCTGCTTCTCCCCCTCCAGTAATTTAAATGTAGGTGACACTCTCTGAGGAGGTTTCATGATGCCAGTGAAGCCCACAAGCATTTATTAAGGCCTTACAATTTGTTAGGCAATGTGTTAAGTGGTGGGGATACCAAAAAAAGTTTAAAAAAAAAAAAGGTGGCTACCCTAAGGGAACTCATAGTCTAATCAAAGAGACGACATGCAAACAACTATGTACAAAACTACTGGAGATAAATCACAGAAGGAGGGTTCCAGAATTAAGGAGATCCAGGAAATGAAGGTGGGATTTTAGTGGAGAACTAACCACAACCTAGAATTTAAGAACAGAGTATAATAGCAGAGTCCAAGGGTGGCAAGGAAGGAGAGAGGAAGTTAGGTGGCATAGTGGATATAGTCCTAGTCCTGGCATCAGGAAAACTGGAGCTCAAATCCAGCCTCAGACACTTACTAGCCGTCTGACCACGGATCTGTCAATCTGTTTGCCTCAGTTTCCTCATCTGTAAAATAGGAATAACAGCACCTTCCTCCCAGGATTATGAGGTTAAAATGAGATAGTAATTATAAAGCACCTGGCACAAGCAAGCCCTATATATTAGTTATTATTATTATAACCGCACCTATCTCACAAGGTTGTTGTGAGGATCAAATGAGATCATTGTAAAGTGCTCAGTACAGTCACCTGGCACATAAAAGTGCTAGATAAATGTTAGTTGTTGTTGTTGTTGTTGTTGTTACTGTTGTTATTATTATTACAGGTTTTTGTGAAGCTCAAGCCAGATAATTATAAAGTACTTAGTACAGTGCCTGGCACATAAGTAATCAATGATATAAGTGTCAGCTGTTATTCTTATTATCATTATTGTTGTTGTTTTTGTTATTATTATCATACAAGTGTCAGCTGCTATTAGTATTATTATTATTATAAAAAAACCTACCTCCCCGGGTTGCCATGAGGACCAAAAGAGATAATCACAGTGCCTGACATAGATATACTAAGCTGCTATTGTTATTACTATAACAGCACCTACCTCCCGGGGTTGTTGTGTGAATCAAACAAGATGATCACGTTAAAGAGCTTGGCACAGTTATTCGGCACATAGGAAGCACTCTATGAATGTTAGTTGTTGTTGTCCTCACTATTACTACTACTACTACTACTACTGTTACTATTATTATTATAACAATATCTTATTATTATTATAACAGCACCTAATTCCCAGGGTTGCTGTGAGGATCAAATGAGGTAAGTGTAAAGAGCTTATCCCAGTTACCTGGCACACAGTAAGCTATATAAATGTTAGCTATTATAGTCAACAACAACAGTTTTATTATCATTATTATTATTACATCACCTACCTCCCAAAATTGTTGTGAGGATCAAATGAGATCATAATTGTAAAGAGCTTGGCAGTTACTTGGCACATAGTAGGCACCATAAAACGTTGGCTATTATTAAGAACGGAAAGAGTAGTTTGTTGCGGGGTTTTTGCAGGGGCGGGGGGGAGGGGGGAGAGAGCTCTTCCACAGATTTACTTAAGACCCAAAACAACAGCCCGGTAACACGCAGGATCCAGGACCTGCCCGTAATAGCCAAAGAGATAAAAATCCACACCAGAAGAACCCCGGGGCCTCCCCAACCCCGAGACGTCCCCGCCTCTGCCTCTGGCTCCCGCAACCGGGTTTGAACTGCCCCCACCCCCGGGAGAGGGGAACTCCGCCGATTGGAGGTCGAGAGACGCCCGTCACAGCCGTGCCCGCGGCTGCCGCAGCAGCCGAGCCGCCCGCGCCGCGATCTGCCCGCCCCTCGCCGACTCCCCAGGAGACCAGAGCCCGCAGACTCCTCCCTCCAGCCGAGGTCCACACCGGCGCCTCTCCGCCGGTACCGCGCACCGGGAGAGGAGAGAGAGAGACGCTCGCCGGACGCGGCGGCGTCTCCCGCGCGGGGCAGGAGCCGGATGAGAGGACCTAGAGACCGGGAGCTGGGCGCCCCAAGCCGCCACCCAAGGCACCCCGGGAGCGATTCTGCACCCCCCACGCCGGGCCCGAGTCCGAGCTGGATACCCCGGAGCCGGAGGCTGCTCCGCGCGCGCACCTTTACCCCCCTCTTCGTTCCCGCAGCAACCCCTCACATCCTCAGGCGGCTCTTACCCATCTTTCCGCCTCGCCTTGTAGACGTGACCATAGGTGCCGCGTCCCACTTTGCAGCCCTCGTACTCAAACAGATCCTCCACCCGCTCCCGTTCCGCCGCCAGCTTCGCCTTAAAGTCATAATCCATTGTCTGCTTCCCCCATAGAGGCGCGGGGGACGCGGGGGCCGCCGCCGCTCACTCACTCCGCCGCCGCCGCTTCCTCCCGCGGCCCGCCGCTCCACTTCTCCCCTCACAGACGCCTGGCGCCCGGGCGCGCGCACGGGCGCTTCCCACCCCCCCTTTCGGTTTCCCCAACTCAAGCCTCCCTCGCCTTCAGCACGGAGCACCGCCGCAATCGCGGCGGCCTCCCCCTCCTCCTCCTTCTCCTCCGCGGCGGCTCCCGCAGGCACCCTCAGTCCCGCCTCCCTCCTTCATTTCCGTGTTTTGGAACCTGGTGCGCCGCACCGCGGCTTCCTCGAGCTCATTAACGATCAAGCCGCCCGCCCCCTGAGAGCCGCTGAGCCTTCTGGGGACTGTAGTCCAAAGGTGGTGAAAGCTTCGTAACCTATCTATCGGAGAAATACAGATCCCAGAAGGCCCCAGGGGGAGGCTTCTCCGTCTCCCCAAGACCCCCACCCCCCACACGGTGACCGCGCGTGCGCCATGCTGGCCGCCACTCCCACTCTGGGAGGAGAGGGTTAGTGGTTCCAAATGCTGTGACAGCCCGGGAAAAGTTGCAGTTTGTTTTTTCTAAGCTAATATGAGCAAGAGGTGGATAAACCATCATACTGACCCTAACGAGGCGGTACGCTAGTAGGAAGGATTAATAGTGTTTAACTCAACCTGTACTCCCTTCTGGGGTTTTAGAGGAGCCGAGAGTGCAGGTCAGTTAAAGATGCTGTACTGCGGACTGTTGTTTATTTTCTAAGGCAATGGCCCGCCTATTTCTCCTCTCAGTTCTACATCTGACTGGCCGGTGCTAGGCTGTGCTTCTCTAATTGGTCTGCTGGAGTCCCAGCCTTTGGCCTGATTCTTGCTTCTGGTTGGTCGATGATTCTACACAGTCCTTCCCTATAGGTTATTCCCGTTCCTTGGCAAAGCCAAAACCGCAGTTCAAATGTTGAGCCCTCAACAATTTCCTTAAGCTTTCAGCCATAGTAGGTGAGTGTTAACGACCAGGGCTGGCCAATGATCCTTTCTTCTAACAGGTGCGGCTTCTAGCTTGAAGCCTAAGCCGCAGAAACCATCCTGCCACGTGAAGACAATGAATGTGCACTGAGGATGCAGCAGTTTGCAACAATCGTGAAGATTAGAATGAAAAGGTCATGCATTGTCTAGGCCCAATACCGAATTACTCCATCAATTAAGAGGATTTCTTACACTTTAATGAATTATCAGTGGAACTGTAGGTAGATTGGGGCAAATATTTTGAAGAGCAATGTCGCAACGGGATTATAGTGACAAAATTGATTATATTTTTGAACCCACCAATTTCATCGTCAGGGTTCCATGCCAAAAATATTTTAAAAGCTTAAAAAAAAAGGAACCATCTGTACAAAACTGTATGGATTTTACCTTCCTGACCTCTCTGTCATATGGCCTCTTCTCTTCTTTGATACCATCACCACCCTCATGCAGACCTTCCTCACCTCACACCTAGACTATTTAAAATACCCTGATGGTTTCAATGCCTCCATGCCCCATTCCAATCCATCTTCTACACAGCTATCAAATGATCTTCCTAAACCACAGGTTTGACCATTTCACCTTCCCATTCAAACTCCTTTTGCTCCCTAATACCTCCAGGTTGTTCAGTAATGTCTTAGTCTTTGTGATCCCAAGGGTTTCTTGGCAAATATACTGGAGTGGTTTGTCAGCTCTTTTTACAGATGAAGAAACTGAGGCAAATAGGGTTAAATGACTTGCCCAGAGTCACATAGCTGGTGTCTAAAACTGAATTTGAACTCAGGTCTTCCTGATTCCAGACCTGCATTCTATCCACTGAGCTAGGTACCTGCCGATGGATATTTAGGAGGGATCTTTTGAGGGATTGCAGATGTCATGTAGGAGGTACTGCAGTCTCCCAGGGTTTGAGGGAATCAGCAACCTATCAGTCAGAAAGTATTTATAAAGTGCTTCCTGTGTGCCAGATTCTTTGCTGGGTGATGGGGCTACAAATACAAAAAAAAAAAAATGGAACAATCTCCTCTCTCAAGGATCTTGCATTCTAATGGAGCAGAAATTAAGTACTTATATAAATGTAAACTAAATATAAAATAAATACACATATACACAAAGTAGTTTCGTAGGAAGAGTACTAGAAGTTGGTGGTGCACAAGTTTAGAGAGGGAGAATCATGTTTAGAAGATGATGCTTAAGCTCCATCTTGAAGGAAGAGAGGAATTCTATAAGGAGGTGGGTGGTAAGATAGTATATTTCAGGCATGGGATATAACACAGACAGAAGATGAAATGTTTGTGAGAAAGAGAGAAAAGGTCAGTTTGGTCACATACTCTTTGGTACAAAAAAGTAACCTCCTTGCTGTTCTTCCCAAAAAGAAAAAAGACCTCCATCTCCAGACTGCATTTTCATCGTCCTCCATGACTAGAATTCTCCTGGTTACGTAGCTTGCAGGTCTCAACTAAAACCCAACCTTCTTCAAGAAGTTTTCCCTTTGTTGATTATCTCCAATTTCTCAATTGTTCGCATGTTGTCTTCCCCTATTAGACTGAGTTCCTTAAGAGCAGGGCCTGGGTTTGTTTATTTTGGTTTTTTGTATACCTATACTTAGCTTGGCTAAGTGCTTGGCACTTTGGTAGTAATAGGTATATAATAAGTGCTTGCTGACTTGACTAGTTATACCCATGGGAGCTGATGAACTAACCAATAGACAATAACGTCCTCAGAAAAGAGCATCTGGACAACCTTCCTATCTATAGGGAATTCCTCTTCCATTTGTGTTCTGTTATGCTAGACATCTACATGCCTATGGCAAACACCTTTGGCAAGCATATATCTCCTTGTTTTATGCCAGGCTTGCTATTATCAAATGTTATTATATTGAACAAATTTATCTCTAGATACATCTTTCAAGAAATCTTGTATAACTTTAACACATGCTTCAGAGACAACTTGTTGGATGAATGAATGAATAAAAAAAGCATTTAAATGCCTACTCTGTGTCAGGCCTGTGCCAAGTGCTGAAGATACAGATAAGAGAGACAGGCCCTACCTTCAAGAAGCTTACATTGTGATAGGGGAATACTGTACATATAGAAAAATGAGGGAAAAGGAAGGGAGTTTTTGGATGGGGAGCCACAGTTATTATGAGTAAAGTCACATGCAAGTAGACTGTCACACCCTTTCCAGTAGTAAAGGTAGCATTGATTTGATTCCTGTTTCAAGAACAGGAGTTGGAAAGGAATGGAGAGTGGCATGCCCATTGTTGTTCTTTGTCTTTCATTTTCAAAGAGGACCAATGCTATCACGGGTGATATCTTGACTTTCATGTCAATTGGATTTAAATGAAGCAGAGTTGCTCAAAGTCATCAGCCTCACTCTCTTCCTAGCATCATCAAAATCCAGTGGTGAGATAAAAGTCAGAACTACTGGCAATGGCCTGGGGTACAGTGGATGACCTTGACATCTTCTAAGTCTGACCAAGCTATAAGCACTCCAAATTGCCTGCTTCAGAACAAATCCTTCCATTTTAGAGGGGGAGGGGAGAGGAGTTTTCATATCCCCCTACTCAGCCATGGTTTTGAGGCCTATTGGTTGCCCTCAACCTGATTTAGCCCATCTGCTGGGACAATTTACCAGGGTGTGCCCACTGGGCATTCTACAGCTCCTTGGAGCCACATGTGAGAGTTGGGTTACAGGTGGATGGTAGATGAGCAGCCCTGTAAAAGGCTCAGCAAACCCTCACACCAAAAGTGGTTGCCCTCCTGGAATATTTCATATATCCCAATATGTTCATTGTGGTTTCATAGTATGTTATAGCAGCAACATCTCAAAGAATTCAGAATCAGAACATCTCTGATCCAAGTATAGGCATTTATTGAGGATTGATGCGCATCAGAAATGGGCTAGGTTCCAAGAGAAACCAGCAATTTAGTAAAACAACCCAGGCAAATTTATAATGTAATAATGCTGATTACAACAGAAATTATGAATATTTAAAAGGCAGGAGGGTTTGTTAAGGGATTAGGTAATGGGGAAGGATCCCTTCCGTGGTTTGGTGGTCACTAGTAGCACTGCCCTCTGATTGGCTAGCTATTGTGGTCCTGTCTGGTCAAGATGGATAGTTAGGTATTATGGTCCTGTCTTGGACTAAATGGATGATATGATTGTGGTTGAGCACAAGAACACACCTCTTCAAATATGTGAATTGGATCTGGGGGCAGTGACTAGCTAGGGGCAATACCTGTACTGAGTCTAGGTGCCTGTGGTATGTGTTAAAGTCAGATTGTGTGATTAAATCAGGACATACCTGCTTTTCAGTGGGACCCTTAAGGAAGTTAGAATGTTGGGGGTGGGTCAGTTTTATTAGGATTCTATCATTTTCATAGTAGCAACATAAATGTCAAGCTATAAATACTGAATAGGCCCTATTTTTCAAGTAGATGACTGGATAAAATGTCATGCAGAATCTAGAGTCAGCTAAATATAATGGACTAGCTGAATTTTTCACTTAATCGCCCTCGAGTGAGGATAGCTCAGTTCCAGGATGGAGTCCCAAACCTGGGTAGATTTAAGTTGGGAGTAGAAGTAGGGGATGAGTAGAGAAGGTCATTGTTCCTGATGAGGAGAAAAAAGGCAGGGGAAATACCTTTAGGAGAATCTTTACATCAGGATTTTGATCCACTTAATAAAATAGGACCATCATAGGATTATAGACTGTGCTTTTTTATTGTCGACAAAAAAAATTAACACAGTGAAATCTTCTATTCTCAATATCTTTCAGTCAATTATGTGACTAAAAAATGTGGCCATTGGATATCATTTGTTAGAGACCTCCAGTTCTCTTTCATTACTTTCACTAAGTATGTCTATCATTTTCATAGAGATTTTGTGGAAATGGGGGAGTAGGAATATGAACTTAGACTTATGGATATCTTTTTATTGACTTTTTCAATAGTAATGACACCCATAATTTTCTAAGTGTTTAATAACCTACGTTCTTCCAGATATCTTGAAGATCACTTTCTTAATGCTCTCAAAATTATGTTGTCTCCAGCATGAACCTCCTTTCTATATGCTTGATTTAATTAAGTTGCTATTCTTTTATCTTTACCATTTCTACTTCCTCATAGCGATCATTCATGACTGTGATGTTAGGGTCCAAATGTGATGGTGTTGCTCTCACTGATGGAAAAAATGGTTAGTTGTAGACACTTGATAGATTCTCTTCAGCTTGTCATCATTTTTAATGATGATATCTTACTTGGATCTGTTCCCAAACTTTATAAATATGTTTTCTCTACCTTAATACTGAGGGAAAAGGCTGAGATGGGCCCCTACTTTATTCCAAACTTATCTCAAAAAGTGCTAATCAGCTTAATGTGATTCCATAAGAATAGAGATTGTTAGTATTATATTATTATAGTACTATATTATGTTATAAGGGATTTATATAATATTGGTCTATAATTTATTATATTATAATTATTAGTATTATATTGATCTGATAATATACATTTTATTCTAGTCAATTGAGTATAAGAATTATATATATATATTAATACATATTTTACATATCCTAGATATAGGAATAATTAGATGAGGTTACGTAGATTCTGTCTTATATTAGGCTCCAAACTTTAAACTACAAGCTATAAGTTCATTGTTCACTAACCTGTTATAAAGTTCACTTGCCTAACCACAAGAATACTGACGAAGACGAAACCCAGCATGGTTGAGATGTCTTGATTTGTTATGGTGGAAAGTCCCCCAACTTATTTTTGTATCTCTGGACCACCTTCTCTTGTCCAACATGAGGAGGGACCTATCTTATGACCATTAGTCAGTGGAGATGACCCTTGTCTTGCCCATCCTATGACCATGTTAATGCAACATTTCTGGCCCTCCTGAAAGGTCACAAGCAAGGCTTATCAACCAATGAGACTCTATATTTTACTTGCCTCTTCCCAGTGTCTGGGTAGCAAGCCCAATAAAAGTAAAGCACTAGAGAAAGGGGGCATCTCAAATTGTGAGGAAGATCTGAGGTCTCATTCACTGAAGGAGTCCAGTTCTTTTAAAAAATGGTTATTGGGTTGGTGCTCTGCCTCAGTGGTTTTTCTTGCAGATTGGACAATTATGGATCTCACAATGCTTTTCACTGTTTTATTAAATGTTATTGTTCATATTTTTCTTTCATCCTCCTCTGTAAGTTGTTAACAACTGAGTTTATGCCCTAAACTGTGTTGTCCTTGGCTACTGTATCTCTTCACTTTGCCAGGAGATCAAGTGGTAGCTGATAGCTACATCCAAAGAGACTTTTCCTTCATATTAGGAAGAGCAATCCAGTCTCAAATCATGATATCTGTCTTTCATAGTCAAGGGATTTCACTGTCAGTGCGTTCACTGTATTCAAAGGTCTAATTTCAGGAATTAGAAAGGTGATTAATTTCTCCTGCCCATTCCCCAGCATTTAAGAGCAAATGCTGAAAATACATAGCTATATGGTAAGCATTATTGCCACACCATTAAAAAATGAAAGTACCTATATATTGAAGTACATTTTATTGAAATCTTCAAAGCTTGCTCGGACCCGAGATGATTGATAAAGTTCCTGGAACATGACTTTCCAGTATTCCTCATGGATCAGTGATAAATCCATGTCTCCACACTGACAATGAAATCCCTTGACTATGAAAGACAGATATCATAATTTGAGACTGGATTGCTCTTCCTAATATGAAGGAAAAGTCTCTTTGGATGTAGCTATCAGCAAAAATCTTGATTTTCGTCAAATCTTGAAGTTTTGGGGAACACCAATTAGTCACAATGTAGATGGCTTGACTCATGGATAGTTGTTTGGATTGTTTTTTTTCCTTGAACTTTTCTGTCTTTTGAGTAGCTTGGCCTTGACACATATTAAGGATATTTGATAGGTTGCTGTAATATCAGAGTGGGCAGCCTGCCTAGTAAAGTTGCTCATAGCTAAGATCAGCCTTGAAGAAGTTCATGTATTTTATAATATTATAAGGGGGCAAAGTTTGTACAGTGAAACCTCACAAAAGTTACAGATAGGAAAAAACTATTGCACTTTTGATAGACAAGCTAAGAGCTTACAAGTAGTTATAACATGCTTCAAACACTATTAACTCAGCACATAAAGTATTATAATATATATAATATATGTACATATTATATATAATAAAATACAATATAGTACAATACAATATAATATAATATATAATATATATAATATAATATATGTAGATATTCTACTGGGGAGGAGTAAATCTCTCAAGATGGGGATTGCACTGGTATTTCAGTATACAGAAAACAATAAAAGAGTCGATCTATATCCAGGGGTATGATCATCATTTAGTCTTAGTTCTGCAGACAGAAATTAACTGATTAGGAGTACCTTGAATTGTGAAATGAGCTTATAGCAGTCACCTAGGCAGTGACCAGCAACAATGGCCTATAATAAGTTAGTTCCTAGCCTCCTTTAGTCTCATTGTGGCAAGTCATTTAAATTGTGTAAGGACAAGCAAAGTATTACTTTGTTTCTTATTTCAGCTAAACAAATGCCTTTGAGCCTCACCGAGGATTGTATTAAGTCTTTGCTGGAAACAGTATACATTGTGTTGCCCTTAATAGGCCTAAAGCAGTTTGGCCTTCCCTGTCTTTAATAGACCTAAGGTCAACACATGGAGTCCATGGTGGGAGGAGCTTGCCAAAAGAGCAGAACAGGAAGGGGAGAACAAGAAGGAGGCAACTAGAAGGGTGCAACAGGGAGGGGCAGAGCAGATACAAGCTCAAGCACTAGCTGGGACCAAACAGAGCTAAGAGAGAGAATGTTGAGGAGGCAGAGCCAAGATGGCAGCATAGGAGCAGCAAGGTTCCACATCTCCCATATAACTACCTCAAATACCCATAAAATATGACTCTAAACAAATTTTAGGGCCCCAAAACTCACAAAAATACACCTCCTGCTGAAGGCAGGTTGGCAGGAAGGGATCACCACAGTGCTGGGAGCTGAAACCAGCCGAGCCTGAAATAGTGGCTTGGGTGGTGGTTCTGGGGTGCGTTTTCAGTGAGCCAAGGCTGGTGAGGGCTGCAGCAGCCTCCTAATAGCTCCGGCAGCTGCAAAAACCCCAGCGATTTGGGACAGACCTTTCACCCCTGGAAGCAGAGTTCCACAGAGCTAAAAAATCAAGTAATTTACTGGCCAACATGAGCAGGCAAAGGAAGAAAAGTAAGAACAGCAACCAAACTCTAGAATCCTTTTTTGGGAACAAAAAGGATCAAAGTATGGAATGGGAAGAAGATAACAGAGTCAGAACTCCCATACCAAAAGCTTCCAAGAAACATGAAGACTGCCTACAAGCCATAGATGAGCTTAAGAAGGATTTTGAAAATCAAATAAGGGGCGGAGCCAAGATGGCGGCGTAGCAGCAGCAATATATCACAGCTCTCACATAGCCACACCAAAATACCCATGGAATAGGACTCTGGACCAATCCTAGAACTTCAAAAGCACACAAAGATACTTCCCACTAAAGTCAGCTCTGCTACGAGGAACCATATCAGCACTGCAAACCGAAACCAGCCTGGCCTGAAGCCCCGGCTGTGCCCCGGGGGCGGCCGGGCGGGAGGTGCAGAGAAAGCTCTCAGGCGAGGGATTAGCACCAGCTGCTCGAGGGGGGATTGTGAAAGAGGGAGATAAGCGTCAGGCCAAAAGGTCCCCAGAGCAGAAAAGGGAAAGGCAGAGGTTTTGTACCCACCTCCACGTTGTAGCTTCCCGCCCTCGGCCTGCAAAAAGCAGGGGGACTGAGCGATCGTTTTCAGACCAGTGCTCTCGCGTTGAGCGGCCTGGATCCGGATCGTCGTCTTGGGCCTCGGTCTTGGAGTCTTCGTTATCTAGTCAGCCGGAAGTCTACAGCAGCCAGGAGGACCCCAGCGATTTGGGACAGAGCTTTCCCTTCTGGAAGCAGAGCCCCACAGAGATTTTTAAAAAATTCATGGTCTGAAGAACCATGAGTAAGAATAAGCATAAGAAGCTAAGTAAGAACAGCTCCCAAAACCTAGACTCCTTCTTTCGGGAAAAGAAGGATCATGGGAGAGA
>CM053586.1:108767316-108784723 GCA_028646515.1 Pseudochirops corinnae
GGGGAGAAAATATGTAACTCAAAATCTTGTGGAAATGAATGATGCAAACTATAATAAAAATTTAAAAATATATAAAAAAAATTAAGAATTGTTCTAAGGTTAATTTGTGTTATATAATCTGTGTAAATTCTCTTAATTGGGTACATGCAAATAGCAATCCACCGCCATATACTGAAGGCAAATGAGTAAGGGTACCACTGTCAATCTGTCTGTGAAATGCTGTTTTCCCTCTAAGATACCTTTAGTACTGTGTGATGCATGACATACCTTTTTTGATAACTAAAGCATACACTTATATTCAACAACAAATATTTTGTTAATTGTGATGGCTTTGTATTGTCATTAACTTAAACATCAAGGCACGATGTATACTTATGGTAAGATTCATCAGTGATAGTGCATATTAGTCTATATTTCATTTGTATTTTTTGCCAACTTTTTGTCAGATGTAATTTGTTTTTATTTTTTTACTGAGAATAGAAGTGTCTAACATGGACCAAGTGAGAGTTCTAGTGTCTGTCCCAGGGGTGGGGAACCTGCTGCCCTGAGACCACATGTGGCCTTTTGGGTCCTTGGGCATGTCCTTTTGACTGAGTCCAGGTTTTACAGAACAAATTCTTTTATTAAGGAGTTTTGTTCTGTGAAGTTTGCATTCAGTCATAGGACTGTACTTCAGGACCTAGAGTGGTAGCCTTGAGGCCATGGATTCCCTACCCCTGGTCCTTATGTTAATTATTAATAAGGCTTAATTTCTCATTTTTGGGATAACAAATTTAAATAGAAGTATTAATTTTCTTCTTGCGCCCTATTGGATTGTTGTGTACATCCCCTTGGCATTCATGTATTCCACTTTTGATATCACTGATCCCTGGGCAAGAATACATGAAGGATTGACTGAGACTGTGTAGAGAGTGGTGTAGAGCAGGACTTCTTAAACTTTTTCACTTTAGACCCCTTTTCTGTTTCGGCAGCATTCTTTGGCATTGTGGGCATTTGCAGTACAAAGTATGCGTGCTTTGTGTTAAGAACCGAGACTGCCCTGAAGTTGCTTGCTGTAACACCAGTGGCTGCCACAAACACCTTGGATTCATTATGGGTTTGATTTTGAATTAATTTTTAGTCATTTAGCATTTAGAAACATTTTACTGTGTGTTGCAATCCACAGTTTAAGAAGCTCTGGTTAGAGGAGTGGAGGTAAGAAATATTATAGAAATAGAATTGATGGAAATTGGCAAATATTTGGATGTGTGAGGTGGGGGAAAGAGAAGAATCAGCAGTGACTTTGAAGATGACTTGGGAAAGCTCCTTGTGAAATACTTCTGAGAAATTACCTTTTCCTTCTCTGTGATTTAAAGCCAACTCTCTCTCTTTTCTTTTTGGAGGGGGGAAGGCAGGGCAGTTGAGATTAAGTGACTTACCCAATGTCACATGGCTAGTAAGCGTTAAGTGTCTGAGGCTGGATTTGAACTCAGGTCCCATTGACTCTAGGACTGGTGCTCTATTCACTGAGCCACCTAGCCACCCCTAAAGCCAACTTTTAGCCTTGGTTTTTGACTTGTCTTGAAAGGTTGTGTGCTCTAGACCCATCTGAAGCTGTTCTTCTTTTTGCCAAGTATAGCTGAGAGAGCAAACTGAGGGCCAGTAGAGCCTAGATACCTTTTCTTTTGTGCTTAGCTAGTTATCACTGCTAGTAACTTTGCCCTATTCTGTAGTGTTTTATAAATGAATTTGTATTTTAAATATCTTGAACTGGTTTTTCCATAGGTGCCTTAAATTCAGCACATTCATAACTGAATTCATGTTTTTCCCAAACCCTTCCTTCTTCCCAACTCCCCTATTACCATGGAGGGTACCACCATACTCCCAGTCACCCAGGCTACAACCTATGTGCCATTCTCAACTTCTTATGCTCTTACCCCGTACCTAGTCAAGTTCTATTATTTTTACCTTTCAAATATACCTGTATACACAACTTTCTCTCCTCTGCCACTGCCACCACGCTGGTATAGGCCCTCACTATGTCTGACCTAGACTATGACACTATGCTGCTGGTTGGTCTCCCTCCTTCAAGTTTCTTCCCACTCAAATCTGTTCTCTACTGAACAACCAAATTGATCTTCCTAAAGCATAAATCTGACTTTGTTATCCCTTCCTCCCACTTCCCATTTAGTCAACTTCAGTGTCTCCCTATTACCTCCAGGATCAAATATAAAACCCTCTGTTTGACTTTTGAAGTCTTTCATTAGCTGGCTTGTTTTTTTTCTTTCCAGTCTTCTTATACCGTATTCCCCTTTATGTACTCTTAGATATGGTGACTCTGGCCTTGTTGTTGTTCCTCACACAAGAAGCTCCTAGCTCTATATATTTTCACTTGCTTCCCCTGCCCCCCTCCGCCTCCCCCATTTCCCCTTTTATGCCTGGACCTTCACCCTCTTAATCTCCACTTCCTGGCTTCTTTCAAGGTTCTGCTAAAGCTTACCTTACAGGTTTTTTCCCCTTCATTCTTTCTTAATGATAGTGCATTCTCTCTGAGATTATCTCTAATTTATCACATAAATTTAGTATGTTTTATATTTTATAAATACATATATGATGTTATATGTATATGTGTGTGTGCCTATATGTCTGTATATGTGTGGATGGATAGATAGTTTCAGTTGTTTTAGTTGTGTGTGACTCTTCATTGATCCCATTTGGGGTTTTTTTGGCAAAGATACTAGAGTGGTTTGCCACTTCCTTCCTCAACTCATTTTACAGATGAAGAAACTGAGGCAAACAGGGTTAAGTGATTTGCCCAGGGTGGTTTGCCTAGGGCTGCACAGGCCACATTTAACTCAGAAGGATGAGTCTTCCTTACTTTATGCCCTGTATTCTATCTGCTGCACCACCAGGCTGCCTCTCCCCAACACATATTTGTGTACATGTTGTCTCCCCAGTAGATTGTGAGTTCTTTGAGAGCAGGGTGGACTTTTGCCTTTCTTTGTTTCTCCAGGGTTACAGGTCTGGTGCACAGTAGATGCTTAATGAATGATTCAGCTAAACTAATGTTTCCCTTGGTTGGCACGTCTCTCTACTTGGCAAGGACATAAAGTGTTTGTAGTCTAAGGTGGTATCTGATATGACAACTACTTTAACATTAGTTAAACTAATAAAGGAAATTGTGATCATCAAGGTCAATGTCTTTATCTTTTTCAATTTCCTGTTTATTAGCATGATAGCTTATGGGGACAATTCTTAATGAAGTAGTTGGAGTTTGTATAGTGTTTGTCTTATTACCCATTTAAAAAAATTAGATATTGGTTATGACCTTTGTTCTATTTAGCTAATTTAACTGTACCCAGAGATTCTTATGTGATTCCCACATTAGTAACTGTTACTCTTCATTAGGACTTAGACAATTTCATTTTTGTTATGTTTTAATGGGTTTCCATTTTCTGACTCTTCTAAGAAAGTATCATAAATAAGTGTGAAATTTCTGAGTAGTCTTCAAATCTTTGGCTTTTAAAATTTTTTAACCTGAATGATATTTTCTCCACATACTTTTAGCCTTTTCTTCTATGTCCATTTTGTATTGAAATCTCTGCATGTCAAAGTTTATGTTAACTTGGAGGCTGAGAGGATACTAGAAAATGGTTGATAGAATTTTTTGTACCTCTTCATCCTCTACAACAATTGTTGACCCATAAGCTGAAGTTAATTCCCTCCCCACCATGTTCATTATGAATACTGGAAGAGGAGCTGACCTTAATGTCTCATGAAATGTTTTAGTTATGATGAAACCAACTAACTTTGAACACTTCTGGTGGCCTCTCCAAGGACTTGTGAGCCATTTTTTCATTAAGCTGCAATTTTCTTTCTTTCTTTTTTTTTGGATTTCATTTATAATGAAACCTGCCATATTGATGTGACTTAATTCTTTTAATAGAATTTCAATTTTTGGGTTTTGGACAATGACCCTACATTTACAGTAACAACTGTTGTTAGTTTGTGGACTTTCTATAAACATACATTCTTGGCGCACACTGACCCTTTTCTACCACTTTATCACTGTCACTTTGGAAGCAAAAGAGGGCTGCATAGAACTGGTAGCCTTTTTTTGTTTTGTTTTGTTTCATTGGTTGTCTTGACCAAAAAATTCATCAGCTAGTGGACAACTTACTGGTGATACACCCTTTTAGGTATAGTGCTTTTGGTCTCTTACCAAGTCTGTACTTGAATAGCTTGATCAACCCTGCCATCTGCCTTTAGTACTAAAGTACTCATTGCCTTTCAGAACTTAATGATGTATCAACTTGGAACTTTGTGTGGAGGTTGAAATTAATTTTACCCATATTAAATATTTTAAGCTAATGGCGCCTAAACACTCTTGGTCATTTAGTGATCTTATTTGGCACTTACTAGATTTTGGAGATCTCTTCTCTTATTTTTAAAATTTATATTTATCTGATTTCTCCTTAGCTCTTATTAATTACATTTCCTTGTATCTTTTGAAATCTAAATGTTTCACTGGATGGAATGCCTGATTCTTTTATGAAAATTTGATTCCCTTGTAAGATAGCTTTTACTGTTGTAATAACTTTATACCTCTTTTTCTGTTTTTTTGAATAGTTCTTTATTTTCTCCTCTTTCCTCTTGGGACTTAAAATCTCCCCTCTCTTCTCCCCTCAATTCAAAAGTGCTACTTTAAACTTGTAGGTGCTTAATTAGGTTTTGATTGATTCTTTTGTTAAGCATTTAAGATTCAGGCCACTGCGCTCGTGTTGTGGGGGAATTGTCATATATACATATATTATACATAATAACACAGAAATATATTAGAAAAGTACAAAGTATCATGGGAAGTCTGGTCAGGGGACAAAGCATTCTTGAACTGGGAGGGTGACAAGGCAAAAAGCTTCTTGAAGGGAAGTGGCCAGCAGAAGCTAGGCTGGTACGTTTTCTAGACTGAAACCTTGCTCAAGGCGCAGACGCCCTAATACATAAGCTTTACAAAATATTTTTCTCAGAACAATCTTGAAAAGTAGATAGTGCAGATATTATCTCCATTTTATAGAGGAGGGAAACTGAAGCTAGGATCATACAGCTAATAAATATCAGAGCTAAGATTGAAACCTTAGGTCCTCTAAACTTTTTTTTAGCCACCTGCCATTGTCTCTTTGTAGATGAGTTAGGAAACTTTCTTTTCAAGATTGTGAAGACTGGAGTATATTTATATACAGATGGAAAAGGGGCCATTGCAAATGGAGATATTAAAGATACATGAAAGATGGAGGGGATGATTGTTTATACAATATCATCATTTGAACATTTACTGGGAAGATGTCCTCCCACCTTTCTAGCTTTTTACTGACCTTGAAAAGTCTTAGATAAAGGCAAACATAGCTCTAGGGACCATCAAACTCCACTTTGGGAACAAGAGTTTTTTTTTTAAAGTTTTGTATTTAAATTTTTCTCCATACTATTATAATGAACTATCATAATTTATTTAAATATCTATGTTTATATTTTATGATTAAGGAAAATTATCCCTGGAACAATTGTGATAAGGAAAATTATCCCTGGAACAATTATTTTTGTCAGATGCGCCAAGTCCAAATTTTTCATATTTTAAAATTTAATTCATTAACTGAATGAAATGTAATATTTGGATGTTACTAATACAGTGGTGGTTTGCATGTTGTCAAACCTAACTGATTTTTTTTTTTTTGGGAAGATATGTAAACTTGTAATAGGCATTTGGCATTTTATGTTTTGGGAAGTAGAACAAATCTACATAAACTTCTCTGCCTTTTGCCTCTGCTATGTTCGTAGATTCCAGAAGGGCTTCCTGTATGGACCTCAAGCCTTGGAGGTAGCAGAATATTCAGCAGAAGGTAAAGGGGAGTGCTGCCTTCTGGTGTCATTGTGTGTGTGTGCTGGGTTGGGTACCATGACATGCTGCTTTTCAGGAAGGATAGCAAAAGTATTAACAATTTAAATAGTGTCCTTACAAATGATACATAGATCCTCATGAGATGAAGTTACCTTTAAGTCTCTGAACTTCTTGAATATCTTGACTTTTACTCTTAACTAATAGCATCTCTTTATTTTGCTTGATTATAGATGATTAGGCAAAAAGAGAAGGGAGGGTTATTGTGATATGTAGTGTTTACCGTATGTTTTCTTGCACTGTCTTTACTAGAATGGCTTAGAATGGTTCTTCATATTTAATTTAGAGATAGTCTATCAGGGGTGGGGAGCCTGGGGCTTTGAGGCCACACATGACCTTCTAGGTCCTCAAGTGTGGCCCTTTGACTGAATCCAGACTTCAGAAGTGTTGACCCTTTTGTTCATAGAAAGTTTGTATTAAGTCAGAGGGCTGTACTTGAGGACCTGACCTAGCCTTGAGGCCACAGGTTCCCCACAAGAGTCTTGGCTGGATCCTAACTAACTTGAGGGTAAGTATTTTTACTACAGGAAGACTGTCTTGAAATTTTATTATATGAAGAATGTGCCAGAAAGTTTGGTTTTTATAGTAAATTATGCTAATTGCTTGTCCTTTGGGAATTCAATATTTTTCTCTTAGGTTCCTCTTTTTTTTTCTGTGGTGGTGGTGGTGGTGGGGGAGAAACACCTTATAGAATCTTTTTAATATAGATCTTAATTACTTTTTTACAAGTTAGTAATTATGACTAATATATTTTGAAATCTTCATATCTTTATTCTGGTTAACACTTAATATTTTAGAGTTTGATTTTATGCCAGATGGAGATATTAATTCCTGTGAGTTCTTGAAACTGGTCACAAAACTTCTTTGGAAAAATTTTGGACAGCACACTTTTTAAGAAAGGTATTCCAGCCTCCATAACCTATTCTTGGATAGGTTAAACATTTTTTTGGTACAGTTATGCTTGGAGATATACATATGAAATGATTCTCTTATAGTTCTTTAATCAACTGTTCAGATATGAGAGTCTTATTTACCTTTATCCCACTTCGTTGATAACGAGTGCTAAAAATTATTAAGAGTATTTTCTATTGTTCATCTACTTACTTTTCCAAAATTAAAAATATACAACTTAGGCTTTCCTAATGGGAAATATTAAGCATTTAATAAACTATCATCTACATGTCATTAAAGAACTGTAAGACAATCACTGTAGTAGGTGGTAGGGATATAAGTATGAAGAGTAATGATACCTACATATGAGGAACTTGTATTCTTTTTTTTTTTTTTTTATTTGCTCATTTACTTTTAATTTACAAGATTCGGTTCCACAATCACTTGAGTTTCAGATTTTTTTCCCCTCCCTCACCCCCGGGAACTTGTATTCTAATGGAGTAGACAAGTACATACACTAAAAATAAAAAATAGCAAAAATAGCAAAAAAAATAAAGTGAATAGGGAGGGATAACCCCAGAAGTTGGGTAAAAGACAAGAAAAGTTTTCTTTAGAAGATGTTTCTTGAGCTGCACTTTAAAGGAAAGGAGGGAAACCTGGAATGAATTTCAGGTATTTGGGACAGCCAATGCAAAAATTCCTCATGTGAGGAACAGATAGCAGGTCATTTTTGCTGAGTTGTAGCAGGGCAGTTAATGTGTCAAATGAGGCTGGAGAAGATAGATTGGAGCCAGGTTGTGAAGAGCTTTAAAAGCTTAACAGATGAGTTTATATTTCATCCTAGAGGCAATAGAAAGTAAGAAAAACTATTTTAGCTGCAAGTGTTTAGGGTGAACTGGGATGGTAAGAGATTTGAGGTAGGGAGACCAATCAGGAGGCTCTTGCAATAATGGAAGTGAGAGGCAATGAGAGCTTGAACTCTTTGGTGTTAGTTGTGTTAGTGAAAAGGAGTTGGATTCAAAATGCTGTGCTAGTAGAAATGATTAAGATTGAGTAAATGAGATATATATTTCGAGGAGAGAAAATGAGAAGTTTAGGATGGACTGTGTGAGGTTATGAGCCTGGGAGACTGGAAGTATGGTAGTACCTTGGGCAGACATAGCAAAGTTTGAAAGAGGGGAGGGTTTGAGAAAAAAGGAGCTTAATTTTAGACGTGTTAAGATATCTACTGGATATCCAGTCTGGGATGGCTAAAAGGAAGTAGGAAGTAAGCTATTGGAAGTCAGAGGAACAGTATTTGCATTTAGATAATGGTTGAATCCATGAGAGTGAAATTAAAGGTTGGGAGAAGTGAAGCAGGTCTAAGACAGAACCTTGAGAGGTACTTATAATTGGTTGGCCTGACCTGGAAGAAGATCTAGCAAAGGAGACTGAAAAGGAATGGTCAGGCAGGTAGGAGAAAAACAAGGAGAGGGTAGTGTCATGTAAATGTAGAGAGAAAAGAGCATCTAGAAGAAGAGACTGGTTCACAGAGTAAAACCTGCAGAGAAGTTAAGAAGCATGAAGATTGAGAAAAACCCATTAGATTTGGCACTTAAGAGATAAATAGATAAGAGATAATTAAGAGTAACTGGAGAGAGCAGTTTTAGTTGAATGATGAGGTCTGAAGACAGATTGCAGAGAATTAAGAAGAGAGTGAGACAATTACAGACACATCATATCTGTGACGACTAACTTTGATAGACTGGGCTCCTCTCAACAATGCAAGGTTATAAGACAACTCCAAAAGACTCGTGGTGGAAAGGAATATCCTCATGCAGAGAAAGAACAACAGAATCTGAATGTAGATTGAAGCAAACTACTTGCTCTCTCTCTTGTGTTTTGTTTTGTCCCTTCTTTCTTATTGTTCATTCCATTGGTTATAATCCTTTACAAATGACTAATGTTCCATGTGAAGGTATTTGTAGAACCTATATTTGATTGCATGCTGCCCTGGGGGGGAGAGGGGAAGATAGGGAGGGGGAGAAAATTTGAAACTCAAGGGATTTTAGAACTGAATGTTGTAAAACTAAAAGTAGATAAATGAATTTAAATTAAAAAAAAAAAGAGTGACAGTAGAGGATTGGTGGCACCTATTGTACAGCCTTCTCAAGGAGTTTAGCCTTTAGATAAAGAACACAATAGCTAGTAGGGATAGACAAATCAAGTTAGGGTTTTTTTCAGTTCAGGGCAGCTATCCTCTATCATATAAAACCAGTCATAACCTGTGTCTCCAAAGGATGGGGAACAGGAGAGCCATGGATGGTTTGAGGAGGGATGAAAAGTTTTAGAAAAGATGCTGTGGTGAGCAGGATATGTAGAGAGGTGTCAAAGGATTGCCTTGTGGTAGTGAGGGCCCAGTTGAGATTGTAAAACATAAATTTGAGTGACATTAATCAGTACTAGTTCCTGATTTTCTTTATCAGCAGTATATAAGTAGTAGTGAATGCAGCAGATAGTGGAAGTAATGCAAGACTGAGGCTTAACACTATAAGATCTTTGACAGGATAAGGGGTCAAGAGACTTGAGAGAATAAGACATTATAAAGTTAAGCTGGTTCACTGTGGAACCATAATTGGGAAGGGAGGAGAGTTTAGCCAGTGTAAGAGTGGGGATCTGGGAAGGAACTGAGGAGTAGAGGGATAGGAGATCATGGTGATGACCAAGAACAGATTTCGGAGTTGCAAGGCAGAGGGAGAAGTGGAATGACAACAGATTGTGGTCAGATAAAAGAATTTCAAAATTCATGAATATGAAAGTTTTATTTGTGGGTCAGGGCAAGATCAAGGATATGAACTGTGTAGCTGTGGTGGGGTGTGTGTGAGATGAAAGAGTTCGGAGTCTGAATCTGAGGTCAGAAAAGGTCTTTATTCTTTCTCATGAGAAAGGACTCTGCCCCTGTCACTCACATGGTGTCTGCAGGAAGAGAGCAACAGGTAGAAGCCAGCCCATGGTTATATAATCTTCTAATGAAACCCAACCTCCCAACTGGCCTTTACTCTCATTGGTAGAGGGGCTGACCCACAACCTAAGCGCGGGAATCTTTCTCTGAGACGAAGGACCCAGAAACATGTGGGTGTCCAATGAAAGGAGTTTTAACCTTATTTGGCATATCTTATGCTGAAGTGGCATTGGGGAGCATCTCCATTGTTCTAAGCCCCAGATTCCTGGAAGGTCAGGTGACCTCTAAACTTAGGCCTAGTGAATACTGAAACCATTCTAGCTTTGACTTTTCAGAATGAGGGGAAACTTCACTATAAATTATGCCTCACATATGGAAGTAGTAGGTCATAGGAAATGAGCAAATTGAATTACTGGGAGGTTAAGAGTGTTTAAGGGAGTATCGGTTATGTATGTTGAAATCTCCTAGCATGAGGGCAGGAGTTGGAGGAGAGAGACTGTGAGCTAGGGGCTGAATTCATTGAGGAAGGAAGAAGAATGTCAGAAGTGAGTAGGTAACAACCACCAGAACCTTGATTAAGTGATGAATATAAATTGAATGAACCTCAAAGGAGGAGAGGTTATTGAATGATGGTGATAAAGGGAGAGTCTGTAAATGGAAGTGGGGGACAAAGGAGTATTTAAACTCTTCCAACACTACACTCAATGTTTGGGAGAGGCAGGGGATGTATGAATGAAAGTGCAACCGGAGCCAGAAGGGATAGTCAGAGGTAGTCATTAGGAGGAAGCCATGTCTTAAAAAGTGGAAAAAGATGGGAGCAGCTGGAAGAGATTTAGAATGAAAACTGGTTTGTTTCTGATGGAACAGGGATTCTGGACAGCGTAGTGAAGGGCTTAGGCAGTTTTTGAATGGATGTTGGTGGGCTTTGTTTGGGGGGATAGGAATAAGAGAATGGTCAGTAGGGGATATAGATGGGAGTGTTTGAATAATGGCAGCTCTAGGGCAGCCAAAGCTCAGAATGCCTAAGATGGGAAGTTGTGATTATTTTAATTGAAGAATGACTTCAGGCTGGTTATTTTCCACAGGGTGAATCTGGGATAGATTGTCCCAGGGCATCAGGCAACATTGTGTATTTTGAAAGAGGCTCGGATAGCAGTGTGTAGTTGGAAAGAGGCTGGGGGATTTGTGTGCGAGAAAATGGCCTGTGGAGTGGTAGGTGGCCAGTTGTCTGGAGTGCAATTAAGACTGCTCTGGGAGGCTAGGAAGCCCTCCTGGGCAGACTTAGGCACTAGGACTTGGATTTTAGGTGACGGTGGAGAATACCTGGATCCAGATCTAATGGCTATTCTGGGGTGTACCCTTTTCTCCTCTGATCTGTATCATTACTGGATCTGCTGAAGGTGGAGTGAGGGATGGAGGATGGCACAGAAGCTAAAGTTCAGTGGGACCTTAGCAGAATTTCAGGGAGGAGCTGTCCCGGGGTTAGGTGCAGCTAAGTCCACATCTGTTGATCTGATAGTGACTGGCCCAGAGAGGAAGAATGCTTGGGCTATGCTAGGAGATATAGTGTCTTCTGGGAGCCCCTTATACCTGGGGGCTCATACACTTACTTAGGCATTATAAAAAGAAAATCTCCATCATATGCAGTGTCTAATATTTCAGCTTTACTTGAGGGCCGATTTTTCCTTTCAGAATGTTTACTCCGTCAATACCTTCTGTTTATGTGATGGTCCATGGAATTAGGATTTTAAAATTCTGGATCCAGTAATTGAGGTGAAGACTTGTTATTTCTCCTCATCCTTTCATACCATGTTACTAAGTAAGGCCTTTTGTTGTGTATTGGCCTTAAATTGGCCAAATGAAGGAATATTGTTGCTTGGTCCATATAATTCTCCCTGTAGCTTTTTTTTGTCTTTAGATGCAGAGGTAGATGGGGCATTCATACCGACCCCTCCATTGCCTAGAAATGTCATGGGGACAGGGCCTCCTTTTCTTTATAGGTGACTTCAGGGGTTCCTTTACTCAGACGTGCTGACAAATACTTAAATATTCCCTCTTTAGGTTTGTGAAAAAGACTGTTACTATTTTCTGAACTACCCCAGGGTTCCATATGGGCAGAGCTCCTGTTAGGGTATCCTGGATCATTTCTTTTTTGCTGGGAAGGTGGTCAGGTTTCTGGGGGTAGTGTGATTTACATCTTGGTATTTTTGTAGCTCTAACCCAGAAATGCCATTCCTGCATGAACTTAGTCCCCATTTAGGGTTCAACCCATTGATAAAAACTCCTTTTTTTTGGCTGCTGCATTTGTTTTGACTTCTGTCCATTGGAATAGGGTTGGATCATTTTATTGGGGTTCTACTAATTAGATTTATAATGTTTCTGAGAGTTTAGCAGCTGTTGGATGGTCAATTGTTGTATGCTTAGGAACTTTGAAATTTCACTTTGAATAATTTCCAATGTCATGTTCTATTGTCTGATAGCTGAAGCAGCCAGTCAATGCAGGGAACCTTTTTTTCTTACAAGGTCTCTAACAAGTGGATTGATACTTGACCTTTGTACCCTTTCTTACCTTTCCCCTTATGCCCTGAAGCCCTCAGCAGATTAATCTGGTGTAAATGACTAGACAGGAGTTTTTATATTCCTCTGAGAAATGTTAAGAGGCAACCCCAGCAACTTTCTGACCCTTGGTCATTGTCTCTATCTTAGTGGGTTGTGGAAAATAGATCTTATGGACTGTTAACAAATAGGTACTAGTTCCTTTTAATCATCTGTACATCTGTCACATTCTAAAATTTATCTATTTGTTTCCTGAATTTGTTTTTAAATCTTGAGGAATAGCCAGAGGTTGTATTTCTTGTAATGCCCTGTTCATCCTTGTGTTTAGGCTTCCTTGGTCTCATTGATTGAATTTACCCCACAAGGTGCATAATAATTGGGTCATGGAATACCTGGCCCAGGTACCCATGTGGGAATATTCTGGCATTTGAGTGTTTGTTTTTTTCTTACTGAGTACTGTCTCTAAAGATTTATGAGATCATTGCGCCGAGGCCTAGGCTTCTGATCATCTGCTAGAGGCAGTTCCCTACTGGTTTAGGCCAGTGCGTTCTACACAAGTGACCTAATTTTGACTCATCACAATGGCTTACCATGAGTACAAATAATAGAAAAATAGTTCACTCTATTAGCAAAAAAGGAAGAAAGAACTTAGCAAGATAAAAATCAGAGATTATTTGAAAACTTTTTTTTAGCAGTCAGGAAAAATATACCTTGATTCACTTACTGCCCTTGGTTTTCCCTTCATTCCTATCCAAGCAAGAGTTTCATGTCTCTTTTCTGTTTTTACTGAAAGAAGATCTAAGTAAAAATTTTGTGAGTTGGACTTATCTGTGGCTAGGGTACACTTACCTGAATTTTTATACAATCTGTATTGTAGTTGAATTTTTCCCTTGTGATATTTGGTATCTGAAGGTATTGATGTAAATTAAAGGGTATAAGCATTAGTCTTTTTGCTTTCACATGAAATTGAAAGATTATGGTTTTGGGGTGGCTAGGTGGCACAGTGAATAGAGCACCGGTCCTGGAGTCAGTAGGACCTGAGTTCAAATGTGACCTCAGACACTTAACACAAAAACTAGCTGTGTAACCTTGGGCAAGTCACTTAACCCCAGTTGCCCCCACCTCTGCCCCCCCAAAAGAAAAGTTATTGTTTCTTAATCTTCAAATAGTTACTGGGCAATGAAGAAGTATGATTACAACAATTAACATTAGCTCTTGGGCATCTACTAACAATTTCAAATTTCAATGAAAGGGAATTTATCATAGCAAGGATCTTTATTTGTGAATTCTTTGTTGTGTTTTGGTAGAGTGATAGTTTGTCATTCCTTAGGACATAATGTCTTTGAATGTTTTATATTGATTTTGAAATGAGATGGTTCTTACTTTCTTTTTATGATTGAAAACAAACTTCACTCCTGAAATAATTATATATTGAGGGGAGAAATTTGAAAAATATTATTGAGGGATCAGCATCAGTGGTTCTACTGAGCAGGTATGGATTTGGAGATAATGCCACATGCTACTTCTCTCTCTGTCTGTGTATCTCTTTGTCTCTGTCTCTCTGTGTGTGTCTCTCTCTCTCTCTCTCTCTCTCTCTCTCTCTCTCTCTCTCTCACACACACACACACACACACACACACACACACACACACACACACACACATACACACACGGTATAATTGTTGACCGACTTTTTTTTTGTATTGGCACTGTTTATCCAAGACAGATTTTGATGTCTGGTTATTATTGTTCTTAGCTGTACATAGCTGTTGTTGTTTAACTGTAGAAGATGATTTTACCTTGAAAATTCCTTGATTGTGTTTGGAAAATAAAGGACAGAAATGTTTTGAAAGGTAGAAAGTGGATTTTTGCTAGGAGAATTTTCATTGTGTGCATTCACTTTTGCTATTGCAGTAATATTGGACAATAATATTGTGGTAGGAGGGACAACTAGGTGGTGCAGTGAATAGAGCACCAGCCCTGGAGCCTGGAGGATCTGAGTTCAAATTTGGCCTCAGACACTTAACATTTATTGGCCGTGTGACTTTGGGCAAGTTACTTAAACCAAATTGCCTTGCCTTCCCCACTCCAAAAAGCCAAAAAAGAAAAAAAAAGAATATTGTGGTAGAGTCCCCTGTCATGTGGAGTAGCCTTTTTTTTTTCTTTGAAAGATATTGAAACAGTTCTTGAGACTTAGTTGACTCTGGGAACTAAAGGTTTGGGCTATTGATATAGATTCTGGTAGCTTGAGTACAAAAAACCACAAGAAACCTCCAGCTCCCTTTTAATGCTTGACTGATCACTATAGACAGCTTAGAGGCAAGAGAGAACTTGGTGTTCTCTCTATAGTCTTATTGAATAGCCTTTCCCTGTTATGGCTAAGTAAATTTCCTTTTGCTGACTAGTTAGATGAACTATGAATAACTGATTTCATTTCAGTCTTGATTCTAAACTGTCAGGGAACCAGCTTGGTCAATCTTAGATTTACATAACAAATACCACATGAATTTTTATTACTATAATCTATATAAAGAGGATTTGGGGGATTCATATCCCAACTCCCATTCTCATAGATGAATCTTGGGTCAAGTTTTAGGAATAATACCGGGGGATCTTTGTCTACTACTATCTGCTTAATCCTCCTCTGTTATCCCTTCTTCCTCCTTCCCAGTACAGTTGGTATAGTCTCCTCCCCTCCCACTAGCCTCTGACACATTCTTTTACAAACTCTAGGGAAAATGGGCTTCAGCTTAAATAGCATATATAGTGAAGGGGTAATCCATAGCTCTTATTTGCTGAAAGTTTTTTTTTTCTTTCATTTGTGAGGTTCTTAAGTTTTCTTTAGGCAAAGCATAGTGTATTTCTTTTCTAGGCTTCTTGTACGTGTATGAATCTATGTTAGTCTGTTTTTAGCTTACAAAATTGAGTCTGTCCTCAGCTGATCTGGAGATGATGCTAGGACACTGCTGATAAGATGAGAAGTCCAAAAGGAGACCTGACCATACCAAAGCTGAGGCCTCTTTTTCCTCTTCCCCATCTCCAAGGCAGCTCTTCCCCAGGAGTTTTATTGGAGGGCACATAGTTCAAAACTAGTTTGATAGTTTGTAGATGAACCTTAAGTCATGAGTCTCAGTCTTTCTGAATCCTTACACCTATGCAGTGTTATTCTAATTCCAAAGCACTTTTAGCATTTAATCCAGCAGTTCTCAACCTTTGGGGGTCCAACGACCCTTTCACAGGGGTTGCCTAAGACCATCGGAAAACACATATATCCGATGGTCTTAGGAACTGAGACACCGCTCCTCTATCTGTCACAGGCGGGTCTGCCCACATGCAGATACACCCACATACGAGTATTAAAGGGTCACGGCATTAGGAAAGTTGAGAACCACTGATACAGTCAAAGCCTGTGATTGAGCTTGATGGATTTAGCATCTTATCACTTGCAAACATCTTAATATTGATATCTTTTTTTACATCACTTAAATTTTCCACTGTATCCTTTCCTTTCCTTTATCTGCTACCCAAAAGCCATCTCTTGTAGCAAAGAATAAAAAAAGTTCAGCAAATGAATCACATATTGAAAAAGTCTTACATTACATGTAGTATTCCACACCACTTTACAGAAGCTGAGTGAGGTGCCTTCTAATCTATCTTCTTTGAGCACAAATTTAATTATTATGCTTTTACTGCATTTTGTTTTTATTGTTTTATCATTTCCATTTGCATATTGATATAATTCTATAACTGTATCTATATCTTTATATTGATAGCTATAGATAGCTAAATAGATATCTATAGATAGATAAATGTATATAGATATAGAGATAGCTATCTGTATCTAAGTATTTGTATGTAATTGTGGTCATTGTGTATATTATTTTCCTGGTTTTACTTAACTTCCGTTTATATCAATTCATATTTCTTCCCATGCTAATCTGAGTTTCTCATTTATGGTTTCTTACAGAACACCAGTTTTCCCTAGATGGCAGTTTATTTAGCCATTTCCTAATTGATGAACATCTGTTTTCTTTCCAGATTTTTTGCTACTTAAGACAAATGTTTCTATTAATAGTTTGGTTTATAGGAGGCATTTATTTTTATTATTAATCCCTTGGGGGTATTTCTGTAGCTTATGACCTTCTGGAGAGGCTAGATAAGACTTTTCATAATGGTTTGGCCAGTTCATAACTCCACCAAAAGTTCATTAGGTCAGTTACCACACTGATGGTAAACTATTTAACTTGAAAAGGCTATAAGCCAAGATGAAAGTAGAGGGAGAGATGGTGTATGACGTTTTGTTAGCAACTGATTGTACACTCTCAGTGCAACCTCTGAGACTGAGATGCAACACAGTATGGATAGATTCTCTCTCCTTGTGCAATATCTGTCCTGATAATCAACACCAAGAAGACAGATGTCAGCACCACATCATCCATATGTGGAACCATAGGTTATAGCAGTTGAAGAAATTTTGAATGCTGTGGATAAGTTCACTTACCTTGGCAGTTTACTTTTCAGGGATGCCCATATAGCTGATGAAATTAATGGACACATTGCCAGAGATAGCTTAGCATTTGGGAAGCTCTGAAAAAAAGTGTGGGAGAGAGGAGGTATTAGACTGTCTACCAGACTGAAGGTCTGCATAGTCATTCTGTTGACTTCATTGTTGTATGCCAGTGAAACCTGGACAGTATACCAGTTCTGTGCCAGAAAACCGAACTGCTTCTATTTGAATTGTCTTAGGAAGATTCTGAAGATATCTGGTGAGATAAGGTAACTGCCAAGCATTCAAACTTGACTGCAGAGGGCAACTCCAATGAGCTGTCCATGTAGTTCAAATGCCAAACATACATTTACCTGAAAGACTATTTTATGGAGAACTTGAACAAGGTAAGTACTCATAAAGGTCAGAAGAAATGGTACAAGGACACTATCGTAGTCTCTCTGAAGAACTTTAGTATTGATTGTGAGATTGTAACAGTAAGCACCCTAGCATGCCTAGGGCAGCTACTAGCACAGGTTCTTAGATCTGCTTTTCTAAAGGAAAGCAACTCAAAATGGGTTAACAAGCTTACTTTAATCAAACA
>CM053586.1:108785223-108801850 GCA_028646515.1 Pseudochirops corinnae
GTCTCTTCTGGCCAAATCACACAACTCTTCTCAAAGTGAGCCCCAAACCAAAACCTCACATCAGGGCGTATATATAGCCTTCTCCTGGCTTAGAGAATGTCACAGCCCTCTAGACCCACTGCCCAATCACAAAGCTACAAGGCACGGGCATTCCTGGAAAACAAGCCTGGCGCCACAGGCTCCATGTGACCACATTCAGTCTATTAGGGAACAGAGTATACTTTCAAATATCCAAGGGTCCTCAGAGTCACGTAGCCACATTAGCAAAGGGCCTAGGGGCAGGGAAGATCTTTAGATTCCCATAACAGAGATGTGGGAGATACTGGCACAGGACTGTCCAGTATGGCATGCTCATATCAAAGAAGGCTCTGTGCTCTATGAACAAAGCAGAATTGTAGTTGTGCAAAGGAAATGTGAAGTGTGAGATGTACAGATCTAGAGACATCTCCATCCCAAATGTTCAGTTGTGCTATTTGTGCCTGCCTTGTGGTAGAGCCTTCTTATCTCCTGTTGGATTGACCAGCCACAGTCAAATATGTTGTACCTTGACCCCAATGTAGTGAGGTCATTTTGGTTCTCTTCAGAGTATGAAGAATAAACAACAGTAGTGTCCTTTTTATTATATGACCCCTCCAACATTCATAATTCTCCCCTTTTGTCATCCTTGCACATTTTCTGAGTGAAACCTTAGATTAGATTTGTTTTTTGGTTGAGAGCTGTATGTTCATATCCTTTGACCACTATTGAGGTATAACTTTTGGTTTTATATATTTCTGTTAGTTGTATGTATATCTTGGATATCAGACTCTTATCAGAGATGTTTGATAAAATGATTTTTTTTTTCAGTGCAAACCATGAGAATACCTAGTAAAAAAAATTTTCAAAATAAATGTTTATTTACATCTTTTGCTTTTGCATTGCCTAAATTTTCTGTATTCCTCCACTGGATCCTCTAGAGAGCCCTCCTACATAAGTAAGACTTTTTTTTTTAAGGAAAAAAAGAAGAGAAGAGAAATCAGCAAAATTGATTAATGCAGTGGAAAAAAATTTCATAAACATGCATTTGACTCCCATGAATTTCCCCACCTGCAGAAGAGTTGGGGGAAGGGAACACCTAGTTCTTAATTTCAGTTTCAATTTTATCTTCATAGAACTAGATATTTGAATTGTGAGAAATCTGAGAGGTCTCATAGTCCAACCTCCCATGTGGTTTAGGAATCTTAGTAATGCTCATGGGAGATGGCTGTCCAACTTTTAAAAGAAATATAATAATTTGTTTATTTTTTAGTTTTCAACATTCACTTTCATAAGATTGTGAGGTTTAATTTTCTCCCCCTCCTTCTCACCCCACCTTTCCAGAACAGCATGCAATCTGATATAGGCTCTACATGTACATTCATATTAAACATATTTTTGTATTAGTCATGTTATAAAGAAGAATTAAAATAAATAAGAGGAACCATGAGAAAGAAGAAACAAAACAACAAGAGAAAAGGAGAGCAAATAGCATGCTTCATCTGTATTCAGACTCTGCAGTTCTTTCTTTGGATTTGGATAGCATTTTTCATCATGAGTCTTAGTTACCTTAGATCCTTGCCTTGCTGAGAAGAGCTACATCTATCCAAATCAGTTATCGTACAGTGTGGCTGTTATTATGTATAATGTTCTCCTGGTTCTGCTCATTTTACTTAGCATCAGTTCATGTAAGTATTTCCAGGTTTTTCTGAAGTCGACCTGCTTGTTAAATTTCTTATAGCGCAATAGTATTTCGGTACAATCATATACCACGGCTTGTTCAGTCATTCCCCAGTTGATGGACATCCTCTCAGTTTCCAATTCTTTGCTACCACAATAAGAGCTGCTATTAATATTTTTGTACGTGTGGGTTCTTTTCCTGTTTTTATGATTGCTTTGGGATAGAGACCTAAAAGAGGTATTGCTGGGTCAACGGGTATGCACAGTTTTATAACCCTTTGGGCATAGTTCCAGATTATTCTCCAGAATGGTTGGATCAGTTTATAACTCTATGAACAATGCATTAGTGTTCTAATTTTCCCACATCTTCTCTAGCATTTATAATTTTCCTGTTTTGTTGTGCTAACCAATTTGATAGGTGTGATGTGATACCTAAGGGTTGTTTTGATTTGCAGTAGTTATTTAGAGCATTTTTTTCACATGACTATAGATAGCTTTAATTTCTTCCTCTGTTTATTTGTCAATTGGGGAATGATTTGTATTATAAATTTGGCTTCGTTCTCTCTATATTTTTTAGAGATGAGGCCTTTATCAGAGACAGTGGTTGTAAAAATTGTTTCCTAGCTTTCTGCTTCCCTTCTAATCTTGGTTACGTTGGCTTTGTTCAAAAACTTTTCAGTTTAGTGTTATCAAAATCATCCATTTTGCATTTTACAATGTTTTCTATCTCTTGTTTGGTCATAAATTCTTCCCTTCTCCATAGATGTGATGGGTAAATAATTTCTTGCTCTCCCAGTTTGCTTATAGTATCAGCCTTGTCCAACTTTTACTTGAATGTAATTAGTGATAGAAGCTTCTTGGGGAATCCTCTTCCATAGCTGGAGAGTTTTAATTGTTAGAAAATGTTTCCATATGCTGATTGGGTCTTCCTCTTTATTCTTTCTCCACTTTGGTTCTAGTATAACAATCTGCATCTACTCATTTCTCCCCAGTGGGAATGTTCTTGACATTCTACCTTGACAGGCTAGACCCAGTCCCTGGCTTTATTTCATCATTCTCTGACTTTATTTCTAGAATTAATTGTATGGAACTCTTACTCTTGACAAGTCATTTTTGTTTATCTACAGTAGATTTTATTGCCTTGGACCCCTCCAAGATTGATGATTCCTCTTGTTTATCATCTTTGCCAAAACCTTAAAGGTAGAGCATCTGTGGGAGTCAGAAGACATGGAGGATCCTGTCCTGGCCCATATAACTTTGAAGAAATAATTTCCCCTTCTGAGGTTTAGTTTCTGTATCTATAAAAAGAGAGGGTAGTAGTAGATAACTTTATAAGGTCATCTCACTCTATAACTCTGTAAAGTCATCCTAATTCTAAATCCTGTGATTCTCTTCAGGGCTGTATTCAGAGAACTTTGAAAGCCTAGTAGTGGTATTTCTGGGTGAAAGGCTGTATAGTTTTAAATTTCTTTCCAGAATGACTGTACAAGTTTTCATCCTCACTAGTAGTATATTTATAGATTTATAGAGTGAGAGCTGAAAGGGACATGAGACCATCTAGTATACCCTTATAGTTGAGGAAACTGAGGCTTGGCAATTAGATGACTTTCTTAGGATCACAGAGCTATTAAGTATGAGAGATGGGATTTGAAGCCAAATTTGACTGATTCCAAGTCCAGCACAAACATACTCCTAAGTGCAGCTGAACTAGATTAAAATGTAGTTAGAAAATAATTGACAAAATAAATAAAAATACAACATAGATAATGTCAATATGTAGTTTTCTAAGTTAGTATGTACCCACAGGGATCCTTACATGTGGTTTAGTAACCCCTTCTATTTGAGTCATGCCATGCTTGTCCTTTCTGTTTATTCAAACAGTTGTCATTTTCCTTTTCTGTTGTCTGTGCCAGTCTGATGCATGTGAGGTGGAACCATTGAGTTATTTTAATTTGAATTTATCTTAGTGATTTGGACCATTTTTTTTATGATTGATAGCTTATATTTCTTCCTTTGAGAACTACCTGTTCATATCCTTTGACCATTTATTAGTTGAAAAATGGTTCTTGTTCTTATATAGTTCATTCATTTCTTATATATCTTGGATGTCAGATCTTTCACTTGTTGCAAAAGTTTTCCCTAGCTTATTGTTTCCCTTCCAATGATTGCTTCCCTTCAGTGAATTTGTTTATATGCAGAAACTCTTTAGTTATCCATCATCAGAATTGCCCATTTTTTTCTCCCATGAGCCTCTCTCTATTTCTTGTTTGGTCAACAACTTTTCCCCTATCTGTGGTTGGCAAATTAAAATTAAAATTGCTTCTCTTGTTTGTTTATGCTATGACTCTTTCATGTCATGTGTCCATTTGGAGCTTATTTTGGTATATGGCATGAGATACTGATTTAAAACATATTTTTTCTGGATTGTTTTCCAATCTTTTTGGCAGATAGTGACTCAGTAGCTGATTATTATATACTGTGCTATTATTATTTTGCTTCTGTATGTTGTATACATAATCTTCTTCATAGATTGAGTTTTCTCATTTTTAACCTGTAACAAATAGTTCTGATCAGTATTGCATTTTAGTATAGTTTGAAATTTGGTACTCATAGGCTCCTCCTTCTTCCCAGTTTTTCCTCCCCATTGTTTCTCTTGAGTCTTGACATTTTGTTCCTCTACATGAATTTTGTTATTTCTTTCTACTTCTTTAGATTAACTCTTTGGTAATTTGATTATTGTGGTACTGGATAAGTAAATTAATTTAGCTATTGTTTTTTTTAATAGCCCTGGCCTAGCCATAAGCAATGAATATTTCTCTAATTATTTAGGTTTGCATTTATTTTAGAGTATTTTAGAGTAGAGTGTTTTATAATTATGTTAATATAATTCTGGTGTATGTCTTGATAGTTGGTACCCCAGATATCTTATACAGTCTCTTGTTATTTTAAGTATTATTTCTGTTGCTTCCTTCTTGATTTTTTTGGTAATGCGTTGCAAAGCTGGTGGTTTATGTAAGTTTATTTTATATCCTACTATGCTGAGATATTATTAGTTATTTCAGTTAGTTTAGTTGAATCTCTAGGGTTCTGTAAAACAGAATATCACGTCATCTGGAAAAAGCAACAGTTTTCTTCTTTGCTTGTATTTATTCCCTCAATTTCTTTTATTTTCTTTTCATTTTTGGTCTTACTCTATAGCTAGTATTTATAGCAGTGTGTCAAATAATAGTCGTGATAATGTATATTCTTGCTTTACTCTGATCTTGCAATTTTTTAAAAGTGTAATTTTAAAATTGAAATTGTCCTACAAAATTGTTCTGTTTGTGTCACCTGAACTTTCAAATTTCTTCAGTGTGCTTAAGTATTTTATAAATATTCTCTTTTTTCTTTCCCGACATGCCTTTCTATTTACTTTTTAAAAAAATCTCTTTCACTGTCTACTGTCTTTCTTCTCTCTCCATAGAAGTCTTCCTTTGTAACAAGTAAATATAGTCGAGCAAAACACTTTAAGATATTAGTCATGTCTGAAAATGTATGTATCATTTTGAACCTCTAGTATATTGCTACCAATATACTTCATTATCATTGTTCCATGTTTTTGACTTTACTATAATATTTCTTATTGTATTTTGGAGTTTTGACATTATGTAATAATTTTTTGGTGTGTTATGATCTGAAAAGGATGCACTTGCTATTTCTCCTTTATTTGGTTGTGATGTTTTTTACGCCCTAATACATGGTCACTTTTTGTGTTGGTGCCATATACCACTGAGAAAAAGGTGTATTCCTATTCCCAGTTAGTTTTCTCCAGAAGTCTATCATATCTAACTTTTCTTTTCTTTTTTTTTTTCTTTTTGGAAGGCAATTGGGGTTAAGTGACTTGCCCAAAGTCACACAGCTAGTAAATGTGTCAAGTGTCTGAGACCGCATTTGATCTCAGGTCCTCTTGACTCCAGGGCTGGTGCTCTGTTCACTGTGCCACCTCGCCGCCTCCAATTTTTTTTTCTTTTCTTTTTTTTTTCCATATCTAACTTTTCTAGAGTTCTGTTGATCTCCTTAACTTCTTTACTTATTTATTTTTTGGGGGGAATGAGATTTATCTAGTTCTGAGAGGAAAGTTGAAGTCCCCCACTAATACAGCTTTTCTATCTATTACTGGCAATTCATTTAACTTTTTCTTTAACAATTTGGATGGTATACCATTTGGAGCATATGTGTTTAGTATTGATATTACTTCATTGTCTGTGTTACCTTTTAACAAGATGTGGTTTCCTTATCTCTTTTTAATTGATTTTAATTTTAATACTCTATTTTTGCTTTTGCTTTGTTGAGATCATGATTGCTACCCCTGCTTTTTTACTTTACTTTTTAAGCTTTTTTACTTCAACTCCATCCCTACCTTTACTTAGTGGGTGTCTCTCTGTGTTGTGTGTTTCTTGTTAACATCATATTGTAGGATTCTGGTTTTTAATTTATTCATGCTGTCATCTTTTGTCTTGTGGATGAGTTCATCCTGTTCACATTCACAGTTATGATTTCTAATTACTTATTTCCCTTCATCCTATTTTTTCCTTCTGTTTATCATTTTCTCACCTTTTACATTTTGCTCCTCACAAGTGTTTTGCTTCTGATCACTTCCTCCCCTAATCAGCATTCCCTTCTATCAGCCCCTCCAAGGCCCCCCCCCTTTTTTATCTCCCTCCTTTGCTACTTCCTTGTAGGGTAAGGTAGATTTCTATACCCAATTTAGTATGTATGTTATTTCCTCTTTGAACCAGTTCTGATGAGAGTAAGGTTTGAGTGTTGCATGCCACCTCTCTATCTTCCCCTCCACTGTGAAATCTCTTTTATGTGAGATAATTTACCCCATTCTACCTTCCCCTTTCTCCCAGTACATCCTCCTTTTTAGCCTCTTAATTTTTTTAAATATCCCTTCCTAGTCAACTCACATCTGCTATGTATACTCCTAACTGCTCGAATGGTGAGAAAGTTCTTAGAAATTACTAATACTATATTCTAATGTAGGTATGTAAGCAGATTAACTTTATTCATTCCCTTACGATTTCTCTTTCCTGTTTACCTTTTGATGCTTCTCTTGAAATGAAATTTTCTATTCAGCTCTGGTCTTTTGATAAGGAATGTTTGAAAGTCCTCTGCTTCATTAAAAGTTTATTTTTTCTCTGTAAGGATTATATTCACTTTTGCTGAGTAGGTGATTCATGGTTGTAATCATAACTCCTTTGCCCTCTGGAATATCATATTCCAAGACCTCTGGTTCTTTAATGTGGAAGCTGCCAAATTCTGTGTTATCCTGACTCTGGCTTCATGATATTTGAATTGTTTCTCTCTGACTGCCTGTACTATTTTCTTCTTGACTTGGGGACTCTGGAATTTGACTATAATATTCCTGGGAGTTTTTGTTTTTAAATCTTTTCCAGAAGGTGATTGGTGTATTCTCCCAATTTCTTTTTTACCCTCTGGTTCTAGGATATCAGGGCAGTTTTCCTTGATAATTTCTTGAAAGATGATATACTAGATTTTTTCTTGATCATGACTTTGAGATAGTCCAGTAATTCTTAAATGATCTCTCTTCCATCTCTTTTCTAGTTCAGTTGTTTTACCAGTGAGATACTTCACATTTTCTTACATGTTTTCATTCTTTTGTTTTTGTTTTATTGTATGTTGATGTCCCATGGAGTCATGAGCTTCTACTTGCTCCATTCTAAGTTTTAAAGAATTATTTTCTTTAGTAAGCTTTTGAACCTCCTTTTCTATTGGGCCAGTTCTACTTTTTCAGGAGTTGTTTTCTTCAGTGAATTTTTGTACATCTTTTTCCATTTTTTTGTGTTTCCTTTACAAAGGTATTGAATCTTTTTTCCTGATTCTCTTTTATCACTCTCTTTTTTTCCTCCATTTTTTCATCTTCTTCTCTTATTTGATTTTTAAAATTCTTTTGAGGTCTTCCAGGAAATCTTTCTGGCCCTGATCCCAATTCACATTTTTCTTTGAGGCTTTGTGTTTTGATTGTTTTCTTCTAAGTTTATGTTTTGATCCTCTCAGTCACTATAGTAACTTTCTATGATTAGGTTTTTATTATTATTATTATTCGCTCATTTTTTCCAGCCTATTTTTTTGACTTTTAACTTTTTGTTAAAGCAGGGCTCTGTTCTTGAGGTAGAGGGGGCACCATCCCAAGTTTCAGGGTCTTTGTGTTGCTATTTTCAGGGTTAATTCTTGAGACCTGTAAGTTTTTAGCTCTTCCAAGGTGGTACAATATAAGGAGAGGTGCGGTCACTGCTCTTGTGACCTATGCTCTGGTATCTGAATGACCACAAGCACTCTTTTCTACTCTCAAACTTTGACTCAGTCCCTGCTCCCCTGTGGCTGTGAGCTATTGTATGCTAGTATTCTTCCTTGCCCTGGGCCTGTGACCTGGATCCCTAAGTCCTATACCCAGTATCAGAAAAATGTCCCCTGCAAATCTCTTTCTAACTGGTTGTCCATCCCTTCACATTCAGTGAGCTGAGAAGCTCCAGTAATCACTAGCTTACAAAACTTGCTGCTGTCTTACTGGAGCACTGCCTGTGTTAGACTACATTTCACTCTCAACCCACTGAGACACACATTTCCTGTTGTAAGACCTGCTGAGTTGTCTTGGGCTGGAAAATTGTTTCACCCTGTCCTTTTGTTGGTTCTGCTGTTCCAGAATTCACTTTGAGGCATTATTTTACCTTTTTTATTTTCCTTTGGAGGGGAGAAGGCAGGATAGTTGTGGTTAAGTGAGTTGCCAAAGGTTACAGGGCTAGTAGTGTAAAGTATCTGAGTTCCGATTTGAACTCAGGTTCTCCTGACTCCAGGGCTGGTGCTCTATTCGCTGTGCCACCTAGCTGCCCCTTGAGGCATTATTTTAACATTGTTTAGGAGGAATTTGGGAGAGCTCAATTGATTTTCTGTCTTTACTTCGCTATTTTGACTCTGCTCCCTAAAATTTGTTTGATTTATTCCATTTTCAAGGAGTTTGTTACTTGAGTAAAGTTTTATACTTCCTGTTCTTAGCTATTAATTCTCCTTTCAAGTCTTTCCTCCAGATTTCTTGTTTTTCAATTCTGTCCTCTAGCATTTTTATTTCATTTGTCATTTTAAAAACTTTTTTATTTAGTCCTTGATTAATTTCTTCCAGGAATTCTAGTTTATTTTTTGACAAAGCTACATTTTCCTCTGAGACTTTACTTGTAGTTGTTTTGTATCTTAGATAATCTCTGACACCATCCTATAGTATGTCTTTTTTGGGGAGGATGGGGAAGAGAGGAATTACTAATTCTTGCCACATTTCCAAATTGGGACTTTGTATTGGGCCATGTTCTCTTCACCAATGGAGGGAATTTCATAGCCTTCTGTCCTGTTCTGTATTCTCTGGGGTCTTTTCACTAGTTTCTCTCTAGTTATTGAATGATACGTTTTTCAAGGATGGCTCAGCCTGGAACCTTTAGATTTTCACTGTGCCATAAGTTGTTTTGAGATTTTTGTCAAGAAGTCCAATTGCTGCTTTTCTGGCCTAAACTTGTTTGTTTCTGTGCAAATACAACTGTAGTCTTGCTCTTGGTTGGAGTTTTAGTGGACAGTTGCTGCTTCAGCAGATTTAGTTAACTAGCTGGAAGGCTCTGTAGGTTCCCAGTAATAGAATTGTAAACTTCAGCTTGGTCTGAGTTCCCTATCCTGATCATTCACCTGTAGGTCTAGGACTAGTGACCTCATTCCAGCTTCAGTGCCACATAGCTACTTCTCACTTCTGTTCCTGTTCTCTACAAAGTATACGGTCTGAGACCAAGTCTGAGCTGAACTGATGACTGTTCCTTTCCTTGGAACTATCCCACAGTTTGCCCAAAGTCTCCTCATAAGTCCATACTGAGCCCACCACCCAGCTTTGGTGTCAGAGCTCTGCAATTGCATACTGACCCTGACTGATGGATCCGCTGTTCCTTTCTCTAGAATACGGCCTGCTCCCCTACCCTAGGTTCTCTCTTAAGTCCATACTGGATCTACAGCCCAATTCTGAGGTTACAGAGACATAGATGCTGGGTTGCTCTTGTTGTTGCTCTCTGAGCTGGAAAAAGCACTTACTTTGGTTTCTCCATCAATTTCCTGATTATTTCTTGATTCAGCACTCATCTTAGGTCTTTGTTGTAGTTGTAAGGAGAACTGGATTGTAATGCATCCTTTTAGTCCACCATCTAAGCTGGTTCATTATTGGTTTTCCTTATTTATTCTTACTGTTGAAGATCTCCTGTGCCAAGTGGAATGGATAACAGATGAAAAGAAAAGATTCTTTCCAGCATTTGAAGATAAACTAAAACTTAGGAGAGATTCAGATAGGATATGGCTTTAAAATTGGCAACACCTAGTTGTAGTACTGCCAGTAATGTACTATCTTGTGTACTGTTCTATTGGTTAGGTAGGATTCAAATGGCAGAAATAATTTGATGGGGGAAAAAAACCTTCTGTCATGATGTGTAAAAACTTAGAGGTCTGCTGTGTGTTAAATTATTTATAGAATGTGTGAGAGGAGCTTAAAAATTGATTTAGTTTTTATTATCTTGAAGTTGCTTTTCATCAATACCTTCCTCTGAGTTCTTTTTATTTCTGACTCCCCATTTCTGCTTGGGTATCCATAGTTTACTTTATCTCTGTAGGAGTACTTACTTGGTCTTGGTTGGAATGAATAAGTGAATGAAAAAGCGTTTATTAAGCATTTACCATATATATATATATATGTAAAACATCGTGCAAATGCTAGTGATACAAATATAAAGACAGAATTCATATTTTATTAGGAAGAGACAACATTTAAAAGTTTTCAGCTGCAAATCAAGCAGTAAGACCCCATGTTCCTTGATGTAGAGCAGCAAAGCAGATGATAATGCACCTCTTTAATGACATTTCTGTTAATAAAATGGTGCTGTTTCTGATTTGATAGTTCCAAGGACTTTGGTGATGAGAATTTATTTTTCTCTATCTTCAGTAGCTGTTGTTGCTGAGGAAGATGTGTGGGCTGTAGTACCAGAAAAAGTTACCAGATTGCATCTCCGTAAGGATTATTTTCCTGGACTATGGCTTCAGAGGTCAGAATCTGCGAAGAAGGGAAGCTCAGACATTCTTAATCTAATCTGTTCTGTTGGGTCCTTTATTAACAAGATGTAATAGGAAGTTTCATTTTTGAATCTCTCAGCTTACCTATTTTGTCAGATAGGTATAATCCTGGACTCCTCTCTCTCATCCCCTGTATCAAATCTTTTCCAGGGCCTATAGATTTTTCATTTGTACCATCTTCTCATACAAGACTCTCTATCTTCTGACTCTGAGTACTATTCCTGGCTACCCCCCAAGCCTGGAACTCTGTCCCACATCATCTCTGCCTATTAGTTTCCCTAGTTTCCTTCAGTTCTCAAAAAGTCCCATCTTCTGCAAAAGCCTTTCCTAGCTCTCTTTAATCTTAATGATTTTCCTCTCAGATAACCACCAGTTTTTATCCTTTATGTGTCTTATTTGTGCATAATTGTTTGCATGTTTTCTCCCACATTATCATCATCATCATTATTTTTTTTTGTGCTGCTTGAGAGTAGGAACAATTTTTGCTTTGCTTTGTATCCTGCGTTTATCACAGTGCCTCGCACAAAGAAAGCTCTTAATAAATGCTAGAGTAAAATTTAATAAAAATATTAATTTTATTTGATACATTCTGCTCCTCTTTTGTGCATCTGTTTGGAATGGGGGTAGTGGTGCTATAGAAGGGCCTCTAATTTAGTTTGAGGTCAGATACTGCCATTTTGGCCCTGCTTTACAGGGACCTAAACCTCAGAGGTTAATGCCAGTTCCTTATTCTCTGAATCCTCAGGAAATGAAGGTGGTTGGACCAAAGTGATTTGGTATTAATCTGGGACATCTCTCTACAATGCTAGCTCTTTTTATTCATTCATGAGTTTCTTCTAGGACCACCATTTTGTGAAGGATTCTAGGATCACCATACTTTATTTGTCTCCTGACTGTGTTCCTGACTTGACTTTTCTACAGTGCCCCAACAAGTCCCTTCATTTCTTCCACTGAAACTGCTCAAAGTTACCAAGTGGTCTTTTAATTAACAAATGCAATGGCTGTTTCTCAGTCTTCATTCTTTTTGACCTCCCTACAGCCTTTGATACTGTTGATGACTTTTTCCTCTGGGATATTACTACTCTTTCTAGGTTTTTCCAGACATCACTTGCTCCTGGTTCTTCTACTTAGTAGACCACTTTTTCTTTTTCCATTGCTAGATCTTCTTCCAGGTCCCACTCTGTAACTCAGCCAGGACCCTTTAATAGTCTTATGTGGGTGTGTCTGCATGTGGGCAGATCTGCCTGGAGACAGAGGTGGTTCCTAAGACCATCGGGCAATATATGTTTCCCAGTGGTCTTAGGTGGCCCCTGTGACCCTTGTGAAAGGATTGTTCGACCCCAAAGGGATTGTGACCCACAGGTTGAGAACCACTGCTCTGACTTGTAGGTATCCTACAGGGCCCTTCAGTGCCTTAATGCCCTCTCTTTTTCTTATCTTATCTGATCTTATCACCTCCCATGGATTTAATTATAAGCTCTATGCTAACGATTCTCAAATCTACTGGTCCTGCCCCAGACTCTTTGCTGACCTCTAGTCTCTAGTTTCCAGCTGCCTTTCAGACATGTGAAACAAACATGTGAAAATGTCTGGCAGACGTTTTAAATTCAACATGTCCCAAACTGAACTCTTTGTCTTTCTCCTTAAACTCCACTCCCTCCCCCCCCCCTCCAATTCTCCTAGTCACCCAAGTTTACAACTCCTCACTATCTCTCACCTCGCCTATATGATCCTATGCCAAGGCCTGTCCATTTCACCTTTGCAACATCTCTCAAAAATGTCCCCTTCTCTCTGATACTGTCACCTCACTGGTGGTAGCCCTCATCACCTCACAAGGTGATACTGCAGTAAAAAATAAGGACTATTGTATAGTCATTTGGTGGGTCTGCCTGTCTCAAGTCTCTCCCTACTCTTAATACATCTTCCATTCAGTCATCAGAGTGATTTTCCTAAAATACAGGTACGGCCATGTTACTCCTATCTTTGGTAAACTCTAGTGGTTCCCTGTTATCACTTCCAGTATCAAATATAAAATCCTCTGTTGGGTTTTCAAAGTCCTTCATAGTCTAGGTGGTTTTATTTCCCCCATCTCCTGTTTTTCTGGTCTTTGTACACCTTATTTCCCACAATGTACTCTTCAAACCAATGACAGTGTCATCTTTTGCTGTTCCACAAACATCTCTTGACTCTGGACATTTTCTCTGCCTGTTCCTCAAGCCTGGTTTGCTCTCTCTCATTTCTACTTTCTGCTTTCCTTCTAGCCCCAACTAAAATCCTGTCTTCTACAGAAAACCTTACCCAACCCCCTCTTAATTCTTCTCTCTGTTCACTGTTTTTTTATCCTTGTCTATAACTTGTTTATACATATTTGTTTGTTTATTGTCTTCCCCCACTGGAAGATCGTGAATTCCTTGAGGGCAGGGACTGTCTTTTGCCACTTAGCCCAGTATGTACCACACTAATAAATATTTATTCAGCCCAGTATGTACCACACTAATAAATATTTATTCATTGATTTACCCTTCCCCCCCCCAGCTTCCTTTTATGTGTTGTCTTCTCCCATTAGAATGTAAGTTCCTTGATAAACTGGGACTCTTTCTGATTTTTATTTGTAATCTCAGTGTTTAACATAGTACCTGGTACATCGTAAGACCTTAATAAATGTTTATTAGTTCACTAACTTCCTCAGATATGATGTACTAGTTCCTCTGTCTTTGTGCCTTTTCACAGAATATTCCCACATGCCTGGCTTCTTCTAAGACTTTTACCAAATCCTATCTTCTGTTGGAGGTTCTTCTGGGCCCCTGTTCCCTTCCTTGTACCCCCACAGATTACCCAGTATGTACATAGTTATAATTTGTTTCATCTACAGAAATGTGAGCTCTTTGAAATATCTTTTTTTTTTCTTTCTTTGTTTCTCTAATACTCTCTCCATAGGGCCTGACACATGGTAAACCCTTAAATTACTTGTAGACTAACTTACTGGCTGTATATGAAAATACATGCCTAATTCTGTATTCCTAGAATCCATCATTTCTCTGTTAAGAGGATAGACAGTATGATTCATCATCAGTCTTCTGGAGTTCTGATTGATCGTCATGGTGATCAGAACTCAGAATTCTTTAAAAGTTGTTTCCTTTTTTTAAAAAAAAAAATATTGTATTCCTTGCATAAGTTCTCCTGATTCTGTTTACTTCAAGCCATATCAGTTCCTTGTATTGGTTCTTTTCCTCTGCTTTTGTTCTCTTTGAGTGTATGCTGGTAGTGGAGTCATTGGATTCAAGGACAAGAATAGCTGGTTCAGTAACATTTTGGGAAAAGTTCCCCATATTGCTTTCTGGTTAGGTCATTTCTCAGCTCCATCCATACAATGCATTGGTGTGTCTGTCCACTCACATATTGCATTTTATTTTGAAGAGACAAGAGGAAGAAAAGTAGAATGCTATAAATTTAAAGTAGTGATAAAAGGATTGTTGATATAGTGCTGGAGGGGACCTTAGAAGCTATCTAGTTATTGAAGAAAAAACATTAATACTGTACTTTGTGTAACAAAAGTGTACCAGAAGCAGATTTGATTAGTTTATCATAATTCTAAATCCCTACATTTCTAGCTGAGATAAACACACATTATCACATATTTTCTATTGTGCAGTGTGGCTTTCAGAACTTCTCTATTTTCCTTCTATTATCAATATTATAAATGTTCTCAGTGCATAGATAGATTATTCTCATAGAAATATTGTATTGATAGGAAAATTGACTGGAAAGATAAGATGGGACTTTAAGATGAAGAATTTTAAAAGCCAAAAAGAATATTTTTTATTATAGTGGTAGTAAGAGAACCATTAAGTTTATTGAGTTAAGGGAGTGGCATGGTGTGGAATTATTGTTTTCCTATTTATCGATATGATATGTATAACGAATATACTATTTAGTTTTCTCAAGAGCTTCTCTGGCTGTTTAGTTTTCTCAAGAACTGTCTCTGGCTCAGGAGTCAGAACTCACAATGCAGCTTGAACTGATGATAGTCAAAACTTTGGTAATACAATCACTGGACCTTAAGTGAAGTGAATCAAAGATTATAGAACCTGTTCTCATCACAGAACTCTGGTTCTGTACCTTAGGGGGGGAGGTGGTCATGACCCCCATGATTCTGGAATTGTTGTATTGTGGGATTTGTGGGTTTCTTGTGGGAAACCACTAACAATTGTTTGTAATCTACCTTTCCCCCTCCTTTCCCACTCGTGATTTAAGTATATAACCTGTGCTTTTGCTTTGACTAAGAGAACATTCCTCACTCTGAAGCTGATTAATTAACCTACTTACTGACACTCCCATCTCTAAGGCCTGCTTTGTGCGGCTCTGAGCATTCTCAGGTTGGACTGGCTTAGTAAAAAGTCTGTTAACATTGGTCAGATACACACTTGGGGACAGTGAATTTGGCAGCTGAATTTAGCATGAATTAGAGTGAGGTAAGATTTTAGACATTGAGACCAGTAAGAGACTATGGTAGTATTTCATGCAAAAGGTGAAGAAGACTTGAACTAAGACTTGAACTAACTAACTTGGCTATATGAATAGAGAGGAGGTTTTTTTTTTTTTTTTAAAAATGAGAAATCTTGTAGAAGTAAAGGCATTTGATTAGGTGGGGTGACAGAATGTGGAGTCAAAGATATTGCTGAGGTTCTGAATTTGGAGGACTGGAAAAAAAATAGTGACGGTTAGATGGAAATGGGATAGGTGGGAGGAGGGGTAGAATGTGTGTGTGTGTATGTGTGTGTGACTTCTGATTTGCATGTGTTTAGTTTTAGATATTTTGAGGATAATCACTTTTAAGTCTCTATTAGGCGGTTGGTGATATGATATTGAAACTCTGGGCTAGTTATCTGTATAATCTACATAGAAGTAAGCTAATTGAAGTCATAGTTTAATTGGAGTCATTGCCAGAGAGAATACAGAGAGAAGTGACTAGGGTCTAAAGACAGAGCCTTGGAGGAACGATGAAACTGCAAAGGAGACTGAGAAAGGGCACTCGGGTAAGGTAGGAAGAGAACCAGGAGAGAATAGGGCCACAAAAATCCAAAGACAGTATCAGGAGGAGGGAGATGGTCAACAGGTGTCATGTTTATGGGGGCTTGAAAAGAATGGGCCTGAGAAAAGACTATTCAATTTGGCAGTTAAGAATTTGCTTACTTAGGAAACAAGTGGTAAGGTAGGAAACCAGACTACAAAATATTGAGTCAAAAAGAAGGAAAGAAGTAGAGGCACAGTGTAGAGAGTTGTTTTTTCCCTCTAGGAGTTTGGCTGAGAGAAGGATGTGAGGTGAAGAATGAGAGCTTGAGGGGATGGTAAGTTCTAGCAGAGTTCCCTTCTTCCTTCCTCCATAGTGTGTGGAATAAAGACCCCAAAGACCCTTACCAAAATAAACTGAGAGGTTTCTTCAGGTAGAAACAGAAGCTCTTTATTCTGAAGACAAGTCTTGCGAGAGTTGGGCATCATCTATCCCAGACAGGCCTGGTATAGGGAGGCACCCAACAAGAGTCAAGCAAGCAGTTGGGTTACGCAAACAGTTCTAATAAAAACCTCAGAAATTCCCAGGTCCAATCCCCAGACCAAGGAGAAGGTATTGCAAGCTGCTAAGAAGAAACAATTTGAATATTGTGGAAACACAATTAGGATAACCCAGAATCTAGCAGCTTCTACACTAAGGGATCGAAGGGCCTGGCATATGATATTCCGGAGATCAAGGGAGCTAGGATTAAAACCAAGAATCACCTACCCAGCA
>CM053586.1:108802350-108843635 GCA_028646515.1 Pseudochirops corinnae
TGAACTAGGTAAATGATATATGTTTGATTGATTAAAGTGAAACCGTTAACCCATTTTGAGTTGCTTTCCTTTAGAAAAGCAGATCTAAGAACCTGTGCTAGTAGCTGCCCTAGGTATGCTAGGGTGCTTGTTGATACAGAGGGAAGGGTAGAATTTGGAACTCAAAACTTTAAATAAAAATGTTAAAAAATTAAGTAAAAGAAATAAGGCAAAAGATGGCCTAGTTACAGGATAAAATTGGAGTTAATCAAGAGAGGGAAGGCATTAGGGGAGATCAGGAAAGTCTTCTTGTAGACGATGAGATTTTAGCTGTGATTTAAAGGAAGGAGATGAGGAGGCAGAAATTCCAGGTGTGGGGTCAGCCAGTGAAAATGCCCAGTGAAAAGAAAAAGGAGGAATTATGTAAAGACACTGATGTGGATGCATAGGGAGCTCAGGAACCAACTTTAATTTTTTAAAAGCTGTGAACAGAAGACGGAGTGGGGGAAATGGTTACATAACAGAATAAAAAAGCATAGCATAGGCCTGTAGGAATAAGATCCATAGAGCTAAAGCTCAGTGTGAGCTAAATCTGGTGAGGAAAGCTAGGGACAACATAAAGGATTGTTTTTGGCATATTGGGAGAAAGGACTGAGGACAGGTGCCTGGAGTACAGGGGATAATAATGGACAAAGAGAAGGTGGAGGCATGTCTTTCTTATTTAACTTCTGTTTCCTCTGCTAAGGAGAATGATCTTTGGACAGTAAAGGATGCAAAAAAACATGGCTAATAGGGAGCTATATATAGTTCAAGGTAAGTAGGGAGTCTCTACTTGCCCTAGTATAGTTCAAGTCTCTAGGCCCAGAAGAAATGAATCCCAGGGTACTGAAAGATCTGGGAGATGTGATTACTGAGCTGCTGGCAGTTATTGAAAGCTCATGGAGAATGGGAAAAATACTGCAGGACCAGAGAACTTGGTTACAAATTTCAAAAAAGAAGAAAGCGGAGACTGCAAACTAGAGGCCAGTGAGCACGACTTTAATTCCAGGTAGAATTCTAGAACGCTTTAATTAAGGGACAGGTAATGAATATCTTTTAAAAATGTTATCACAAATAAGCCAGACTGCCTTAATTAAGAACAAGTCATCTTAGACTAAACTCACTTCTTTTTTTCTTTGCTTTTCTTTTTTTTTTTTGGACAGGGTTACTGGATTGTAGGTTATGGAAAACATGTAGATATTTATCTGTATTTTAGTGGGACATTTGACAAAGTCTCTCATGCAATTCTTATAAGAAAGATAGAAAGATATGGGCTAGACAATAGCATAGTTAGGTAGATTTGGAACTGGTTGAATGACTGTACCCAAAAAGTAGTTATTAATAGTTCAATGTCAATTTGGAAAGTCTCCATTAGAGCTCCCCAGGGATTTGTATTTGGCCCTATGCTATTTAATATTTTATTAGTAACTTGAATAAAGGTAAAAATGTCATGTTTATCAAATCTGCAGAAGACAAAGCTGAGAGAGATAGCTAATCCACTTCCTTGCCACCACCATCAGCTGCTGGTCAGCTGCCATCCAATGGGTGGGTAAGCCAAAATGCCCCTGGAATTACAGCAACCCTCAGGCCACTGTGGATCCTTGCCATCAAAGTACCTGGCGCTGGCAAATGGTTTTACATAAGAAGTTGTAATGATTTTATCAGTAGAAATGACATTAAAGACATACCACTATCTGTTTTGCTGATGCCTATGAGACCTTTTCACCAGATTTGCAGCTGAAACCTTCTAGATGTGTTACTTTTTCCATTAGAATGTGATCTCCTTGGGAGGAGGGGCTATCTTGCTTTTCTATTTGTATCACCAATGCTCAGAGTTTTGCATATAATACGTGCTTAATAAATGCTATTTCATTCCTTTTTTCATTCATTTTACCTCCATAATATCTCATGAATTCATCCTTCCTTTCTACCCATACAAGGTTCAGGTTCAGGCTTCCCCCACTGTTCCACTGGACTATTGCAATAGCCTTCTGATTGGTCTCCCTATTTCTAATCTATTTCCTTTCTAATCCATTCTCTACACAGATGCCACAACAGACTTTAGTCTGATCATGTCCCCTTGCCTGTTCAAAAATCTTCAATGACTTCCCATGCCTTTAGGATAAAATATAAACTCTTTGGCTTGGCACTTCATAACCTTTCAGCAGTGGTCTTTGGCCTACTTTTCTAAACTTATTACACATCCCTTCAAGCACTCTATGTTCCAGACAAACTGGCTTGTTTGCTGTATTATCTCCTGCCTCAGTCCCTTTGCATAAGCTATTTCCTATGCCTGGAACATACTTCCACCTCACCTCTTACCTTTTAGAATTCATAGCTACTTTTGAGGTTTCACTCATAAATCACCTTTCTGTACTGGTCTATAAATGCAGCAGCTCCCCAGGAGAATATAAGCTCTTTGAGGACAAGGACGGTGTTTCATTTTGTCCCTGCCCAGCACTTAGCACAACACTTTGAACACAGTGGTGCTTGAAGTGAATTAAATCCAGGTATATCCTTAGCACAGCACAAGAAGAGAGTGAACCAGTTATATAGTAAGTGAAGAGGGAAAGATCTTTATTTATCATTTATCAAAAATGGGTCCTATTGACTACAATGATAATTACCTTTATCTATCAAAGAGATTTGGACTAAAGGACTTTCCAGTGCCAGCATTTTTACTCTCCTGCCTCTTCCATGGTAGCTTCTGAGTAAGGAAGAATGCTGTGAGCCACCAGATGGGGAAAGGCCAAAATGGCCCCACCTCTCTCCTTAGGCATTCCTCCTGAATGCACAGTACCTCTGTTTCTTTGGACTCTTGTGCTTGTTTTTTCCTGATCATGAATGAATGTCCCTCAAGAGATGGATTTGGCCAGATTACAACCTTGTGAGCCTCCAAAGGTCAGAAGAGCTATCAGAATTCCCTTCAGTGTCTAGAGTTGTTAGCAGAGACCACTGAAGCTGACTGTAGATGTATCTGAGTCTGACCAGCCAGAGAGGCAGAGCAACTTGCTTGACACATCTTAAGAGGAGACTGACCCCACAGCTGAGATGCTGTACCTAGCAAGCAAGCAGCAAGGGAGTTCTTTCCCCTGGAGTGAACTTAATTGTTCAGTTGATCAGCTGCATTCGACTCTTTGTGACCTGAATAGACCATAGCAAGCCAGGCCCTTCTATCTTCCATTATCTTCCAAAGCGTATCCAACTTCATCTTCATCACACTGTCTATTCATTTCCTCCTTTGTCCTCTCTTCCTTTTGCCTTCAATCTTTCCCAACATCAGAGTCTTTTCCAATAAGTCCCATCTTCTCATGATGTGGCCAAAGTATTTAAGCTTCAGCTTCAGTATTTGACCTTCCAGGGAAATGCCTGAATTAATTTTTTTAAGTATTGACGGATTTGGTCTTTTTTGCCATCCAAGAGACTCTCAAAATTGTTCTCCAGAATCACAGTTTGAAAACATTGATTCTGAGATGCTCAGCTTTTCCTTTTCCAAATCTCACAGTCATACATCCCTATTGGAAAAACCATAGCTTTCACTATATGGACCTTTATTGGCAAGGTGATGCCTCTGCTTTTTAATATGCTGTCTAGATTTGCTATAGTTTCCTTTCAAGGAGCAAGCATCTTTTAATCACCATCTGCAGTGATCTTTGAGCCCAAGAATATAAAATCTGACACTGCCTCCTTTTTTTCTCTCTCTACTTGCCAGGATGTGATGGGGCCAGTTGCCAAGATCCTAGTTTGTTGGAGGGTTTTTTATGTTAAGCTTCAAGCCTGCTTTTATACTCTTCTCTTTTACTCTCATCAAGAGGCTTCTTAATTCTTCTTTACTTTCTGCTATCAAAGTGATAATTTCTGCAGATCTGAGATTGTTGATTTTTCTCCTGGCAACCTTAATTCCAGTTTTTGATTCATGCAGCCTGACATTTCACAGTGATATAATCTGTATATAAGTTAACTTGCATACAGACTCCTAAAAGAAAGAACTCTCAGGGTCAGGAGTTTTGGGCTACCCCTTGTACCCAAATGTTCCCTACATATGGCCTTCTGTGTCTTTGTGCTTCAAGTGTGAGCCCACTCTCCCCAGGTACTTTATGTGCAACTGGTGGTGGGAAGGGGGAGAAGGAGGGACAGATGTCTGATACCAACTACTTTAAGCATGATCTCTCTCTCCCTTGTCTCTCTTTTCTCTCTCTAACTGGGGGAAAAACCCCTAGTTTTTGTGAATGTTTTTGTACTTCTGCCCTTGCTATACCTTCTCAGTCAATATCTCCTCTGTAAAAGCAAACTGAAGCTAACTGGTTGATTGATTGGTGTTGGGGAGCACATTGAGTATTAGAACATTGAGTATTAGAACCTCTCAGGGTTACCCCTAGTAACCATGTCACAAAAGTAGTCAGCCACTATGGGCTCCTAATCTGTCGGTTTGAGTGGGGGAGGGTGGGTGGGAGAATGCACTCAGAGTGGGTGCCACACATTTTTTAGGACTTCAGAGAAAAAGCTATATCACATATGCCAAATTAAATGAAAGAAGTAATCTACAAAGAAAAGTGACCACCCAATTTCAGGGGGATCGAAGGGAAGCTGCCCTCAAAGATTCATAGTTTAGCTTTTGATGCTGGAGTTTTTACTTTTGTAGTAAATCCTAACATTCTTGATACCGGGTTGGAATAAAAAAGTGAAATACTGAAAAATTACTCCTTTCTGCTTTTGCCTTCTATTTTTTTTTTTTGAGGGGGAAAGGCAAGACAATTGGAGTTAAGTGACTTGCCCAAGGTCACACTTCTAGTAAGTTTGTCAAGTGTCTGAGGTTGGATTTAAACTCAGGTCCTCCTGACTCCAGGGTCGGTGCCCTATTCACTGTACCACTTAACTGCCCCATGCCTTATATTTTTATAGCTTTTGTTTTTTAAGGTCTTTATTTCCATGATGCTCTTGAGGCTCTGTAATAGCAAGCACCCTAGCGTACTCAGGATGGCTGCTAGCACAGGTTCTTTGATATGCTTTTCAAAAGGAAAGCAACTCAAAAGGGGTTAACAATCTTACTTAATCAAACATATATATCATTTACCTAGTTCAGTGGAAAAAGTCAGTACCCTGAATTTCAGAGAAAATACAAACAGAAGTTACAAGAAGACAAAAAGTAATCGAGAGAAAATAGCACGATTCAATAGACCAATAGACAGAACTTCTAGCTGTCTGACCATTACATACATACAGTGTTAGTTACCAGAGAGAGAAGCACCAACAACTGGGTTTTCAAAGCTGAGGGGCTCAACAGTTGCTCAGAGTCTCATCTGGCCAAATCACACAGCAAAACCTCATCTCAGAGAATATATATAGCCTTCTCTGAGGTCAGAGAACATAACAACCTTCATGACCCACTGCCTAATTACAAAGTAACAAGGTGTGGGACTTCCTGAAAAACAAGCCTCTCTTAAGCTTCTCTTACTGAGCTCCAAGTGAGACCCATTATGGGGCAAGGAAGATCTTCAAATTCCCTTACCATTACAGGTTCTATGTTTCAAGCTAATTTTTAAAAAGTTATTTCATAGGCATACGTAAATGCTTCCCATCATTTATATCATAGCAGCTTAGATTTAGAAGGGACCTCTGAGGTCAACTAGTCTAAATTGTATAAAGAACACTGGATGCAGGGTCAAAAAACCTAGGTTGAAATCCCAGTTATTTGGCTTATAAATTGCGTAGTTTGGGGCAAGTCACTTCATTATTAGAAGGATCAGAAAACCACAGAAGGACCAGACTGTGTCAGTTGATGCAGTATTTTGTTTTCTCCAAAAGGAATATTAAATAGGATGAAAACTTTTATTCCAAAATAAAAATATAATTTAAAAAAATCTGTCTATTGAAGCATCTGGTCCTTCTGAGCTTACAAAGCTCTTAGCCTCAGATTCCTTGATCTCAGAATGATAGTTTTGAAGTAGATGGTCCTTAAGCTCACTGCCAGCTATAAATCTGATGCCCTTGACCTGCACAAGGTTACATGGCCTCTGTGTTCCCACTTCAGCACACTTCCTACTATGCCATGCAGACTCTCTGGCTATGATTATTTTTTTGTCCTTTGGTAGGTATTTGAGGGTCAGGTGTAGCCAGCCCTAAGTCTCTCACTCTGCAAGGACTTAAATCTAGACTCATTTGTCCCCACCTAGTTTGAAAATAAGAACTTTTGAAGTCAACCTCGCCTTACACTTTCAGTTCTGGACAACACTAATAGCCCCAGGCATGGAACAGCTTTAAAACTGTAAATATTTAATCAGATGCAAATGAACATTAAACTAACAAAAACCATATCAGTCACATTGCTGAATGGATATAGAGTCTTTCCACTTTCTGTTTAGAGGACTGGACTCATGCTACTCCAAACTCACTCTTCTAGTAAGGAAAGCACAGGCTCAATCTCTCTATACAGTTATGTCTTCCACATTGCGACTTTCCCTATCACTTTTCAATATACCATGGATTAGCATAAGAAATTAAATGGGAATTTGGGGGTGGGGGGAGAGTTTCGTGGAAGCCTTGGATGACATATGGATGCCAGCAGATGACACAGAAAAATACTTAACCCAAGTTTTACACAGTAAGGTACCATAAACACCTGATAAGAAAAAGAAAAAAAAATCAGACTTCTCTGATAAGAAGGGAGGATAAAAAAATTTTATGTGGAGTTTCCAGATTGCAGGGTCACTGGGCTCCTAACCCTCCATGATGTGGGAGGGATAACTGTATATCTGGAGGTAACTTTGAAAGTTTCTACAGGTGAAGACTTCAATGAAGGGCCAAGTTTATGCCTAGGATTGCCTTCTTCCCCCATCCATGTCCACAGGCCTGATTCTTAAATCATCTCTTTCCACGAAGCTTAAAGTTGCATCCACACAGGACCCCATTTAATTTCTCCAGCACCCATATCCATTACTCTTCCATCATTTTATGAAAAGAAGAAAATGAAATCTTCCTTACTGGTTGTTTCAACAGAGAGGAGGGCTACCGTAACTTCCTAGCTGCTGATGGGAGGAATGTCTCCCTCTCTCACAGAGAGGGACAAGAGATGGAGGATATTGTACATAGGTTGGTCCCCTGCTCATAAGTGCCACCCTGTACATATCAGTGGCACTGGTTGTGAGGAGTGGGGTTGTGGGAAATTATCATCTTCACTATTTTTGTCTTAATAGTCTTATTTTTCTTTCTTCAGAGTATCCAGAGTTTAGAGTGGAAAGGGAACCTTAAGGCTCCTCGAACCCAAAATTTTCATGTTACAGGTGAAGAAACATGACCTGAAATGGAGGGAAAATTTGCTCAAGACAATGCAAGTACTAATCTAATATAGCACAATTTTAAATTCACATTAATATTTCTTTTCTCTCTACTGCAGAACCATTGTAAGAAAAGCATGTGAATTTTAGAATGCAGCTGAAAGGTGCTGTTTTCCTCCCTGTGGCTCCAGGTACTTCTCAAAACTGCTAGGGAAATAAAAATCTGTTGTCTAACCAAGGGCTTCTTAAACTTCTTCTACTCATTTTCCACCTTTTTTGCCAGAGAAATTTTTACGCAACCTCAGGTATGTAGGTAAATAAAACAGGTATACAAATCAACCATTTACTGATAATAAATCATAAGGAAATTTATTTTAAAACAATTTTTGCTATACACATAATTTTACCATTTATTTAAAAAGAAAGCAAATTCGCATACCAAGATGGATGTGCTTTTTTATTTTTACACAAAGAATTAAATCTTGGGGGAATATTTGATACTACAGGATGTTGAGAATCTTGTTTTTCAGAGTTGATCGATATTTTGATCTTATAATTGTCAATGCTGAGAAAGGAATTTCACATAAATACGTAATACAAAATGGCAGAAGTACGTTTAGGGCCATTTCAGAAATTGTTGGAAATTCTGTCCTAATCCCAATTCAAAATTCATTTAATGATTTTTTAGGAAACTTAAGTTTTAAATCTGTTTTGTTTGATAACTCAGCAAATTCTTCCTGAACTTTTAATGGCTGACATTTTTAAGACAAAAATGACTGACATTTTTTGGTTTCAACTGAATATGCTTTATGAATCCAACTTAATTTTTTAGAATCAAAATTTGAAGGGAAGTAATTCTGAAACTGTGTCTCCAGGCACTTTAGATGATCATTTGAAATTCTTATAATTAAATCTTTGGGAAGGTTAGTTTCAGTTATAATTTAATCTGTACTTATAAACATTTCTAAATAACCATTTTCTACCCTATTTTTCGATGTTAACTTTTTTAGTAAAACTTTCAATTTTATCTTTTAACATAAACAAGTTATCATTTTTTCCTTGAAGCTACATGTTTAAATCATTGAGTTTTTTTGGAAAATATCCAACAAGTAACACAGTTTTAGAAGCCATAAGTCACTGTGTAAAAAGTTAACAAAATTGGATTGCCTCTCAGTCAAAAATATAACTTCATCTTTCAATGTCAATCTGTTTAAACTTTGCCCTCTTAAGAGCTACCTTACCTCTACATGTGGTAATAAGTTTTTGTAACTGAAGTCCATGTCTTTCCAAAGGTTTGAAAACAAACAACTGTTAAGGGCACAGCTTTTAATGAAGTTAATGATTTAAACAGTATCTTCAAGTACAACTTCTAACTTCGGTGATATATTTTTTTTTTTTTTGGCTACAGAGTGCCTCCTGATGGATCATGCAGTGAGTAAAAGTGATATGTTCACTGCCACCAGCTTTTACTTTTGCTACAAATGCAGCATTCTCCCCCATCATTGCTCCAACACTGTCTGTACAGACTCCAATGCAATTTTTCCACTGTAAACTTTCATTTGTGAAAAATTCATCGACTTTAGGATACATATCTTACCCTTTTTTTGTGCCCTTCCGAAGGACAACAAAGCAATAATTTCTCACATATGCTTCTTCCATAAATACATCTTACAGAAAGTAACAACTGTGTCACGTTAGAAATATCAGTTGTTTCATCTAACTGAATTGCAAACTTTGGGCTGCTCTTAAGCCTGATAATAAGTTGCTGGAATTGATCATTACTAATTTCAGATATTCTTTCGGAAACAGTATCATTCAATAAGGGAATTTTATGAATTTCATCCCCATATTCTTGACCCATGAACTATTTCTGACATTTTAATAGCAGCGGGTAGCACGCTATCTTTTCCTTTTGTATAGGGCTTTTTAGGTTTTGCAATTAAACAAGAAGTTTCATAGGATGCAAGTAAATACTTTTCATTGACTGTAACAAATTTCTCAAAACATTCTTTTTCTTTATTTGAAGATTTTAAAACGTGTTAAAAATATTCTTTTGCTTTACTGCAGTATGCTGCATACATATTTTAATTTGGCTGATTTCGTGCTCTCCACAGCCACAACTTCATGACAAATTAAATAAAGAAGTTTTTCCACACCATCATAATTATTAGAAGTAAATCAATATTGCAAAAATGATTTGACATATTTTCTTTTCCTTGTCAATTTAGGTGTGCTACAAGTTGGTAGCAAAGACTGCTGCATTGTCATCAGTACTTATATCTCCGCTGTCTAAATTTAGCCACTTAACCATAACTGAAAAATATTTTTGTCCTAAAATATAAATATTGCTAAAAATTTCTCAAATAAATACTAGCTTTAGGTTATGAAATTATATCTGTGCATAATTTTAAAAATTGATGTTCACACTTACATGTACATACAGTGGTGATGGTGGAGAAATATTATTAAAGAAATTTTGTCTTTACTTGCTGCAGTTAAACATTTACGCTTCTATAAAAAAAGATAACAGAAATTTTAAAAATCAAACATTCTAACACAATACAATCCAAAGATATATTAATTTGATACTTACATGCTGAGGAATGATGGTAGGAAAATATCAAAAGTCTTTATTTTTCATAATAAAATTATGATGTTTTTGTAAGAGCAGGAAACTTTGTATGTACAGTAAAAATACTGCAATTTGTAACATACAATAGTCTCAAATCTGAGTCAACGTGTTTCCAGCACTGTTCATTGGCATTTTGTGGCATCATAACATGTACTGTTCAAAGTGCACGTGTTTTGTGTTCAGAATCAAGGCTGCAGTAAAGTCACATGATGCAACACATGCCAGAAACACCTCGGATTCATTATGTGTTTTGATTTTGAATTAATTTTTGCTTGTTGCACGTTCACAAACATTTTACTGTTGCCAAATTTTTCTCAATCCCCCCACATTCAGTTACACAACTCCAAATGGGGTCACGACCCACTGTTTAAGCAGCACTAGTCTAACCTAAAGACATTCAAATGATGACAATTCGAGTCATCCAATTTTTAACATCATGGCTTGTTACTGACAAGCATTTCTAAAGCCCTAGCAGTTTAAAAGTTCTTATACCAGAGATATGGGTATCAGTTTATACCAATTGATTGATTAATTAAAGATTACTAAAATCTTGCCAACTTATCTGACTTCCTTAACAACATCAAGCCACTGATTTACTTGTTAATAAAGTTTCGTGGAGAAGTGAAAAGAGACAGCTAGGTGGCATAAAGGATAGAGTGCTGGCCTTGGAATCAAGAAACTTACCATAGATACTTACCAGATGTGTGACTCTAAGTCACTTAACCTCTGACTGCCTCAGTTGACTAATCTGTAAAATAGACATAATAACAGCACCTACCTCAGAGAGTACTACTACTATTACTACCACTACTACTACCACTACCACCACCACCACCACCACCAATAATAATAGCTAGCATTTACATAATGCCTCCTATGTGCTGGGTACTGTGCTAAGATGATTTCAATATGTTAATGAACTAACCCAAGCCGGCACAGATAGGAGTTGGTCTGTTTCAAAACAACAAAACCACTACCAAAACCCTATAAAAATGAAACCTCAGACTCCTGCCCCCTATTCACCCAGCATTCATCCATCTCCATCGGTCTGTGCTCCCAACGGTAATAGATGGTGATGTAAGTAATATTCTTTGCCTCTCCCCCCTTCACCTTCTTCTGCCTTCCTTCACCATGCCATTTCCCTGTCTCCACACCCTCATCTGCTTCTGTATCATTTTTTGCAGTTTGTCTCTGCCTTTCTGGGCTTTTTGCCCCCATACCCTCTATGTTTAATTAAAGTCTGATGGCTGTCCTGTTTCCCGCTGCGAAGTGTGGTCTTTCCCGGCAAGTACCCAAAGAACCAGGCATGCCAGCCCCAGTCTCATAAATTATCTGTTCACAGTGACGCTGCCTTCCTAGCTGTTTAACACTCCATCTGCATTTTTCCTGGCTGTCCTCCATGTCTGGAACTCTCCCCGCTCATCACTACTTACTAGATAGCTTCCTCAACTTCCTTCAAGTCTTGGTTAAAATTCTACAAGAATCTTTTCCTGATCCTCCTTAATGCTAGCTAGCGCTTTTCCCTTTGTCATTATATCCTATTTATTCTATCTACATTTTGTGAGTACACAGACATTGGCATGTTGTCCCATCAGACTGTCAGTTCCTTGAGAGGACAGGCAAGGTTTTTTTTAAGTCTTTAAAATCTTTCTTTATATTCCTAAGCACTAACACAGTGTCTGTCACATAGTGGGGACTTAATAAATGCTTGTTAATTTGATTTGTTGATTTGGTTATGTCTATACAGTAACAAACAAATGTTTTGGAGGACATTAACTAACTAGTGCATCTGGTGCACAGATTCCTTAACATGAGAATTAGTTCTGCTTATTAACATCAAAGCAATAGTTTCAAGCCATATTGCTCCACTTTAATGAGGGACTTTTCCAATTGGTTGTCACACAAACCCTCCCATGAAGTTTCTACTGTGCCTCATATTTAACACCCCCTTTGGCAAAATTTGTGCAAAAAAGAAAAAAAAAGACTTGGAGACAAACGCTACGGTACTGGGGAATATGCCTGACTCACACAAACATGGGTTTTATGTGTCCATGTCATACTTCTTACATAAATTTCTGTAGATGGACACAGATCCTCTCTCACCTAAAGCCAAATTCAATATGGTTAACTGTAGCACAACATATAGCACACACTTCGTAGAGATACCTTTGCGTGTGGGGCTTCTTGTTATTTCTAGCTTTAGGGTGGGGTATTTGGGTCCCCATTTGATGCATGCATTCACAGACTCTGAAGGAACTGCAGATCAAATAACAAAACATTTAATTAAGGCAGAATTGCAATGTAATTCATGGAAAAATAAAAGGACAACAGAGTCATCCTTTTTTATGCATCTTTATGTAACAGTCACAGGAATTTGAAGCTGTTCCCTGCCCCTTAATAAATAGGCTTAAGTAAGGGGCAGCTAGGTGGCACAGTGAATAGAGCACTGGCCCTGAGTCAGGGGGACCTGAGTTCAAATCTGCCCTCAGACACTTAACACTTACTAGCCGTGTAACCTTGAGCAAGTCGCTTAACCCCAATTGCCCTGCCTTCCCCTCCAAAAAAGCACCCCCCCATAGGCTTAGGTGAATTTGAGGACCTTTCCTGATTTAAAAATAAACTCTGCCCCCTAATAGGCTGAACGTGGTCACATGCAGCCTGTGGTGCAAAGTCTGCTGAAGGGTGGAGCACAGCCCATAGGAGAAGCTTGCATGAAGGAGGCTTGCTTTTTCAGGAAGGCACTTTTGTTCCTTTGTAGTCAAGTGGGTCACAAGGGTTGTGATGTTCTCTGAACCTGGAGAAGGCTATATATACCCTGATGTGAGGTTTTGCTTTGGAGCTCACTCATGGAAAGAGCTATGTGATTTGACCAGATGAGACTCTGGGCAGCCATCGAGCCCCCCAGCTTTAAAAAGCCAGATGTTGGTGCTTCTCTAATAACTAATTAGGTATGAATGTAATGTGGTCAGATAGCTAGAAGCCCTGTCTGTTGGTCTGTTTCTCTGTATTTTTTTTTGGTCTGCTTGTGACTTCTATTTGTATTTTCTCTAAAGTTCAGGGTGCTGACTTTTTCCCCTGAACTAGGTAAATGATATATGTTTGATTGAAATATGATGGTTAACTCCTTTTTGAGTTGCTTTCCTTTAGAAAAGCAGATCAAAGAACCTGTGCTAGCAGCCATCCTGGGTATGCTGGGGTGCTTGCTGCTGCACTTTATTAGAACATGCTATCCTTTTTTCCCTTTCCTCACTTTCTGTAGTACTTGGGGACTGGGGGCACTGGAATGAATAAAAGGCAGGCAATAAGAAACCAAAGGGGTAGAGTAGATAATCTACAAACTGTAGGGTTGGGGGTTCAGTTCTTGGGATTCAAAAACAAAAAATGAAAGTTCTTGCTCTTAAGGTGTTTATGTTCTATTAGGTTAGGGAAAATATATATAGATAAATACATAAGAAAAATATGGATGGAATAAATACAAAGAAAACACAAGGTAGAAAGGAGGAGGGCATGGTAGCAGGAAAGGCCTTCTGGTGTTTTCTTTATGTCCACCAACAAAAGTTTTAGAAAAGAGGGGTAGAATAGTTGATTAAGAAGATAGTATTTAAGAATGTGATTTGGATTTCTGTGCCAGCTACAAAAAAGATGGATTCTTTGCCAGGAACTGAGTTGCTGTAATAAGGGACAGTAAAAATTTCTTTCCCTGGAAACTTACAGGTCTGATCAAGAGAGCTTTAAATTAAAAAGAGAGGGTGGAAACAACCTGCATATATCTTCAGATCATAAGATTCAGAGTATGGGCACAACAAAGAGTTCTCATCACAAGCAGGTAAATTCTAGCTCAATGGTATCACAAACTTAGGAAGTGACTGGAATATGGTAATGGAGTTCAAAAGATTAAATAGAAGAGTGTGGAATAGCATTATATACCAGAAAAAAAGCTCATGTGAAAAAACTTAGGAATTTTAAAGAAATTTTAAGGTGAATTTATCAGACACTTAGAAAAACAAGCTGTATATAGTAGAGACTTGTGGATTTGTACACAGTTCTCTTTTTATTTGATGTAGATGCTCATTTTATTTGGTGTTTAAGTTAAAGCAGTGCATTAGACAAGAGTGCCAGGACTGAAATCAGTAAGACCCATCTTCCTGAGTTCAAATCTAGCCTCAGATGCATACTAGCTGCATGAACCTGGGCAAGTCGCTTCATTCACCCTATCTGCCTCAGTTTCCTGGAGAAGGAAATGGCAAATCACTTCAATATCTTTGCTAAGAAAACCCCAAGTGGGGTCATGAAGAGTCGGACAGGACTAAAAAATGACTGAACAACCATACTACAGATCTTCCCTTACCCATCACCCCTACCTCCACACACTCAGATGTCATTCTGAGGGCTTTCAGAAGTCTGCTAAAGCTTTATTAAGTGGAGCAGTTAATAAATTCCCAACTTGCCTTAATGAACATTATTTCAATTCTTCAAAAGATTGAAAACATAAGGATGGTAAGTTATTTTGGACCTACTTCTCACTAATAACGTAGAAGTGACAGGGATCAAGGTAGGAATCAAGGTAGGAAATAACCATGCCATCTTGGAGTTCATAGAGTAAAATAAGGATGGAAAAGCTCACCCTAGATCCTGGGAAGTGGATTTCAAAGGGTTTAGAGAAAGAGCTTGGTGGTGTAGTGAATAGAGTGCTGGAAGTAGAGTCAGGAAAACCAGAGTTTCAAGCCTGCCTCAGACATTTATTAGCTGTGTGACCCCTGTGTAGGTCATTAAGTCTTGGTTTTCCTCATCTATAGCACACAGATAATAATAATAACCAATGTCATAGTGGTTATAAAGCTCAAATGGGAAATATATGTAATAACTTTTACAAAGCTTAAAGCTTAAGTTAGCTTTTATTTTCTGTCATCATCACCATCATCACCATCATCATCATCACTATCATCATTCCTGGGCTTAAAATTCTATAGAAGGTATCTGAAGGGGTGCTCTCAAGAACACTATTATCACTATAGAAACAAAAACAATTCTGATGATGAATAAAAGGAGACTTGTCTAAACAGACCAAAAAGGATGTCTAAGGAATGCAATGATCAATAAAGATTAAAAAAAAAACATGGATGGCAAATGGAAGCAGAGGCAGAACTGAGGATGAAAAAATATCTGAAATATTAAAACTCAGAACTAGTTCAAGTTGGCAATGAATATTAAAAGATGCTGGAAAGAGCTTTCAGGATTAGGTTTTTACTAAGAGCAAGATCAAAGAAGGGGCATCTTGCTTGAGGAAGATGGAATAAGAATAAAAGGTGACAGGAAGAAAGCACTATTCAATTTTTTTTCTGTTCTGTCTAATCTATCAGAAATTATCATCTTTAGACTGGGAAAGATGGAACAAAAATAGTCAATAAGGAGTAAATGAGGAGATGAGAGAATACCTAGATGCTTTCAGTAAGTTCAAGTCATGAAGGAAGGACAAATTATATTCTCATGAATAAATTCAATTAACAAGAAATGTTAAGAATACATGTAGTTTAACATGATAGTAACAGATGTCTACACAAACCCCTTTAGACTGTACATTCTCTGAATATTTATTAAGTCCATTCACAGTTAGTCATAAACTAGCATATATTTCCTCTTTTCCCTAACCTGTATTGATTTTTGCCTCAGAAAATTAATGAACTACCTGGAATGATATGTAATATTCAAATGCTTGGGTGCTGGAAGCATCAAATTCTTCAGTGCAAAAGAAACAATACCTATTATTAGGCAGGTCACAAAACATGATTTCTAAGGGGCATAAGCAGGTTCTCACAATTTTGCTTCATTTTCCATCCAATTCTGAATGAAAACGTTAGCATTAGGTGCTACTTAATTGTGTTCAGAAAAGCATTTTTTTTTCCTTTTGAGAAAGATATTGGCAATCCAATGATTTCAGCTGGTAAGAAAAATGGGATTCACTTAACTAAAATTTTATTCTATATTGAAGGCATCTATTCTGAAAAAGCAAATGAGAGCCATATTATAGGGAATTTAAAAGTTCCCTTGAACCAAAAAAGTTCCCTTGAACCAATTGTGGCTCACTCCTTCCTACTAATAGGCACAGAGATATGAACTGATGGTAACATGCTTTCAGTGTGCACATACAGTATGATCAGTATGGTGCTAATGGCCTGCTGTCAGAATTTTTTACAGTAGCAGTGAGACATGGTACTTAACCACTCATGAACTTTTGCCCAAGTGAGTGGAGAAGGAACTCAGTCTATTATTTTTTCCCTTTTAGTAGGAAATGAAACATAATTAACATAGTGTTGAACACTCATTAAGCACAATATTCCAACTAACCAACAACAGCCCAGACTAGTGAAAATGAGTAACTAAAATGGATACAGAAATGTTATACTTACTGATTTTGTACTTTTGGTTCATTCCATCATGTGGCAGTGCCTTCAACAGAAAATATTTGTAAGATTAACTTGCTTAGGCACAAGATACATATCCAATAAAAAACAGAACATATAAAATAGGAGAAAATTCCTAGCAAAGAGGCCTTTTTACCTGTTTTTGTTGCTTGAAAATAGTCTTATATTTTCATATATACAAAAACAAGGACATTTTCTTAAGTACACTTTAAGAACCCCTAGTTCTTTCCTTGAGGTTTCGCAAGTTTTGATTTCTGTGGTTTTGTGATATCATAAACATCCTAAACAAAATTATAGATTGCTGCTCTGTGGGAGACCATTTACATTCTTTGCAATTCCAGTTAATCTTTACAAACTTGCAAGCACACTGATCACATCTCAACTTCCTTTTTATTATTATTACAAATGTATATTATTTCAGATTTAAAAAATTCACACAGAAGCAAAGTCAATTAAATTTTATTACAACTGAGAATATAAAATAAATGCAATTAACTCATTTTAGTTTCAACAGTCATTTCGAGAACGATGTCAAGACAACTCAAATGCAGTAAACTCTTAATTCAAAAGTAAGCAAGCGGCTCTTCCTGCACACCCATCAGAAGGGGCACAGTTGTCCTGTGGCTACCACATGAGTAGGGTAGCAAACTTGCAGTAGCATGAAAAGCATATATAGTACTCTATGTAATAATTAGAAAATGAAGAATGCGTGCATGTAATTATTGAAAGAGGAAACAGACAGGCACACTTTCACAAATAGGAAACATGGGGAAAATACAAACTAGAGCAATTTGGAAAGTATATACTACATGACATATATAAAAAGTTATTTAAATTGCTATTAAAAAGGACATCCTCAGTCCACAGTTTGTGTAATACTTTTAGTGTCTACACAGACAGATCTTTAAAAAAATTAAATAGTATTAATTTACTAAATATTTAAGAGATAACAGTGCATTAAGGATTTTTTTCATATAGTAATACATATCACTCCTTTGTAGTGATATAATAAAGAGTATGTATGGCCTTATGTACAATACATCAGCTTTTTTTTTTTAATCCTACAACAATTATCTTTGCTTAATGATATTTGTGGACCATTCCTGAAGCTTATAAAGGGAACCTAAGCTGCTACGTTTTATATAAAATGTTATGTGTATTTGAATACTTCAAGACTGTTTTCTGAATGCTATTTCTGAACCCTCACCCATCAAGAAGATAGTATCATAGATATAGTGCAGGCAGGATTTGCAATTTTCATACAATTTTTCCTTCATCGTATAGGGTTGTTTTTTTTTTTTTTTTTGCTACATACAATTACTCAAAGTAGACAGTGGCAAATCTGATTCCCTTTTCTGTCTTTTTTTTTTAACCCCTTCAACTAACAGAATCACATCATTATAGGGAGTGATCTGTTGTTTTACTAAAGGAACCAGGCCATAAACAAATAAATAAGCAAATGTCACTTCCTATTTTTAACTGCAAAATGTGAAATGCTTTTGTGAGGGCAAAGAGAAGCTATGCAGAAGGCCAAAATTCCAAGTACTAAGTCATTTTTCAAAAATCACACAGTTACAAAAATATACTTACTAGTCCTTGGTTTTTTCAAGTTACTGCATTATTTATCTTTTTACAAAGGTAATTCCAACCTCATCGTATTAGCCCTGACAGGAGGAAGTCTAATCTTTACTCTTAGATACCTTAGAATTCTGGAACACCTTTCTTCTAGATAAACATTCATCTCACTGTAAAACCAGAGAGAAAGCTGTTCTAAGATGATTTGCAATAGGAATGGCAGCAAACATGCCCAAAAAACAATGTCAATTTTTACTTAATTTACTGTTTTAACTATCAGATACCCTGATTTGGGTATCTCTATAAACTATACCCCTTGAGCATACAAAGAAGTATCTATCTTATTTTCAGATGAAGCTATGTTCATTCGGGCATAAGAAAATTCAAATGTAAAAATGCAGTGTTCTCAAATTCTCCCCTTTGAAGTGAAATATTAAAAAAAAAATTAAAAGAAAACTAAAATTGTTCTAAAATTAAGTGAGAATGAGTGTTGATGGGGCAGGACCAGAAGAAGAGGGAAATAAAGAAAATGCTGACAGAAAAAAAAGAAAAGCTAATAGGCTTGGTTAGAGTGTAAAACAACTAGTCATTAACAGGTATTTCTGGTGTGTGTGTGTGTGTGTGTGTGTGTGTATACACATACTCTAAGAAATTAAGAATCTAAGAGATAAAATTCAGTACCAGCCCATTAAACTCATGACATACATGTTTGCAAATGTCCCAAGTACTAAAGAGCACGACATTTTGGCCTCTGTTTCTTTTGCTCTTTCTTTGTTCTATCTTCCCTGCTAAATGTAATCTTTCCTTTAAGGACAGGAGTATTTTCCTTCTAATCCCCTAAAACACTTAGTTTAGCTTGGGCCACAATAGACACTACAAGATTACTGAAAAACCTTTATTAGCATTCCAAATACAGTTTCCTTTCACTGCATTTAATTTGGTGCTTTCCTTCTGTTGAAGTTGGATAGAGTGGAACCTCTCTAATAGAACACTGCTCACTTATAGGACCAGAAACTGGAATAAGAAACCCATCTTTAATGGGTTTAGCAACACCTAAAGAATCTTGCTATAAAGCCTACCTATAAGGCAGTCATCACAAGGTGTAGAACTCTATACCACAAAGGACATCTTAGTTTTATTTCCCTAACTAGAATGTAAACCCTGTTAGGACCTGGACCAGGCTCTGCATCTTACAAGGTATCTAGTTGAACACTAGGCACATAGTACGTGTTCAATGATTACTTAACTGACAGCTTTATATTGTGATTCAGTATATATGATAAACTTAGAACGCTGGCATGACTATAATGATTTAATTCAACATGCACTTATTGAATACCTACTATGTGCAAGGCACTATACTAGACACCGGCTATTAGCTGCTTTCTCACAAAAAGAATGAAAGGGGAAAAAAAAACAATTATGGAGAATAATAGAAAATTGCTTTGAGTGCAGCCTGTGGCCTGGTCTATAATTAGTCTTCATAATTTTCATAAATGACTATTAATTATAAACATTATGCTGAGAGAAGGCCCTCCGCAGGCCATAACAACACATCATTAGTGCAAAATGTATACTGGATTCTATCTAAATCTTATTTTACTTGAGTTGGGACTGAGATTATCAAAACCAGGTAGATGAGTTCACAAATAGTAAAAAAATTGTATATAGTAATCAAGCTTACTTCTAATTCTGGAAAAGAATTTGTGAAATAAGGCTGGTGCCACTTCCATAGTCAAGAGCATGCTGAAGAACCCAGACACTTTCCCTTTTATATTGTGATTGGAATTGCCAATTTTTATATTACTTTATAAACACTAAAAAAAAACAAAACCAAAAATCATTACTTTTCTGATGAAGAGGGGCTCCTACAACTAGACAATGATGGGATTTTTAGTGCCAGATTTGAGGATAATGGTAACTGGAATATTCATGATAGCTATCATAGTCTTACACTTATCTGCCTATAGATTTTAGGCACACTCAAAGTTGTCTCCTAGGGGCAAAAGAAATATTTCAGTGCAATGTGAAGCCTCTTAATAGAAAGTTTCATCAACAACAGCAATATTATGTATACATAATACTTATCTTAAACATGAAAATAATCTAAATGTTTTTACATGCTTTTGAAATAGTTACTTTATATTTAATGCAAAAATGAATGGGAATCATCAAATTTTTATTTTAAAAGATTAGCTTGTAAGCGTCTATTTAATTAACTTGGATTACTCAAGCTATTTATGCAAGTTGGCCAAAACTGAAGAAATGGATAAATCTTTAGGAGCCAACTTTATATACAATATGCATGAAAAGATCTCCTTTGAAAGGTTAAGTAGTGCATCCTTTAACCAACATTCACTTCTTTCCAATAAAATTCTAAGGTAGTTAAAATGTTTTTCTTTCTGGCTGGTATGAATGGCCAGAGGACTACATTCCACCAAAGTTCTGAAACCTCTGTTAAGGTGGTTTAAGCTATATTAAAGGATGACCTAGAAATAGATTAAAATCATGAAACTTAACTATTGAACATGGACAACTATGGAACAAGACAATGATTCTAAAAAACGGTGCTCCATATGAATGATTAACATATCAATCACAATCCTTTCATTGGTATTCAGTTCACTAGCACAAAGCATATTAACTGCAAGGACCTAGAATGTTTTTTCTGTTGTGGGTTCTTCCCTCCCTGCCCTTTAACTTTCCTGAAAACTAGACTAATAAAAACAATCAGTAAATACTCTGGAATATTTTAAAACGTTCTGTTCGTGACATCCATGAGCAAAACAGTAACATCCTGTGAAAACAATGTAGTGCTTTAAAAAGGTGCCTTTAACCTGTGTTACTGAACCAATTTGCTTAGTATAAAACTATATACAGCTGAAATTCCAATCTAAAACATTAAAATTCTATTAAAGAGCTTTGAAAAGATCAAATCATGACAACTGCTACAGCATGAGAAAGGTGCACCAGGAATCCTTCAAAACAATGCTGAAGGTTAGAAAAGTTAAGTGCTGGGTTTAGATCAGACATTTATCAGAGTAACCACAATGGAACACATGCAGGGGGAAGGGAGCTGGGAAACTTCACAAGGACCTTCTTTAAGCTAATAAAGAAGGTTGATAAGTCCACCGCAAAACGTTCAGTCAATAAGGTTCTTTTCATATATTTAAGAATCTTCTATCTGTATCACAGTTTGCGTTTTTGGTTCTTCTCACTGTGACCTTCATATTGTAGGAGGCTTTGACTTTTGGTTCATTCATTCCAAGCTGAGGGGAGTCTGCTGGGAGTCTGCTGGGCTCCTTAGTACCGGTGAGCCTGATGAGCTGGGTGGTACTGGGAGCTCTGCTGAGATGACGTGGAATAGCCCATGGTACTCTGGGACTGAGACGATCCCTGAACATTGCTTTGGTAACTCAGGCGTGAACTGGAGTGCTAAGAAAAGTACAAGGGAAATTGTTGTCAGAGGGACTCAATGGTCACAATGTTAATTATAATGGCAACAGATGGGAGAAGGGAAGGGGGGGGGAGAGGGAGATGGGAACAGGGAGAGGTTGTGGGAGTGGGGAGAAGGGGGAGGGAGAGAGAGAAAGAGAGACAGAGACAGAGAGACAGAACACGAATGCGATAATGCGTACTTTTTCATCACTGGGCTCTGGTTCCAGGGAAACATGTAAAATAAAGTGGTTCTAAAAAGATACATATATGTAGTCATATTATTGAATCCAACATGTTTTTTGTTTTTTAATCTCTCATAATCCTAACCCTTCTGATTGGAAAACATTTTAAAAAGGGGAAAAAAACACTTCTAGAAAAAGAACAGATTAGGGTTAGGTGGCTTAAATGCCTGTAGGAAAGAAGGCATTATCAATTCCAGGAAGTCTTTGGTATGGTTTCTGTTATGTGAAACTTGGGGGAAAAAACACTGTGCACAGAAAAATTTTTAACTTGAAGTTTAAAAATGTAGAAGACCTTGAGGTGTCATTGAGGGATGAAGGAGAAAAGAATAGGTAAAGAAGTTGTCAAACTTGATTTGCAATATATGAACCAAAACAACATTACAATAAAATAGTCTTAGTAAAAAACAATCTGACAATACCTCTCTACTTTCCTGCCCTTCAGTTATATAACTATAATAACTTATGGCATGGGAAAGCATTTTTAGAAACTTTGAAATTCTTACCTATACTCTGTATTTTATCATAATTTATTTGTAATTTACCTGTAATTTATCATAAAATGTATTTAATTATTTCCATTGATAAAACACTGACAATAATTTATGTTAGGATGTGATTTAGCAGCATATAAGATTCCAATATGTTCCTCTGTGCCCTAAAAGCAAGAATTTCAAAGATACCTTCTAGCTAAATAAATGCCAGAGTGCCTGGTTAACAAGTACTGATTGTTCTCCACCACAACTCACTGATGAGGAATTTTCAAAGGTTCACTTAAGTACAACTACTGGCATGAACTAAAATAAAGAAACAGGCTCCCTCTAAAAGATAAGTGAAGGCTCTAACTTTTGTGATAAAGGAAAAAAAAAAAATCACATAAGGTCAGGACCATGAAGTTCATAATCATTTGAAACAGCCAGTACAGAAAGAGAACTTGGCTTGGAGTCCTAAGACCTGAATTCAAATTCCCGCTCCAGCACTTCTTAATAACATGACTGTCGGCAATTCCCTTAACCTTTAGGGTTTTTTTCTTTATCTTCTTTTTAATGAAGAAGGTGACCTTGCTGATTTTAAAGTTTCTTCTTGCTCTAAGTGTATTAGTCCATGAATCTAAAGCTCAGGGTACTAATTTATCTTACTCAAGTCACATTATATAGACAGTGTCAGTTGAGACTAAAATTTAAGGCCTTCTAATTCTATAGTGCAGTATTCCAGGACAAACTGCTAATCATAGTATTTGTAAAAAGCCATTAATGTTAAATTGACTATGTAATACAGTACTGTTCATGATAAATTTCAAATCCATATATGAAGATAAGTTCTTGAAAAGGCTAAAATGACAAAAAAACAGAAACTGGATTACCATAAGATTAATACCAAACAATTATTAGGTTATAATTACTTTAGAAACTCTAGAAAGAACTTCTGGGCTAATCCATTAGACATGGCAAAACAAAAAGCCTTTGGTATTATGTTTTTAAAAAAAAAAGATTCTGTAATGTGGTAGATGATGGTAAATCATATGGATGAGAAACAAAGAATGCCCCAAAGAATGTTTTTTCCTTTAAACTGGTAATAAAAGAAACAGCATATGGATTATCCATTACACAAAACATTACATTAAGAAAGTTTTTGTTTTATCAGATCATGTGGTAATTCTAAGGAAAAGAAGACTGAAGAATTTTGAGCTTTATAGAAAGAACCATTCTTAACTCCATGGGAAAAGGTGGAATTTAAGTTGTTTTCTCACCATTTAACTGCTTAACTAAAACAAAGAAATGGCAGCAAATTCATGAAGATGACCCAATACATGATTTAAGTCTGTTGCTCATTTACTGGGAACAAATAGACCTTAAAGCAAAAAACAAAAACAAAAACGCAAGCTAATTTCCATTACACATATACAAAGGATGGAACATTTTTATCCTAATTGCTGAACTAGGCAAATCATTTTTAGTGAATCAAATCTGAAATCTTTATTGTTTAAGTGATACGAAGTGCAGGTATTACAGTTCTACTTGCATTGAAACTTTGCAATTTTCAATGAAGATTATTGTGGGAAAAGAAAGAAGTTTGTTGACATTTTTAAAATGCAAAGCCAAAAAGATAAGCAAATCATTTATTATGTCTTTCCTGACTGGTTATTCTTCTTTGTTTTGTGCTAGTCTCTTATCGCCTATTTGATAATCTTCACTTCTGCAGGAAGGAATTCTTCCTTTAGTTCCAGTTTTCTATTATCTCCAGTTCCTCTAAGTGCTTCTACTTGTCTTTTTCCTAGGGGATTGTGTTCTTTAACTTAGTCATCGACTGTTTTTTTCTGGGTTCCTTCATGTTACACCTTTATTTTCTTATATCTTATTGTTATTCTGAGTACTCATGCTAGAATTTCATATCCAATTCCCTGTAGTTAATTTTTCTTTCTCCTAGCACTGATCTTTTTCACCTGTTTTCCCCCTAAGTTGTAGTTTCTTAAGAATTATAAAGTGATTTCTAGTCTCTAAATTCCATTCACTCATAATAGTTACTTCTTAGAATTTATAAAACTGACTTCCTTTCTCTTCCATTATTGTGGCTGGCTCCCACTGTCTTCTACTAAGAGAAAACAAGTTCACATTATTTTCTCCAAAGTAAAGATGCCTTTTCTTCCTTTCTGTGTCTTAGCTTATTGCCTGATCAAAAGTGGATAAGTAACCCCCAAACAATCAAGGGAATATTTTATCTCACTTCCTGCCTCTGAAGAAAAAGACTCAAACCATAATAGATAATTACCTCGTGGTACTCTTGGAATTACACTGAACATGATAATCCAGCCTTCATTTCCATGCAAAAAAAAATGTGTCCAAATGATAGGGACCCTTGATATACCAGGTCCCCTTCAATAATACTTAACACCTTACAAAATGAACACTAGTGCATTGGCGCTAAAGCTATGAATGAATAAATGGTAAGTAAAGTGTCTAAAATTCTCATAAAATACCCTAGACATATACTCCAAGCAGGTCACTGGCAAAAAGTAAAAGTCTACAGAAAACAAAATGTTTATAGCAAAATTTTAGCAAAGAATAAGAAAGCAGGTGCTTATAGACTGGGAAATAGCTAAACAAATTGTGATACACGAAAGTAATAAAATGTTACTTATGCTGCAAGAAATGACAAATATGATGAATAAAGAGAAGCATGTAAAGACTCATATGAACTAATGTAAAGTGAAGTAAGCAGAGCTAGGAAGATAACATATACAAATGATGACATCAGTGTAGGAAAGAACCACAAAACAAACAAAAGTAATTGTTTTGCAATAATACAAAATATAAGTTTGGTCCCAAAGAAGAGAGAGCCGTAAGAACAGCTCTGCCCTTTGCCTTTACAAAAGGGTATATGAGAAGTGGAGGAAGGGAGTCATGGATGAAACATTGCATATATATCAGATTTTTTTTGGTATACTGATCAGTTTTAATGCTTAATTAGTTTCTACTTAAAAAAATTATATTTAAGGGATGGTACTACGGAATTCGAAGGGGAAGAGATATGGGGAAAATCTATGTTACGTACGAAATAGAAGATACCAATAAAAACCAATTAAAATTTTTTTAAAAACCTCTAAAATGATGCACTGTTCACATTTTGATCATTCTACAAAAAATATAATTGGCAAAATGTCTAAAAAGCACAAGCTAATACCTGATATTCAGAAGGCATGACAGGCCCGCCTGAGTTAGTGCCTGAAGGCCCTAGCCGTGGTTTCTTATTGGGAGGCACTGGATTAAGGCCTGAGTCCTGGCTGTGCTGGAGCCCTGCCCCAGTACCCCCTCCTCCTGCTCCTGTTCCTGCTGCCGTCCCATTTGTCTGGGTGCTGTTTTGTTGCTGCTGCTGTTGCGGTGGGGGTGGTGGCGCAGCCTGCTGTGGCTGCTGAGGTGCTGTTTGTTGCTGATGTTGATTCTGCTGCTGCTGATTCTTAAAGAAAATCAAAAGGCAGGATATGAAATTCTAGCATGATTACTGTCTTTGTTACATGAGTACTCAAATGCTACACTCCCTTGTCAGATCTAATGAGAATGAAAGGTGACGGGCAGGTAACTGGATACGTTTCCAAACAAAGATTTATTTATACTATAGTCTAAAATCTTTCAAATTGGGCATGTTCCACTGGTTAGGATTTTTAAGCACCACTACCAAAGTAGGTGACATTATGAAATTAATCCTGTACAGACTAAAAATAGCTACTGGGAGTCTTCTCCATCTTTGCCTTGCAAGTATTCAAGGAGACTAAGAAATAAAAAGACCAAGACGAGAGCTGCTTAGAAAAAGTAGTTTAAAAGAAGATAGTAGTAATGTCAGAAAATAAATCTGTCACTCAAATGTAGCTAATATTTAGCTATAATTAACTATAAATAATGATAATAAAAATTAAGTCATGTGCCTACAATTTTGTTTACTGTATTTTGAACTTGTAGGTCTATCTTACAGTACCCAGACCTCCCTGGGAATTGAAGGAAACATATTCTTACATAGCTAAGTGAAATTAATAACTATACTTCCTTAGGCATAATAATTACACTTCCTCCTCATTTATTACTTGCTGTCTGGAGAATGTTGTCAGGGGTGGGGTTCGGTGGATAAGAAACAGGGGCAAGAAATAAAGGACTTTAAATTGTACCATGTAATTTGTACCTTGTCTCCTTTTTCTTCAGGTTCATCCTCATTAAGAAATTCTCGTTTGGGATACGGAATCTGACAGCCAGCAAATACACTGGAAAACACCATAAAAGAAACGACCATGCATTATTTCTCAAAACTATAAATCTTTAAATCTTGTGAGTGTAATAATGAGTGGTTGCTCACCCTTCCCACATTTCTATCTATGTCTTGTTTAATTCCAATTTGCCAATACTATCTGGTTGTCTTCCATTATAATACCCCTCCACATAAGCAAACATACAAGTATGATTACTCATATGCTATTTCAATGTTAAACTGCCATCTCTGACCTCAAACCTTATCACAGTGAAAAATATTTTGATTTTTAACAGCTAAAGGTTAATACAAATTTGCATGAACAACTGGAACAAATTTCTCTCAGAGGGATATTTGTTCTATTTCTGAACCAGTGCATAAAATTGCCTCAATGGGTATGACAAAGAGGATGATGATGAAGATGATATTCTCTAAGCAGGGAGAGAGTGTGGCTTGAGAGACTGAGCATGGAGCATAAGTCTCCAATTCTGTGCTCCTTTGCTGGTTTATTAGCTCCTGGCAGAGCTGAGGGAACCACAAGAGGCCACTTGCCTCTTTTAGCTGCAATTCTGAGCCATAAAACTGAACGCTCCCTCTCAGTTATTTGTTAAGTTTTTTTGACTCTAAACCTGCCCTGGTTCACAACTTACTGACAATTGTTTTGGTTTTTCAGAGAGCAGGGAGTGAGGGAGAGTAGAAGAAGGGAGGTCAGAATACCAAAATCTTTTTCTCTATCAATTTCTCTCTCTAAGGTAAACTTAAGAGAAGATGTTTTGTTTTCAAGCACAAGTTCTTTTTAAAAATGTCACCCTCTCCACAGAAAGAACTGATAAATAGAAGCATGTATAGAATAATTTTACATATATATGTATATATGTGCATTATGTGTATATATATCTATGTATGTGTGTATACACACACACCTATTTCTGCTTCATGGTAGCCATATTTAGGGAGAGAGGAGGGAAGAAAAGAAGAAAAAAAATTTACATAATAATTTTGTTGTATATTTTAAATGAACAGTAAGTTGTGCATAGTGAATTTGCAGTTTCATGTACAATCACTTTTGTTGTACTATGTTATGGAAATGTTTTATTCCACAAATTAGAAATAAAGTTTAAAAAATAAAATAAAAATAAAAATAAATAAAAATGTCACCCTCATGTTCAGGTTTTATCAATACACACAAAGAAGGCAGAAAGATGTGGAGAGGGATACATACTCTGATGTAGGCAGGGGATCTTCTTGGAAATAGGGATCTTGCAAAGCTTGTTCTGAGGTAATTCTCTTGGTGGGATCCATAGTTAGAAGTTTCTGAAGCTACAGGGACACGAGAGGAAGAGACAATTGATGGAATTAATATTTAAAATTAAATCTGGTTTCTATCCTAAAGAGGGGTGTGTGTGTGTGTGTGTGTGTGTGTGTGTGTGTGTGTGTGTGTGTGTGTGTGTGTTGTGTGTATTTTACACAAAAGTACACTCTGGTTCATTTCATCATGAGCAGGATTCCCTTATATAAATAACATGGTTATATAATTGAGAGAAATCAGCAATTGGAGGACTTTATATCATTTCCTACTGATGTCGGTTACTAGAAATTAATTCAGAATGAGAAGAAAAAGTACTTCTTTGTCAAAATATGTGGTACAGTAGGGAAAAAAAAAGAAAAGGGAATTTGAAGCCAATGATTCAAATTCATCCTCTAACACTTACTACTCTGTATGACCCTGGGGAAGTTACTTAAGCTCTCTAGGTCTCAATTTCCTCATCTATAAAATAAAGTGGGCAGCTAGGTGGCACAGTGCATAGAGTGCCCACACTAGAGTCAGGAAGACCTGCGTTCCAATCTGACCTCAGATATGTAGCTGTATGACCCTGGGCAAGTCACTTAACCCTGTTTGCCTCAGTTTCTTCATCTGTAAGATGAGCTGGAGAAGGAAATGGCAAACCACTCCAGTATCTTTGCCAAGAAAACCCCAAATGGGGCCACAAAGAGTCAGATATGATTGAAAAGACTGAATAACAACAAAATAAAGCAGTTGGACTATATGACCCTAGAGGTCTCTTCTAACTCTCAATGTATGATCCTCTGTTCCAGATGCTGAATTTCTGTGCATCAATGTCATAGAAATGGTTTGCAAATAAATAAAATTAAATTCAAACATTATTTACTGAGGGGATACTACGTATTAAAAGGGCTTGGTGTTATACAGACAGGGAGTAAAAGGAAGAATAACAAAGCTGCTTTTTTCATTGAGCTTACAATTTAAAATAGATGATTAGAGAGTTAAGGGAATAGAATAAGATCATTTCGGAAAACCCCTGATGAGAGGAAATGAGAAATGAATGTGAACTAAAACAGAAATCAGGACTGAACCAGAGCAGCAGTAGGAAATGGAAAACAGGAACGCCATATGAGAATCTTGTTTTAATTCATAGGAGGATTAACAATGCAGTTGATATACAGAAAAGTCAAGAAAAAGAGCTGTTTTTGTTGAATTTGAGGAGTGGTAGGACAGCTAGGATAGGACTATCTAGGAGGTAGTTGGAAATGCTATCAGGAGACAGACCCAAGCTAAATAGAAATTTGGCAGGTAGGCATCTACACAGAAGTGACAACTTGTGCCACAGAGATCACTAATACCACCAGAGGAGAGTACAAGAAGAGAAGTGAGAAGGGTTGAAAACAGAATGACATTCACATCTAAGAAACAGAAGGAGGAAGAAGAGCCAATGGAAGAGAGGGCACAGGAATGAACAAAACAGTTATCACTACTTCTCTAGTTAGACTCTCATTCCTTCTCATCTCTAGCACTTCAACAGCCCCCTAATTAGCCACCCTACTTCAAATCTTTCCCCTCTCCAAACTATCCCTCACAGCACTATCCAAGTGTAATTTCCATACACAGGCCTTACCATGTCACATGGCCTTGCTCAATAAACCCCAGTGGCTCCCTATTACCTTGGAAATCAAATACAAAGGCCACTGTTGGGTATTTCAAGTCCTTCACAATCTGTATCCACGGTATTGTTCCATCCTCATTACCTACAGTCCAGTGAAACAGGCTGTCTAGTGATTTCTTATACATGACATTTCATCTCCAATCTCTGTTCCTTTGCAAAGGCTGTCAACATTCCTGGAATGAACTCTATCCTCATCTCTATCTTTGGAAATCTCTAATTCTCTAAGGCTCTGATCAAATGTTCACTTCAGCATGCGACCTTTCCCAGTGTCTCACTCTCAAGATGCTGGTGCCTCTCTCTCAATTACTTTATATTTATTTTGTGTGTGTGTGTGTCTGTGTTGCATATACTTTTATATGTACATGTCATCTTTTCTGATAGAATGCAAGCTGAGTACAGCAACTTTCATTTTTGTCTTTGTATCTCAGTGCCTGACACATAGCAAGCATTTAATAACTGTTGATTAAAATCTTAAAAGGGAAGTATATCAGAAACATTTCAAAGAGAAGGTGATATTCTAACAAGGTCAAATGCAACAGACCACAGAATCATAGATTTAGAACTGGAAAGGACCTTGAGAAGACACTGTCAACTTTATATTTTACAGATGAGGAAACTGAGGCACAGAGATCAAGAGAGTTTCTCCCAAGGTCACATAGCTAGAAAGTATCCAGGGTGAGGTTTGAACCCAGGTCAAGAAAGGATAAGAAAAGGGAGGGGAAAAGGATACTGAATTGAACAATTATAAGCTAAGAAAGCAGTTTCAATAAAGCAATGAAGATGGAAATCAAACCGCAAAGAAGACAGGCATAAATGGCAGAGCAGAAACTGTGGGTGTACACTACTTCTCTGAAACACTTAAATAATGAAAGAAAGGAGACAGGACACTAATTGGAAGATGTAAGCAGGTCACAAAGAAGGTTTTAGGACAGGGAAAATCACGATCAGAAGAAGAGTCAAAAGAGAGTGGGAGATAAGATGTAAGTGATAGGAGACTGCTGATAAAGCAAGGTTCTCAAAGAGATGAGAGGGGATGGAATTTAAAGACAGAAAACCAGTGAAGAATCTTGGAAAAGAAAAGGAGGACTGCTGCTATCCAAGAAGAAAAAGGAGGCAACAGAGGAGAGAGAGAAAGAGTGGTCAAAAATGTTGGTGGAGAAGACAGAAGATAAAGAAAAATTCTGAGGTGAAGAAGAAGGAATTTGAGAGAAATGGGAAGAGAGGAAACGAGGAGAATCTGCTTTTACGTAGCTAAAACCTACTGCCGCTAGACACTGTGCTAAGCTCTTTACAAATACTGTTTCATTTGCTCCTCATAGTAATTTCCCATTTTACAGTTAAATGACACTGGAGTCACTGTAGTTAAGGAGGTAACATAATAATAGATGTTAATAGTCTGAGTTATTTAATGGGGCACGCTACAGAGTCGCTGATTAGTAAAAACAAGTTCTTATGGCTGATTAGAAAACCATGGAACAAGTTCCATAGCTGGAAGTGGCGATAAGGAAAAAGAAAAAATTTCAGGAAAGAAAGGAAACAAGGGTCCTCCATTTTTCTATCATTTCAAAATTATAGTTTTTTCCTACAACCATATTTCCCTTTCTTAAAGGGAAATAAAGATTATAAATTCTTCAATAAAATGTTGAATATCAATAACGTAAAATTCCCTTCCATTCTCATGAAATTATTTTAAGCAATGGAGCAGCAGTAATTTTTCCCTGATAAATTATATTTTAAAGAAATGAACTTACCAAAAGGAAAACTTTGCTGTCAGGCTTCACTTTGTGTTTTTCCATATATTTTATGAGGCTACTATTGGCATACCTGAAAAATCACATTAAAAGTGCAATTCAATAGTAATAGAAGTCTCTGATTAAAAAAAAATCAGTCACCAGGAAGAAGTATTACATACTCTGTCACCTGTGCCACACAAAATTTCCTTTTTAATGGTGAGTCTCAAAGCTGGTTTTCTTATGTACATTCAGTAAAAAAATATTCATCTGGGCAATCACTGAGAGCAGGATTGAGGGTAGAGAAACTGCAGTAAAGGAAAAGTGACAAATATCTATATTTCCTTGGTCCACATGTTAGACCTCCTCTTTCTTTGGCTAATCATCACCAATTTGGGTCCCATGTTTTTCACTCCTAAAAAAAGTACCTTGTAGGTTCCTGTTACTGAGGCCTCCTATTGTACCATTTCCAACCAGGCTGTTTTTTATTCTGACTGGAGGGCTAGAGGACAGACTACCAAACTCCTCCCAATGCCTTCCTTTAAAGAGGACAGAAACTGGATTTAGCTTATCCCATTTTGCATCTAATTCCCTTCCTAGTTCTAAGTCTGTCGAACAAGATATTCCAGCTCTCCCAGAACCCTCACTTCAGCCTTGCTTTCTTGCCTCCTTTTGTGTGTTACTTCCCCCTTTAGATTATAAACTCTTTGAGGGCAGAAACTGTCTTTCTTTTTAAATAATTTCATCCCTAGGGATTAGCACAATGCTTAGCACAGAGCAGCCAGCCACTTAATAAACATTTACTGGATTATTTGTAAAATGTAAACTCCTTGAGAGTAAGGACTATTTTTGTCATTTCTCTGTACTCCTAGTGCTTAAGTCCAGCATCTGGCACACTACGTGCTTAATAAAATGATCGACTGATTTCTGATTATCAAAATTCAGCTGACCAATCAGTAAATTCCAAGGCTGTGATTTACCAAACCTGCTGCTAAAGTAGTCTCTTGTTTAAGCATTTTTATCCTTCAGAAATTTTCTAAAGTAGAATTTCTCTACCTCTTCATTTTGGTATATAAGCTGTAATTATTTTGCCAGAGATCTTTAAAAAAATACTTATCACGAACACCACAATACATGACCAAATGCGCCCATGAAATGTTACTTTTTTTTTGGGGGGGGGGGAAGGCAGGGCAATTGGGGTTAAGTGACTTGCCCAATGTCACAGGGCTACTAAGTGTTAAGTGTCTGAGGTCGGATTTGAACTCAGGTCCTCCTGACTCCAGGGCCAGCACTCTATTCAATGTGCCACCCAGCTGCCCCAGTGATGTTTCTTACTGTCTTTGGAGACACACACCAAAAAAACTTGGGCAATTCCTTTATTTGTCCGTCCAAGGAGAACTTGTGAACCACTATTCCACTTAAATGTATCTTCCTCTTATTTTTTAGGCATGATTATCACAAGGATGTTACCATAGGGAAGAGAGATAATTAAAGACAGTAATAAATAAAACCTGTAAATTACTTACACTTATTTCTCTTATGTAACTTGTTATGGGCCTTGCTTATCTGGACAGTCAATTGTTTCAAGTTAATTTAGCCAATTCCTTTCCTCTTTTCACTTTAAACTCCAATGAGCTGATTCAAACTGACATTTTAGGAAGACATTTAAAAAGTAGCTGATTTCTTCATGAGTACCCTCTGCCTTTTTAGAGATCTGAGAGCTGTAACCGACTTCAAGAGATCATGAGTCAAGTCCTTGACTACAGGTAAGGTATTGTATCCAATGGCATTATTTCAAACGAGCTGAATGAAGTCTAAATAGATTAAATGTCTAGCCTAAGTTCACCCAGTCCCAGCTAATGCTAACTCCTAGTTAAGAGGAAGGGAAGGTTTTTTTCTCTCCTCATATAATTAAAGTAGGTCAGCCACTTAATGATAAATTCTTGGGCTATGGCAACCCAGGAAAAACAAACAAAAATTTTAAATGGTTCCCTCCGCTGGCAGTTTCTGCAGTGATGGTAGCAAAGTGGTAGAAAATGGGGCAAGGAAAGAAAAGGGATGCGTGTGACAAAAAATACACTGTTTTTAGACTGCCTAACTCAGTGACTGGTAAACATACTACTAAAGGAACTAAATATAAATTCTTGCCATAATCAAAACTGGAAGACAAAAAGAAGCTGCAGTTAAGTAGAAGAATGGTTCACAGATTCTCCTTGTTAAAATACATGAAATAAATGGTCAAGTTCATTTTATTATGCCTCCAAAGACAATAAAAAACAACATTTCATGGGGGACATTTGGTCATGTTTACTGCTATACTCATGATAAATATTTTTTAAAAGATCACTGGCAAACTAATTGCAGTTTATAAAACAAGTTGAAGAGGTAGAGAAATTTACTTACTAAATTACCCTTTAAAATATATACTTTGATATTCTATGACTGCAATGAAAAGGTGAATAAAGGCATTGGGAGGAGCCAGATTTAGAAATTAAACAGAAGCCTCAAATCTAAATCTCATGAAGGCTTTCTTTAAGACAAAAATCAAAAGGGGCTGGACATAGTGACCACTGATTATAATTTGGGGGGGTGGGGTGGGGCAGGAGGTAGACTTGGGAATTCATTGGGATATGAAGCTCCTCACTTTCACACTTTTTCTGCAACTTAAGACCCTTAGAGGGCTGCCTGGTGCCCTGAGAATTTTAGTGATTTGCCCAGGGTCACAAAGCCATAATATTTCAGGTCTGGTACTTAAACCCAGGTATTCTTCACTCTAAGGTGAGCTCTCTACTCACTAAGTTATGCTCTCAGTTACTGAACTAGTTCATAAAAAATGAAATTTACTATATTTTAACACACAAAAAAGCAATTTGTTACTGATGTGAGATTTTTCAATCAACTATCTGTTATTACCAGCTTGTTACAAATGAAGAGAAAGCTAGAAAAATAAGAGGAAAAAGATATTACATGAATTTGAAAGAACTCCAACTTGACCTATTTAAACAAATTATTGATGCCAAATACTGGAAAATGAATGAGAAAAAGGTACTGATTATAATTTCATACAGTAATTTAACCAACCAACTGGCTGTCACAACAAGGAGACCAAGGGATTAATCAATCAATAAATATTTATTAAACATCTACTATGTGCCAGTCAACATGCTAAGTCTGGGGACACAAAAAGAAGCAAAAGACAGTCCTCGCCCTCAATGAGTTCACAACTGATTGGGGAGACAACAAACAAATGTGTATAAACAAGCTGTATGTGCGTGTGTGCGTGTGTGTGTATGTGTGTGTGTATAGATATAGATATGTATATGTATGTATATTTACGTGTGTGTGTGTATATAGATATATACATAATAGAGGGAAAGCACTAGAATTAAGAAAATTGAGAAAGGCTTCCTGTAAAAGATGGGATTTTAGTTAGGACTTAAAGGAAGACAGAGAGGTCGTCACTCATCAGTCTGCGTGGAGGAAGAAGAGCATTCCACGCATGGGGGACAGTCAGAGAAAATGCCTGGTGTGGAGAGATGGGTGTATGTTGTTTGTGGAATAGTCAAGAGGACAGGACCACTGGACTGAAGAGCAAGGGAAATAAGGTATAAGAAGACTAGAAAAGTAGGAGGAGGCGAGGTGGTGAAGAATTTTGAATGTCAAACAAAGCATTTTGTACTTGCTCCTGAAGGTAATAAGAAACCACTAAAATGTATTAGAGTTAGAGGGGTGGTATGCTTACATGTTCAGACCTACACTTCAGAAAATCACTTTAGGGATTGAATGGAGAATGGACTGGAATAGGGGGAGACTTGGGTCAGGCAGACCCACCAGCAGACTATTGAAATAAATCAGGTGTGAGGTGATAAGAGGGCCAGTGCCAGAGGGGTGGCAGTGTGAGAGCAGAGAAAGTGGTGTATTCAAGAGACATTGCAAAGGTGAAATCAATAAGTCTTGGCAAAGGATCTGATATTAAGGAGTGAGAGTTAGTGAGGAATCCAGGATGACTAGGTTGTAAGCCTGGAGAACTAGGAAGATTGCTCTCTACAGTAATAGGGAATTTAGAAAGTGAGCATTGGAGGGAAAAATAATGAGTTCTGTTTGGACAAGCTGAGTTTAAGATGACAACTAGACATCTAGTCGGAGATGTCTGAAAGGCAGCTAGGGATGTGAGACTGGATGTGAGATTTGAGAAACATCAGCACAAGGATGGTATTTCAACCCATGGGAACAGATGAGATAACCAAGCAAAATAGTACATAACTGAAAAGAGCCCAGGACAGAAACTTGTGGGACACCTATGGCTAGAGGGCATGATATGGATGAGCATCCAGCAAAGGAACCTTTAGGAGTGGTCTGATAGGTAGGAGAATCAGAAGAGAGTGGTGTCACAAAAACCCAGAGAAAAATGAGTATTAAAGAGGAAAAGGTGATTAACAGTGTCAAAGGCTGCAGAGAGATCAAGGACAATTAGAACTGAGAAAAGAGACTAAAAATAATCTTTGTCAGTAAGCATTTGACCTACTTGCCATGTGTAGAAATATAGCGGATATGGCAACACTGGCAAATATAAACTCATTTGTAAACTCATAAGAAGGACAGTGGAAGATTATGAACAATAACCCATTGTGAAATAGAGAGAAGCTGTGGAAAGAAAAATCAGTTCAAAAAAGGATTTCTGAATGACCTAAGTCATCCAAAGGCATTTTTAAGACAGAAACTGTAAAGTGGACAACAGGTAAACGAAAGATGGGAAAAATTTGCAAAGATTTATAGCAAACCTTTTTATCCCCTAAGAAGAATGAAACCATCACTCGTAGACTCTAACATCACAACCCTAGAGTAGAAATGGCCCTTCAGAAAATAAGGATGGGAAAAGCAGTTGGATTAGATAAATAGTACATCTTTTTGAATGACATCTTTTTGAATATGTGGTAGGATTGATTCTCAAGGTATCTAAAGGCATGTAAAAAAAAATTGGGTTTTCTTTCTCCCCTAGCCTTATTATTTTACTGGTGTACACCCCAGTGATGAAATTCCTACCAAAGCTAATCAGAAATGACTCTACAAATCATAATACTAGAGTTGATTGGGGCACTGAGAAGTTAAGTGACTTGAAAAGGGTCAACAAGATATAAAGTGCATGTGTCAAAGGCAGAACTAGAAACAAAGCTATTCTGACTCCAAAGCTGCTCTTTATCCCCTATGCTACAACCTATCAGAAGCATCATTAAAAATGGTAACTAAGAAAATCAGTAACTATTTGTCTATAAGCCTAAATTCCCATCTAAATAATAAAATAATATTTTTTAAAGTTAATTTATTTATTTTTAGTTTTCAACATTCACTTCCCTAAGTGTTAAATGTTCTCCCCCTCCCTCCCCAAGATGGCACGCAATCTGATGTAGGTTCTACATATACATTCCTATTAAACATATTTTCACATTAGTCATGCCGTATAGAAGAATTAGAATGAATGGGAGGAACCAGGAGAAAGAAAAAAATGAAACATTACAAAAAAGAAAATAGTCTGTTTTACTTCTGTATTCAGACTCCACAGTTCTTTCTCTAGATGGGGAAGGCATTTGTTTTGGGGAAGACCTAATTATTTTAGGTCTTTGCATTGCTGAGAAGGGCTAAGTCTATCAAAGTCAGTCCTCAAATACTGTGGTTGTTACTGTGTACAATGTTCTCCTGGTTCTGCTCCCCTCACTCACTATGAGTTCACAGAAGTCTTTGCAGGTTTCTCTGAAGTCCACCTGTTGTTCATCATTCCGCATAACACAATAGTATTCCATTATATTCATATACCACAACTTGTTCAGCCATTCCCCAATTGATGGGCATCACTCTCAATTTCCAGTTGTTGGCCACCAAAAAAAAAGAGCTGCTATAAATATTTTTGCACATATGAGTCCTTTTCCTATTTTTATGATCTCTCTGGATATAGCCCTATAGTATTGTTGGGTCAAAGGGTATGCACATTTTTATAGCCCTTTGGGCATAGCTCCAAATTCCTCTCCAGAATAGCTGGATCAGCTCACAATACCACCAACAATGAGTTAGTGTTCCAACCTTCCCACATCTTCTCCAACACTAAATTATACTATTAAGAGAATAATCTACACATGCAACTTAGGACTCCTTTGATAAAGATATTAGAAGAGAATAGGCAGTCTTTCATAAGCAATATTCTATAGCAAACCATATCTTTATTATCACATGATTGACTGAAAGGTATAATATTAGATTTCAAGGTGCTTATTTATTGTTTTATTAACTACAAAACTCCAATTTGGGAAAAACAAATGCTGCCTTAAAGGCTCTTCAAGAAGACACCATCCATTCATATATGAAAATTATACAAGATTCCTTGAAAGATATAACAAGAGATCATTTTATTGGGCAGAGCCAAGATAGAGTAAAAGCAGGAACTTGGCTGAGCTCCTGCTCCAACCGCCTCCAATACCTGTAAAATGTAACTTTAAAATTTTAGAGCTACAGAACCCACAAAATGACAAAGAGAAACAAATCTCCTGCTGAAGCCAGCCTGGCTGGGTCTATCACACCTGGCTGGGAGCAGAATGCAGTCCCACGTGAGCTACGGAGGCCCAGAGTTAGAGCAGCCCCCAAACAGCAGCACAGACTGGCTGGAGCAGACTTCAGGAAAGTGAATCACTGGCAGTTGTGGCAGTTTCCAGACTTCTCAACCCATAAAAGCCAAAGAGAAAGTAAAAGGTCAGTAGGGAACTCTGTAGGAACATGGTCTGGCCCCTGCCCCAAGAGTGAGAGGTGGTAGAGGTACAGCAGTGGCTGCTGCGTGACTGCCTCCGGAGCTCCTGGCCTGCATATCATAGAGGGACCAAGTGACCATTCAGAGGATAATTGCTCTTGCTTTGACCTGCTTGAATCTGGATTGCTGTCTTGGGGGGGTGGTCCTGGGGTGTGTGGCCAGTGTGCCAGAGCTTGTGGTGGCTGTAGAGAGGGTTCCCTCCTCAGACCTCTGACAACATTTACAAAAATCTCAGCGATTTGGGACACAGCTCTCTCCACTCTGGAACCAGAGTTCTACTATGGTGAAGAGCTCAAAAGTCAAGTAATTGGCTGGCAAGATGAGCAAGCAGAGGAAGTGCAATCAGACCATGGGGACAAAAAGGATCAGAACAGGGAACCAGAACTCAAAACTCCTTGCCTGAAAGATTATACTCAGTTTTGCTGGGTAGTTGATCCTTGGTTGCAGTCCAAGCTCTTTTGCCTCACAAAATATCAAATTTCAATCCCTTTGATCTTTTAATATAGAACCTGCTAGGTCCTTTGTAATCCTGACTGTAGTTCCATGATACCGGAATTGTTTGGGGTATTTTTTGCTTTTTGGAGGGCAACTGGGGTTAAGTGACTTGCCCAAAGTCACACAGCTAGTAAGCGTGTCAAGTGTCTGAGGCCGGATCTGAACTCAAGTCCTCCTGTCTCCAGGGCAGGTACTGAATTGTTTCTTTCTGGCTGCTTGAAGTATTTTCTCCTTGACCTTGTAATTCTGGAGTTTGACTACCATGTTTCTTGGAGTTTTCAATTTGGGATCTTTTTCAGGAATACTCTATTGAATTCTTTCAATAACTATTTTACCCTCTGATTCTAGGACCTCAGACAGTTTTCTTTGACAATCTCTTGGAGGATGTTGTCCAGACTGTTTTTTTCATCATGGCTTTCCAGTAGACCAATAATTCTTAGGTTATTTCTCCTGGATCTGTTTTCCAGGTCAGTTGTTTTTCCAGTGAGATATTTTACACTTTCTTCTAATTTTCAATCTTTATGTTTTGTTTGACTGACTCTTGATGTATCATAGAGTCCTCAAGCTTTGATCCGACTGATTCTAAATTTTAGTGAATTGTTTTCCTTGGTTAGTTTTTGAAGCTCCTTTTCTAAGGAGGTATTTTCTCCAGTTAAATTGTGAATCTCCCATCCCAGTTCACCAATTTTGCTTTTTAAGGATCTGTTTTCTTCAAGTGAGTGTTTTTTTTTTCTTTCCAATTTGGTCAATGCAGATTTAAATTTACCTTCTACCTCTCTAATTTGGCTTTTAAAAATCTTTCTTGTGCTCTTCCAAGAATGCTTTTTGGGCTTAAGACTAGGTCATATTTGCTTCTGTGGTCTCAGGTGTGAGTATATAGTCCATGTTGTCCTCTGAATTTGGCTGTTCTTACTTGCTATAATAGGACTGTATCATTCTTGATTTCAGTTTCTTTCTTGCCCATTGTGATTGCCTATGTCCTGATTTTTTAGAGTGGATTTCTGCTTTTGTGGCACAGATGTACCACACTTTTCAGGCTGGGAGCTAGGGGTTTGGTTGTTGACTTTGTGTGCTGTAGCCTCTGGAAGTCTAGACTGAGGCCAAAGCCAGAACTGTCAGTATTTCCCCTGGGTGAGGCTCACAGAGTAATGTGTGAGGGAGGGGTGATCTGTCCACTTCAGGTTTCCGCCTCTGTTTCCCTGGGCTACAGCTCAAGAAGGCTCAGCAGCTAGTGGCCAGCAGTGCTGGTGTCTGAAGATTCCCTTGCTTGTGCTAAGGCAGACCTGGGCTTCTGGTGTTAGCGCTTGCTGGCTTCACCCCTCTGGGCTTCAGGATATCCTGCTGGTCAGCTGAGGTGGGACTTGTTGGGATGCATCCTGCCCTTCACTTCAGGCTCTGCCCAGCTTCAGTCATACCTTTCCTCTAGGACTCCCAAGCCTGAGGCTGCTGCCACTGTTTCAGGATTTTACACTGGGTGCAGGATTAATTTCTGGGTTTTCAGAGTCAGGGAGGGGGATTAGAGCAGCTAGGGTTTACTATGCCATCTTGTCTCCTGGAAGTTCAGGTAGGTGATTTTTAGATATTCAGGCTGTGGGCTAATAGCCCCAGGAGAAGCTGCTGCTGTGGGCCCTGCACTTTCTCTTACCCACCTCCAACCAATCCTCCATCAGACTCTGTGAATCACTCTTGGGGTGAGAGGATCAGCTCTCTGGGGCTCATTCTCACTCTGCTGTGCTCTGCTCTCAGGTCTGCGCTGATGCAGCCCCTGCGTGCTCTGCGCTCCCCCTGCCTAGACCTACATGGGCATTTTCCTGGGCTGGGAATCTGCCACACTCCATCTCCCAATGGATTCCATTACTCTAAAATCCATTCAGATTCACTTTTAAAGGTTAGTGACGGAATTCATGGGGGAGCTCAGAAAAGTTCCTGCCTCTGTTACACCATCTTGGCTCTGCCTGGAAATCAAAACTCCTGCATCAAAAGCTTCCAAGAAAAATATGAACTGGTTACAGACCACAGAGGAGCTCAAGAAGGATTCGGACAATCAAGTAATAGAAGTGGAGGAAAAATTGGGAAGAGAAATGAGAGTTATACAAGAAAATCATGAAAAGTGAATCAACAGCCTGCTAAAGGAGACCCAAAAAAATACTGACGAAAATAACACCTTAAAAAATAGACTAACTCAAATGACAAAAGAGGTCCAAAAAGCCAAGGAGAAGAAGAATGCGTCAAAGTTAAATTGCCTGGATGGAAAAGAAATTTCAAAAACTCACCAAAGAGAGTAACTCCTTCAAAATTAGACTGGAGCAAATGGAAGCTAATGACTTTATGAGAAATCAAGACACTATAAAACAGATCCAAACAAATGAAAAAATAGAAGGCAATGTGAAATATCTCACTGGAAAAACCACTGACCTGGAAAACAGATCCAGGAGAGATCATTTAGAAATTACTGGACTACCTGAAAGCCATGACCAAAAAAAGAGCCTAAAAATCATCCTTCAAGAAATTCTCAAGGATAATTGCCCTGATATTCTAGAACCTGAAGGCAAAGTAGAAACTGAAAGAATTCAGAAACTGCCTCTTTAAAAAGATCCCAAAAAGAAAATTCCCAGGAATATTATAGCCAAATTCCAGAGTTCCCACGTCAAGGGGAAAATACTGCAAGCAGTCAGGAAGAAACAATTTAAGTATTATGGAAACACAATCAGGATAACACAAGACCTAGCAGCTTCCACATTAAGGGACAGAAGGGCTTGGAATATGATATTCCAGAGGTCAAAGGAGCTAGGATTAAAACCAAGAATCACCTACCTACCCAGCAAAACTGAGTATAATGCTTTAGGGGAAAATATGATCATTCAATGAAATAGAGGACTTTCAAGCATTCTTGATAAAAAACCAGAACTGAACAGAAAATTTGACTTTCAAATACAAGAAGCAAGCGAAGCATGAGAAGGTAAACAGGAAAA
>CM053586.1:108844135-108864583 GCA_028646515.1 Pseudochirops corinnae
TATATATATATATATATATATATATATATATATATATATATATATATATGTATGTATAGCAGAGTATATGCGTGTATAAATACATATGCGAGTGTGTGTATATGTGTGTACATGCATACATAGAGGGCACAGGATCAGTTGAACAGGAAGGGATGTTATCTAAAAAATAAAATTAAGAGGTAAGAGAGGAATATAATGGGAGAAGGAGACAGGGAGAGATGGAATAGGGTAAATTATCTCACATAAAAGAGGCAAGAGAAAACTGCTTCAATGGAGGGGAAAAGTGGGAAGGTGAAAGGGAATGGGTCAACCTTACTCTCACTGAATTTGGTTTAAGGAGGAAATAACATACACTGAAGTATGTTATCTTACCTTGCAGGAAAGTAGAAGGGGAAAGGATAAGAGGCAGGATATCCGGTAGAAGGGAGGGCAGATTGGGGGAGGGGGTAGTTAGAAGCAAACACTTTTGAAAAGGAACAGGGTCAAAGTAGAAAATAGAATAAGTGGAGGGTGGGACGGGATAGGATGGAGGGAAATACAGTTAGTCTCTCAAAATATAACTACTACAGAAACGTCTTGTGTAACTACACATGTGCAACCTATATTGATTTGCTTATCCTCCCAGTGGGGGTGGGTGAGGAGGGAAGAAGGGAAAAAATCTGGAAATCAAAGTTTTAAAAACAAATGTTTTTTAAAAATTGGCTTTTGTTTTTTTTAATATGCAACTGGGAAATAAGATATAGAGGCACTGGGGTATAGAAATACATCCTGCCCTACTAGAAAGTTTGGGGGAGGGGGAATGGGGGAAGATATAAGAGAGAATAGATTTGGGGAAGGGGTACGCAATAGGCTCGATATCTTGGGGTGGGGGTAGGGGAAAGACAGAAAATTTGTAACTCAAAAATTTTGTGGAAATGAATGTTGAAAACTAAAAATAAATAAATAAAAGATTTAATAAAAAATAGAAGTTTTAAAAAAACTTTTAAAAAAAGATAATTTTATTTGGCAATTCTATGATCATTAATAATAAGCAAGGAATAAAACAGGGAGAAGCATGCTTGCAATGGTACTATGTATTTGACATTATTATGGGGGAGAATCGATGCACAGTCCAAGTCAAAGAAAGATTCTGTATAGATGGTAAGGTCCTCCAGAAGTCATTTGTGAATGACATTATCGTGACTGCATTAATCCCCAGATTACTGCAGAGTTTCCTAAGTAAGATCTAAAACCACCCAAAGGAGTTTTGGTTTTAACTATCCGCAGGGAAAAGACCAAGCAGATGAAGAATGCCTATTGTCCAGACTATGATATGCTTGGATATACAATTTATAGTCTTTGTTTATCAACATAAAATCTTGGACAGACAATGCAATGAGTTGGGCACAAAATTGAATAGGAGGAGAGTAGGCTGAATTGCTTTTGGGAAACAGTATGGTTCTGTTAATGACTCCAAACTTCTCTTGAAACAAGAGTTTAACTTTTTAATATCAATATTTTTCTGGCATTGTTATAAGCCTGCAAAGCAGGAAACACTAGTCTCCAAAGAATTAAAGTGTAGGAGCCATCAAAAAGCAATAGAGAAGTACATGGATATAAACAGACTATAACCTTTACAAACAACGGACTATAAAAATGATGTAAATTATATCATCAAAGAAATGTATGATTTTAAAAGAAGATAAGCTGGTCACATACATGACAAGAAATAACCAATGGAAGACCACTGTTCCATTGATATCCTCACAATGTCAAGAGAACTTAAAAAGACAGTATTCAACATGTTACATAGACGGTTGTGAACTAATGCAAAGACACGGAAAAGAGTTATGTAAGATGAGCAGACACAGAGGTGGTTTTACCTGCATCTCTGTAGAACATACCCATGACAACAAGATCCATTAGAGTGTAATTAAAGCAATTTTATTCCCTTTTAAGGATCTTGAAATGTTTGTTGGCTTTCCTATCTTTCCCTTTATTTGTATCTTTCCTCAAGAACTTGTATTTCTGTATTCTGGATATTCTTTTGCACTTCAAATACCATGTTAAATTTAGCTAAGCTTTTCATTTTACTTCCTCTAAATGAAGTAGGATCTTGAGACTGCTTTTAATTTAAGAAGTATTCACCAGTTTTAAAATCTTAACTAATATTTCTCTAAATTAATTGACTGAAGCTTTCCTAAAATCCATTTTCTCATTCTAATTTTTTTCCTTCCCTTGAGGAATTCTAAATGCTATATTTTCTGATCATTTTGGTAAAGATTTTCATTCTATTTTTAAAGCACCAACTAAATTCTTCTATAGTTATACAACTCAAAGGTTATCTGCCCCTAACAATTATTCCATTTTGTGTATTGTTAAATTACACTCAACGTACTCCAACCACTTGTCTAGTTTTTGGAGGACTATTTTATTTCTCTTTCAGGAAATATCTGGATAGCTCATATTTACTAAATGTCTTCATACAATGGCTTTATTAAATTGATCTAAAGTATTCATAGCCTCTTTAACAAACCCTTTCCTCCTCGCATGGAGTTTCTAATAAATTCCTGGATGACATCTTTATTTTTTTCCCTTTATCCTTCAAATAGATTCTTTACTTACTGCTTTTCATCAATTCTAGGATCCTGTAAATAAGTATATTATTTTGGTTTTCTCTCCCCCATTCAGCATCCTATTACTTTGACATTTCAATGATATGTTATTTTATCATTTTAAATATGATTATAAAGTCACAATGTGTCCTTAAAGTCAGACCTTTGTTATGCTTGCGTAGAAAAAGTATTTGAAGTATTTACTGATAATACTACTTCTTTTTTTTTTTTTTTTTGCTTTTTGGAGGGCAATTGGGGTTAAGTGACTTGCCCAAGGTCACACGGCTAGTGAGTGTTAGGTGTCTGAGGCCGGATTTGAACTCAGGTTCTCCTGACTCCAGAGCTGGTGCCTCTATTCCACTGTGCCACCTAGCCACCCCCAATACTTCTTGCTTATCTAAAATTTCTTCCTTTATTTGGAGTCATCTTTTCCATAGCTATTGCACACGTAGCAGTATATAGTTTTAAAAAGTGATTCACACATACTAGAAAACATGACCAAAAACTAGTTTACAGCCCTTTTTGTGGTAGCAAAATACTGTCAACTGAGGGGATTGTCCATCAATTGAGGAATAGCTGAACAACCTGTATTATATGAATGTAATGGAATACTATTGTGCAATAAGAAATGATGAACAGGCAGATTTTAGTAAAACCTGGAAAGCCTTGTACAAACTTACACAAAATGAAATTAGTAGAACCAAGAAAATATTGTACATACTATCAGCACCACTGTGTGATGATCAGCTATAAAGGATTAGCTCTTCTCAACAACACTATGGTCCAAGACAAATACAAAGGACTCACAAAGGAAAATGATATCCACATCCATATAAAGACCTAATGGACTCTGAATGCAGATTGAAGCATATTTTTTCTCACTTAATTCATTCTCTTTTGTGTTTTTTCTCCTTTTAATCACTTTGTTCTTTCACAACTGTGACTAATATGCAAATATGTTTCACACAGCAGCACATGTATAACTTATATTAAACTGCCTATCATTTTAGGAAGAGGGGAGGGGAGGGAAGGGAAAGAAGGAGAAAAATTTGAGGCTCAAAATCTTGTAAAAATGAATGTTAAAAATTGTCTTGACATATAATTTTGGAAAAAAAATAAAAGTTTTTGAGGAAAGTTCTTGAGGAAAGATACAAATAAAGGGAAAGATAGGAAAGCCAACAAACATTTCAAGATCCTTAAAAGGGAATATAAGCCTTAAAAAAAGCTTTAAATGTTCCCATTAGGAGTCTTCTGGTTATCTACATAAAAATACTTACGTTGTTCTTCTGAAGTCTTTTTGAAGTGTGGGATATTCTGGCATTTTTCTAATGTCTTCCCAATCTTTATCTTACAAAAGAAAAAAAAGGTATAATAATAGACATAGATTGTTATAAAGGAGAGGCATTAAGGTTTATACTTCCTTAATATATCAGTGGTTATTGGATCCTAAGATATGATTATCTTAAATTCTCACCATCATATTTACAAATAAAACATACACATTACAGATATTTCCTTTAAAAAGAACAAATCACCTGCAGGGAATCCCATGACACTAAAAATACGATCGAGTTGATCGTGATGAAAAGGATTGCTTGTTTTGATATCTTCCTGACGACAATGAAAGATAGGTTCTGAAGTCAGTAGTTCAGCAAATATGCAACCAATTGCCCATATATCTGCGAAGGAGGAAAAGACCTGTTATATGGATGTGCTGCACTCAGTGGTTTAATTTCTCTTTATCACAGAACAATTACACTCTATATATGTAATTCAGTAAGAAGTACATCAAACATATTTATACACATATGGTTAGTACATACAAACGAGAGTCAGTGCTGTATAGTGGACAGCATGCTGGTTTTGACATTAGGAAGACCTGGGTTCAATTTCTACCTCGGACATTAGCTATTGGACTCCCAGGCAAATCACTTAACCCCAATTGCCCTGCCTTCCCCCCTCCAAAAAGAAAAAAAAAAGCAAGCTACCAAATGAGGCCACCAATGGGAACAGAAGCACTACTTCACTTACAACAGGGCTTAAAATATGAAAAAAAAAAACAACATTTTAAAGAGGGGCAAACTTTCCATTCGAAAAGGGATATCACCTTAAGAATAAAATGTTTTACCACTTAATAAAGAACATTCACACAGAACTTACTGTGAGTGAAACAGTATATTAGATACTATGAATAATAATAATAATAATTATGATGCCAGGAAATAAGTAAGGTTCCAGCTCTTAATGAATTTATAAAGAATTGGGCTAGGGAAGGAGAGGGAATGTGGAATACAGGGTATCAAGCTGCTTTTTGTTTTTTTAAATTAAGACAGAATATTTTTCTAAGAAAGACTAAAGTTAGTAAATTTTGTAGTTAAGGCATGAGTCTAAAGTATAAACATATTCGTATATTTTGCTGTTTGTTGTTTAGTTATTTCAGTTGTGTCCAGCTCTCCACAACCCCATTTGGGGTTTTCTTGGCAAAGACACCAGAGTGGTTTGCCATTTCCTTCTGCTATTTATTTTACTGATGAGGTAATTGGGGAAAAAAATAGGGTTAAGTGACATGTCCAGGATCACACAGCTAATATGTGTCTGAGGCCACACTTGAACTCAGGTCTTCCTGACTCCAGGCCTGGCCCTGTATCCACGGCACCACCTAACTGCCTCATGTACTTCACAGTAACATATATACACGTGTACACATTATCTTCCTCGATAGAATACAAGCTTCTTGAGGGCATATACTATTTGATATATATCCTTGTATCCCCAGTGTTGAGCACAGTGACTGTCACAGAGCAGGTATTTAATAAATGGGTTGGTTACTGACAGCTTAACTAGGCCACAGAGGCACCATAATATCAGTTATCAATGTGATTTAAGAAACAGCTAATTAATATGGGGGCTTTGGGGGCACAAATTATTTTTTCAAAGAAATGAATCTAACAACAAATTGCTATAAAGTAAATCCTGTTTTCACAGTGATTTTCGAAAGGAGACGTGTTCTCAAAGGGTGAAAAAGAAAAGAAGAAAAAAACCTCAAACAGTGTTTTAGGCGCCACACTTTAGGAAAGACATTGAAAGCCGGAGAAATTTTAGAGGAGCAAGATCAGAATAAAAGGTCTTAAGTTCCTGCCATATGAGGAATAGTTAAAGGAACTAATGAAGCTTATTCTGGAGGTCATGGTGCCTACTCAAGAGTTTAAAGGGCTGTTGTGTGGAAGAGGGATGACGCCTACTCTGGTTGGTTTTAGAGGTCTAAGAGCAATGGTTCAAAGTTGCAAGCAGCAAATATTGTCCTGATGTAAGGGAAAACATCCTACCAGAGTTACGCTCAAGTTGAAAAGCTCAATCCAAGAGGCAGTAAGTGGGTTCTTTCTCATTAGGACTTAAGTAAAGATGGGATGGAGGCTAACTTATTGGGAATGTGGGAGAAGTGATTCTTGTTTGGAAATGACCCTTCCATTTTATGATTACATGAATTTAAATTTTTTTTGAGGGGGGAAGACAAGGCAATTGGGATTAAGTGATTTGCTCAAGGTCACACAACTAGGAAATATGTCAAGTGTCTGGGGCAGGATTTGAACTCAGGTGCTCCTCAGCCAGTGTTCTATTCACAGTGCCACTTAGCTGTTGCAATTTTAAAACTTTTGGTGGAGAAAAGAATAAAACAGTGCCAAATCCTTCTGGTGAATTGGGTACCGTGCCACCGCAGTAAGCTATTATTGTTAGAAAGGTAATACAGAACTTTTAGACCTTAAAAATACCTTTTCCTAGTAATGGCATTTTTTCCTTTTCCCATTCTAAACAATCACTGCCATTTTTCTTGGGCCTGAAATTTCACTCTCTTGAAGCTCCAAGAACTTATTCTAAACTTATTCTATATTGGTCTCTTTTTGTCTATGTATTTTTTCTCATCTTACAGATCCAGGATGTAACATGATAATTTATAATAGGTTCTCCTGCCTTAAAAAATGTCCTACACTTGAGGCTTCAAGTTATCTAACCTAACTTTATCAAGTTCAGTACCAAATTTTATTAAGTGGATTAATTTAAAAACAAAGGATTTTTGCTCAACCTAAATTTTTTTGGTAGGACACCTTTAAATGTGACATTTGGGTTAAGCCTTAATAACTTCAGAAATATAAGTGACAGAAACAAACAAAAACATCATTAGAAAGTTTACTTAAATTTCTTTTAACACTTACTTAGTGTTGTGAATTTTGAATAATGAATTTTTCTTTTTAATTTTCACCAAGATTGAGTACCCTGTCATTATGCATTAGGTGTGCAACTCTTTGACACTTTCTTAGACTGACGGATTGGTAGGAGACCCTCGTTTGGCCACTTTAGTTACCTGATCTACTTCTATTAGACTTTTTTCTTGTGTGGTTGCATCAAAACTGTCATGGCTGCATCAAAATTTTGTCCTTTACATGGTCTTAAGGCCAGGATTACAAATGTAATCTTTTTACAAAGTTCAAAAATTACTGGAGAGATTTATATTGTGTCTAAATTTTAATAACAAACATATGAATATCTTAACATTTTAAGTGTTTAACCTTGCAAATGTTACTTTCTCAAAGTCTGAAGCATTCGTACTTCTAGTGTTATTAAAGCTTAAAACTGCACTAAGACTTTTGGGATACCCTGTATGCAGATAACATCTAAGATGGATTTTAAAAATGAATGCTGAAAAAATATGTGTGTAACTGAGAGTTAAAACAAATAAAAATTCCAACACTGGGCAATCCTACCACACTCAGTGAATTTCAGTGAGTTAAAGACTGTATTACATGTAAGTGACTTAATACACTTCTTTAAAAATCCTCCAAATAGGGGGTGGCTAGTGGTGCAGTAAACAAAACTCTGGCCCTGGAGTCAGGAGGATCTGAGTTCAAATCTGACCTCTGACACTTAACACTTACTAGCTATGTGACCTTGGTTAGACAAGTCACTTAACCTCAATTGCCCTGCCCTGCCCTCCCCCCTCCAAAAAGAAAAAAAAATTTTCCTCCAAATATCCTTCTCTTTGTAATCTCAAGTAGAACTTCTCCTTTAATCTTTAATGATTCTTGACCTAGAATATTCCTTTGGACAATCTGAGGTATTCTACTAGAGGGGGCAACCTTGCACAGTATAGCCTTCTGCCTGCATTCTTTTCTTCTGTCTTCCTGTTTACAAAAGGAGTGTCTATATAAGTCATCCATCATCCTCTTAATGTAAGAAGCAGCATAGGGAAGGACACCTCTGCGTCTTAGGTAAATAATTAGTTAATTCCAGTATAGCTTTCTTAACTCTACTGTAATGTCTTTTACTGTTAATACCTGGCTTTATAAACATACTGATGTTTTAACTTTGATAAAATGTTCTTATGCAAATAAGTATTTGTCTATATACCTGAGCAACTTTAAAACAACCTAAATTAGAGCTATAGCTGGAAGTGGAAATATAAGGCTTTTGGGCACACATGTATGCACTTCTTAGAATTGAGTTCTTCAGTACCTTCCAATTTACTATACTCAAGGACGAGGCTTATTTCTCAATGATGGGTGTGCCCTTTCCCTACCAGGCACGTTGACAGTAAAAACCCAAATTTATGTGCCTGTCTTTGTACATTGCTAACAAAAGAAGACTGATCTTATAATTCAACTGAACAGGGCAGGAATGGAGAAAGGGAAGAAAAATATGTTTTAGTGAACATCAACAGCTCCTTGGCTATCTATACTCTTCAAACACTCTCTTTTCTCAGCACTGAGTAAATACTCAATAATTTATTTTTCATATACATTCCAATGTGTCACCTTCCCCTGAAAGTAGTTTCCTACATTCCTACTGATGCCCTCAAATTCTCATTTCTACATACTATTCCATTTTTATTACCTATGACTACTAATCTTTAGGAAATTAGGGTTTCTTGGGGCAGGGATGACAGAACAGATTTGTATACCATAGTATCAGATAATTTAGATCTGGAATAGATTTCAAAGAACCTAATTCAACCCCTTAAAATTTTACAGACATGAAAACAAAAACAGAAATTAAGTGATTTGGCTCAAATTTAGAGATTTAAGTAGAAGACCTAGGTCTGAACCACTTCTTCTGACTTCAAATCCAATACTTTTTACACTACTCCACACTGCAGTCAAAGCTTGTGTCTCTGATTCCATATCTTTTATACCTTTTAAAGCTGAATTTCTGCATCTTTCATTAAAAAATAAATGTAAAACAATCTCAATCACATACAGTGTTAGTTTAAACTAGATCTTGAAACTACAATTTCGCTACTAGTTATGAGCTACAGCAAATATTGAACTTCAATTAAGACTATTATTATCAAAACTACTGGTATATTGTACACCTTTGTGTACTCTTCAGTTTTAGGTATGATAATCCATGCTGGGTCTAGTTCTGGCTCATGCATACGATTCAAATCAATAAGCATTTATTAAGTGTCCATCTACTATTTGTCAAGAACTATTCTAGGGAGAATATAAAGACCAATTCCATCCCCTTCCTCCCCCTACTCCTGACCCCCAATCCCAAAATCAAGAACAAAACCAAACCAAACACTTACTGTCCTCAAGGAGTTTACAATTTACTGGAAGGGAACAATATGAACACAGAGAAAATGACGCAAAATAGCTTTGAAGATGGGCACCATACAAGGATTCCCAGTTAAGTCAGTCAACTAGTATTTTTAAGCACTTATTGTATAGCAGACAGCATGCCAGGTGCTAAGGATACAAAGAAAGCTCTCTGGGAGCTCCAGTCTAAAGGAGGAGAAAACATGGTAAGAATTATATATAGTATATATTGAGTGTTATTTCAGAGGGGAGGCACTAAGAATAAGGAGGTCTGGGAAAAACTTCTTGTGGAATGTGGAACTTTAGCTGAGATGTGAAAGAAGCCAAAGGAACCAGGAGGTAGAGATGAAGGGGCAGGCATTCCTGGCATGGAGGACAGCCAAAGAAAATGCTCTGAGATAGGGCACAAAGTGTTGCATGTACTCAGGAAACAGCAGAGAGACCAGTGTCACCAGATTACAGAGTACATGGAAGAGAGGTAAAGTGGTAGGAAGGAGCAAGGTTATGAAGGACTTTAAAAGCCAAAAAGGATATTATATTTGATGTCAGAGGTAAGAGGGAGACACTAAATTTAATTGAATAGAGGAGGTGATATGGTCTGATCTGTTCTTTAGTAAGAAAAACTAGATAGTGAGCAGAGGATGGACTGAAACGGGGAAAAGACCTGAGCAGACTACTGCAATAGTCCAGCAAGTGATGGGATTTAAACCAGTGTGGTTGCATTGTCAGAGGAGAGAAGGGGTAATATACAAAAGATGTTTCCAAGGTAGAACCAACAGGAATTGACAACTGATTGGATATGAGGAATAAGAGTGAGAAATTGGGGATGGCACCTAAATTAAAAGGCTGAGTGACTGGAAGACAGACAGTACTTGAGCTAATCCTTGAAGGAAATGAGGTTTTCTAAGAGGTTGAGATGAGGGGAAAGAGAGGGTTTTAAACCTATAGTAAAACCTGTGAAAAGCCACTGAGGAAGGGTAAGGGATGACACATATAGGAACCACCATGGAGACCAGTAGAAGCCAGATTACAGGTAGAAGACCTGGTAGACAGGTAGAAGTCATACTACAAAGGATCATAAATTCCAAAGAGGAATATTTTATCCTAAACAGCAACAGAGACCTACTAAAGCTTCTTGAGTAGCGGAGACCAATGTTGAGACTCAATGTTGAAACCAATGCTTTAGGAACACCAATTTAGAATATGTGGGGATAAAGAATTAGAAAAAGGTTAGACTAGAAGCAGGAGAACAATTAAAGGGTTATTATAATAATCCAGGTGCATGCATGTTCCCATAAGGGGCATAGAAAGAGCTAGAAAACAGACTGACATAGGTTAACAAAAGATGAAATGATTATGTCAGAAGGACTAAAGGAAAACAGGCACATGAATACACTGATATTGTGACATCCAAATGTTTTGTAAAAAAAAAAATTCAAACTGTATTAAATTATTAAATTATGCATATTGTTTGACAGCTAGGTAGCACAGTGAATAACAGTGCTAGGCTTGGAGTCAAGAAGACCCGAGTTCAAATCCAGCCTCAGAAACTTCCTAGCTGTGGGACCTTGGGGCAAGTCACTTAACCTGTTTGCCACTGCAGAAGGCAATGGCAAACCACTTCAGTATCTGTGCCAAGAAAACCCCAGGTCCACAGAGTCATGAAGAGCAAGACACAACTGAACAACAACAAATTCTTTGACCCAAGAATGTGGTGCATATACTCCAAGAAGATCAAAGATAAAGGTCAAGGTCTCTTATTTGTAAAAAAAAATTCATTACAGCCTTTTTTGTGGTAGCAAAGATCTAGAAGCAAAGTGGGTTCTCATTGACTGGAGAATGACTAAACAAACCGTAATGGACACAGGAAGTAAAATGTTGTTGTTCAGTTGCTTCAGTTGTTTCTGACTCTTCATGACCCTATTTGGGATTTTCTTGGCACAGATACTGGAGTGGTTTCCCATTTCCTCCTCCAGCTCATTTTACACTTGAGGAAACTGAGGCAAGCAGGGCTAAGCGACTTGCTTAGGGTGACATAGCTAGTAAGTGTCTGAAGCAAAATTTGAACTCAGGAAAATGAGCTTTCCTGACTTCAGGCCCAGTACTCTATCTACTGTGCTACCTTGAACATCAATAACTCAGAAAAGGTTGGGAAGACCCATGTGAACTGATGAAAACTGAAGTAAGCAGAGCTAGAAGAGCAATTTACACAGTGAACAAGACGGTAATGAAAAGGAAAATACCAAAAGGACTCAATCAATGTGATTACCAATTGTAACTTCAGAGGATGGATGGTAAACCGTGCCTCTCTTGTTTTGGAAAAGAGATCGTAGAATGAGTCATATCTTGTCGGACATGGACAATGTGTTGGTTTATTTTGCTTAACTAGTCTTCTTTATTACAAGGGACACTTCCATGGTGTATCTTTGTTTATCCTTCAGTTTTACCTGCTAATCCCTTCCATCTAGGAAGTTGCCTTAGACCAAGGTTCCAAACAGACCTAGGCACCTAATAAATGGCAAATATTCCAAAAATTATGTCCCACTGTATATACTACAAATCAGGAATTCTGAGACTCATGGGTTACTGTGTTACAGAAGTGGTACACTAGTCCCATATGTATGGTTTAACCGAAAGTCATTTTAGTACAGTGATCAATGTATAAATGAGTAGAATATTTCCTGGCTTACCCCAATTTCAGAAAGAAGTTATTAGAGAAATGATAGAGTTAACATGGCCAGAATAGAGAAAATACAGTCGTACTACCATCCAATAGAAAACTGGAGCTCTTATTGAGGGAATAAGTCTGTGCATAAACTTTCTAAGTTCATTGAGGCTTCTTCTTTTAATTAAAGGCCAGTCAGTCAATCAAGAAACCTTTATTAAGCACCTTTTATGTGTCAGACACTGTGCTTAAGCCCTGAGGATACAAATAGAGGGGGAAAAAGATAATCTTTGCCCTCAAGAAGCTTAAAATCCAAAGACAAAAGACAAAAGGAAGATGAAAAGCAGGGAAAGGGGAGAAGGTATATAATATGGAGGTACCTGAAGCATGATAGAAAAGTCAAAAAAGTCCCAGAGTAGTGAAGCCAGGTGAAAAATGAGATGATTAAGCTGAACCCCCTCTGTAAATGGAGGTTCTGTCATACAAGGAATCATCATTCAATCTGTTGAATGTACCATTCCCCATTTTCCTAGTCAATTACCCCAGTTCACAATCTTGGTGTAATTCTCAATTCCCGTCACTCACCCCATATACCATACCCCATCAGTTATCAAATCTTGTCATTTCAATCTTCACAGCATCTCTCTTCTCTACTCATAGCTAGACACCTAGTTTAGGCCCTCGTTACCTCACCTACATTACTGAAACAGCCTACTACTGGGTAACCCCGTCTCAAAGCTATTCCCTCTCCATTCCATCCTTAAAACTGATGCCAAAGACTTTAAACTCCTTTGGTGATAATAGTTCTGTAGAAAAATAAATGCTTCTTTTATTTCCTAGGAAAATAACAACTGCACAAATAAGGTAGGAGATGAAACATTAATTTTTTTATTTCAGAAACTATGGACTATGGGATGAAGAATGAAAAAAATTCAGATGATTTAAGTATCTGAATAGTCACTATATGCAGCAGGGTTCAGTTGAGGGAGGTGGGGAGGGGAACGGATTTGGAGCCAGAGGACCTGGGTTCAAGGATCAACTCTTACTACTAATACAAGCATAAATCAGTTGCTTAACCTCTCTGATCTCAGTTTCCTAATCTGTAAAATTATGGGGCTGGAATAGATGATCTGAGGCCCTTTTATTTTTTTTGTCTTTATTAATTTGTTTGTTTACTTTTAATTTATAGGGTTGTAACACCATGCACCAGCAGATTCCCAAAAGAATGCTACTGTGCACAGCTTTTAAGGTTTGGATTACACAGTATAGTGAACACTGTTTATTCCATTACAAATCAAGGTAAACATTCACAATATATCACAATATAATATTCACAACATTACATTTTATCACAGAAAATCACAATATAGTGTTCATAACAGTTTAACATTAGAATGGTCACACACAGTTTTCACTACAGTGGCCACAACATTTAGAACAAGGAATAAAAGAATAATCATCTGGTTTCTCTAAGGGGGAAACCTTCTTCACTTAATCATTCAGTCAATTCACAATAAACTAATCTTCCACTCATGGGGCAACCATTAACTTAATCAGTCACTAATCTAGATTCACAATTACTAAATATCATTAATCACTAAGTACAGTCATTAGAAAAACCACACAAACCCTCCACCCTCAGTGTCCAGCAAACCTCAATTTCATCCAAGGGGAGGCCTTTTCTTCATCTTGACTCGGGGTAGTCTCTCTGATTCCCTGGATCTCCTTCCATGGTCCCAGCTCCTACCTGAATGCACCAAACAGTCACCTGGATTCAGGCACAGACAGCTCTCAGGTTCTCATCCAGCCCTCAGAGGTAGACAGCTCCCAGGTCCTTGCCCAGTCCTCCAGGCAGTCCCTGGTACACATTGAAGTTCACAGGGTCTGGCACATCTCAGACCCTTCACCACTTCTGTTGCTGGGAACTCATGGATCAGTCAGGCCACAAACAAACAAAGGCTTATCCTGGTCATGTTTCTTTAGTCCTCCAGCAGTTCAACTGGCACTAGGACGCAGGAGAATCTTCCTTCAAGGAGGCCTTCCAGGCAAGCCCTCTCAGCCTTCCAGACAGCCTTCACACATTCTGGTCTCAGGAAAACTCCATCTCAGTTCTCAGTCAGCTTCCAGATGCTGGGAGAGAAAGTCACTCTCACTCTCTTGTCTCTGTCTCTCTCACTCTCTCAAGAAAACTCCAACTCACTTCTTCAGTCCAGCAGCCCAGCTCCCAGATGCTGGGACAATCCTGCTTCCTCCAACAGGAGCCAAGGGTCTTAGCCAATCCCCTTTTTCTATGTCAAGAGAGGAGTTCACACCCTCTCAAGAGGGGACAGAGTTCACACCCTCCATATTTAGCCCTAAGTTACTAAGTGCCAAGTATCTGCTAAATTGATTGCTATTACAAGGATTCAGTTCCACAATCCCTTGAGGTTCAATTTTTCTCTCCCTCTCTCTCCTCCCTCCCATCCCCCCATTACAGCATACAATCAAGTATAGGATCTGCAAATACTTTCACATTAAACATTAGTCAGGTTATAAAGAAGGATTGTAACAGATGGAACGAACAATGGGAAAGAGGAAATAGAATCAAACAAGAAAAAGAATGAGAGCAGGTAATTTGTTTCAATCTGCATTCAAATTCTGTTCTTTCTACTTCTTTCTCTGAATGTAGACATCTCTCTCCATCATGAGTCTTTTGGAGTTGTCTTATAACCCTGCATTGCTAAGAAAAATCCAGTCTATCAAAGTTGGTTGTCACACATACGTTGTGTCTATAATTGTGTACAAATTTCTCCTGGTTCTGCTCTTCTCACTCAGAATCAGTTTGTATAAGGCTCTCCAGGTAAATATGAAGTCTGTCTGCTCCTCGTTTCTTATGGCACAATAGTATTCCATTATGTTCATATACCTCAACTTGTTCAGCCATTCCCCAATTGATGGGCATCCCCTTAATTTTCAATTCTTTGCCACCACAAAAAGAGCTGCTATAAATATTTTTGTACATATGGGTCTTCCTCTGAGGCTCTTTTCTAGTTCTAAATCAATGAAATTATTGATGACTCCCTAACAAACTATGAAACAATTTAGGAAGAAGAATTTCCCACTTTTTTATTAATTGGAAGCTCTTTAAACTTTCTTACTTTACCCAATCAACTTCATTGCTCACCATTCCCCAACATGAGTTCACTGTCCTAGCAAAACTGTCTCCATTATTATACTAAGGTCAGAACTAACCCCTTTCCTGCTTCTGTGTCTTTACTAAACAAACAAGGATGATATCCATAGGCCTGGGTCACAGCTTGGATATTGGGGGGAGTCTGAGGGAGACAGATGAGTCAAGAATGACTCTTAGGTCTGGGAGGCCTGGGAGGTTGGTGGTATCCTCTACAGTCATAGGTAAGGGAGGAATGGGCACAGGGGAAAAAGAAAGTTGAAGGGGAAAGATAAAGAGTTCTGTTCTGGACATACTGAGTATAAAGATGTCTATTAGACATCTAGTTCAAGATGTCTGAAAGGCAGTTGTAGATACAAGATTGGAGGTCAGCAGAAAGCCTAGGGCAGGAAAGGTGGATTTGAGAATTATCAGCTGGAGCTGATGAAATCACCAAGTTAAGTAGTATAGAGGAAGAAAAGAAGAGGATTGAGGACAGGGTCCTAAGGGACACCTATGATTAGAGAGCATGATCTGGGGAAGATCCAGCAAAGGAGATTACGGAGTGGTCTGACAGGAAGGAAGAAAACCAGAAGATAGTGGTACCCCAGTTTGAAGAAAAAAGAACGTATTCAAGGAAGAAAATACGATCAACAGTGTCAAAGACTGCAAAGAGGTAGAAGTGAATGAGGACCAAGAAAAGACCACTGGATTTGGCAAGTAAGAGATCATTGATAACTTTGGAGAAAGTAGTTTTGGCGTGATGAAGAGCAAGGGACTGGGGGTTAAAAGTGAGAAGAGAGTAAGTACAGAGGTGTCTTATTGTAGAAAGCCTTTTTAAAGGATTGCCACAAAGAACAGAAGAGATTTAGCACAATCATTACTGTGGATAGAAGGCTCAAGTGAAGGTTTTTTTGAGAATGGGGGAGACACTGCATATTTGTAGGCAGCAGAGAAAGAGCCAGTAGACTGAGAGAAACTGGAAATAAGTGATAAAAGTGGTAATGACAAAAGAGGCAATCTGTTGGAGGAGATGGGACGGAATGGGATCACTTGAACAAGGAGAGGGGTTAGTCTAAGAAAGAAATAAAGCCACCTCTTCCTATGAGACACAGGTGAAGGAGGAAAGAGTAGCAGAAGGCATCTGAGTGGTATGAGATGAGGAAGAGGGGAGATTATGGCAAATGGTCTCAATTTTTCCTGTAAAATATACGGTTCTCGGCTGAGAGACTGGTCAAGAAATTTGGGCTACTTTGATAATAGGATTGAGAACAGAGGCCAGAAGAAAACAGATTGCAGACAATGCAGAAAGATGACCTCTCATTCTAGGCAAGCCTCAGTATCTCCCCAGCAATTTGGATGGTTGTCTGGATGACAGAAAACATTTTAATCTCTGGTGTAAACAATTAATCATGCAATTCACAGGGAAATGACAATACCTTTCCTGGTGGTAAAAACGACATACCATCCAATAGTCCTTTCAGTTATGTCCAAGGGTAATGATAAAAAGCACAGTTTTTTGGTATGAAAACAATGACAGTTTATGTTTACAGTAGAATATAAGCTCTGTGACAGCAAGGGCTGTTTTGCTTTTGTTATTCTATCTCTAGTGCCAAGAAGAGTAACTTGCACAATTTTTAAAAGTCAAACGGAATAGTAGGATTTATTTTATGGAAATATTTGAGTCATGTTTTGTTTCAATAAAGATCAAAGTTCACTTAGACATATTTTGCTGAAAAAAAAAAAGAAGTGTGTAGGACAGGATTAGACACAATCACTTTGTAAAATACCACCCCCACACACAACCTCCTGAACCATGATGCTCTTTTGTGCAAGGGAGAGGGAATATTTGTTTAGGTTGTGCTCCAAAAGGATACAACATCCTATTATACTGCAAATATCACTTTGGTTCAATGACAATGAAAATTATATTAATTATGTTTAAAAGGAAGTGGTTTCAGTCTTTTTAAACTCTGAAAACACTATCAGGGTAGATAGTGTTTTGAAGTAAAGCTCAGAAACTCATTTCTAATTAATTGCAAAGATTAAGCTCAGGGACAAAAGTAAAAAACTAAAATGAATTTTAATTTTCCATAAATATTTACTTATAGCATATACATATATATACACCTACCTCACTATGTTTGAGTATGTGGTATAGTGTTTCTGCAATATTAAGCTTGGCAATTTGTTTCATGATTCTAAAATAAAACATTTTGAAGATCTGTTTAATTCACTTTACTTATTACTAAGTCCCCCTCACATTTACTTGTATATCAGTTGTTCTTCATGGGAAGTACTCAGTGATAATGAAGATAATGAAGGATCTGGTCCTAATGTGCTAACTTCAGTCTGTTCTGTGGTCAAGGACTGTATTCCTAACTCTAGCCTTGAAGATGCAGGTGGCTGCTTTCAGAGGCAACACAGAATGATGCAAAGATCAAAGTAGGAATTGAGCAACACAAGTTCTAGTATGATTCTGCCACTTACTAGTTGTATAACTTGGCAAGTCACTTAGTATGCGTACGTTAATTTTCACTCTGGTAAATAAAAATAAGACAACCACATCTGTATGCAATTTAGACACGAGTATGAGAACAATTCAAAGACTAGGCCTTCTTAATGCATTATGTTTATATAAAAATATATAAATAAAGGTCTTGCTTCTTAAGTATGAAAAAAAAGTTTTTCCAGAAACAAAATTTCTTAATGGCTAGAATTTTCTGGCTGACCATTAAAACTGGTATTGGGTATCACAATGATAAATGTGAATTCTTTGGAAGAACAGGGTATTAGGTTGAATCATTGTAAATTTCTCTAATGGTAAATGATAAATTTTTATGCTTGCTTCTGTTTGGAAACAGGATAGGAGATGACATCTAGCTGTCAAATGAAGTGCATTAAAATGCGCAGACCACCAAAATCCTAGAAGATATTAAAAGGCTTCCTTAATCAGCTAATTAGCTATTTGGGATTATGAGCAGATAAATAAGTTTAGTCTAAAGTATTCAAGTGGCTGAACCCCATTCTCCTCTAGGGGTCACAAGGGAGCCAAACATCAAATAGTGCTCTCAAATTTAGTAGGTACTTACAGCCTCTAGCTAAAGGCAGCTAGGTGGCTCAGTGGATAGAGAACTGGTCCTGGAGGCAAGGACGACCTGAGTTCAAATACTGCCTCAGTGTCTGTGTGACCCATGCTTGATCACTAAATAGCTTTTTGCCTTTTGCCTTTGCCACTATAAAGTGTATATCTGATTCTGACACTCCCTCATCTCTTTCTATGGCCAAATATGAACTATCTGAGCTTTAAGCAATCAATTCGCTGGATCTTCATCCAGGTCACACCTGTTAAGAGAATCCCATATCGTTTTGTCCTGGGCTTTCTTCTCTTTTCCCTCTATATTACTACACTTGCTGATTTCATCATTCCCTATGGATTCAGTTATCATCTTTATGCTAAAGATTCTCAAATCTACTTATCCAAACCTCTGCAGATCTCCAGTCATCTCCAACCGGCTATTTGACATCTCAAACTGGATGTCCTATAGACATCTTTAAACTTAGTATGTCCAAAACAGAACATATTGCCTTAAAAAAACAACAACAAACTCTCCACCCTTCCAAATGTCCCTATTACTGTCAATGGCATCACTTCCCTCTCAATTCTCTAGGCTCACAACCTAGGTGCATCTCTCATGCCTCCATATGCAATCTGTTGCCAAGGCCTGTAAATTTTACTTTTGCAATGTGTTGTTCAAATATATCCACTTCTCTTCACAGCTCCTTATCTCCTCACACCTAGACTACCACAATGGGAATGGGAATTTGAAGATCTTCCCTGCCCCTTACCAGACTTAAGGTGGAATTTGACAAGCTTCCCTGCTGTGAAGATAAACTCTGCCCCCTGATAGGCTAAATGTGGTCACATGAAGCCTGTGGTGGGAGGAGTTTGCTGAGGAGAAGCAGAGTCCACAGAAAGGAAGCTGGTAGAGAGTGAGTCTGAGAGTTGGAGACAGAGGAAGAGCTCAGGCAAAGACATAGAGAATTTTGTGAGTCAATATTGATCACATATTGGTTTGTGGGAAGGCTGAAGGATGCTGTGGCTCTCAGCATTATGACAGCCTCTGAATATCTTTGGTACTTCGGCTTACTGGTTTGGGGATTCGGTTTTCTGGTGTCTAAATAAATCCTTCAGCTTTACCCTTTATCTGGAGAGTCAGGTATATTCTGCAATCAAATGTCATGCAATATAGTCATGGTCTCTATCGTGATCGTGCGTGCTGTAAATACTGCATTGGCACTACAGCTACTGAAATGATCTGCTGGTTGGTCCCACCTGCCACAGTATCTCTCACTTTCAGTTCATCTTTCACTCAACCAGTGATTTTCCTAAAGTGTAGGTCTGTCACCATCCCTTCTCCCCTTAATAAACAACCCTGGCTATCTAACACCTCCAGGATCAAATACAAATCCTCTGCTGGGCATTCCAAGTTCTTCATAGCCTCCCCCTCCCCACCCTGAACCTTTCTGATCTTCTTACACTTTACACCACACCACTCCTGCCCCTAAGTACCCTTCAATCCAGTGACACAGGACTCCTTGCTGTTCTTAGAACAAGACATTTCATTTCTTGGCTTCAGGTATTTCCACTTAATATCCCCACCCATGCCTAAAAATCTCTCCCTTCTTATCTCTACCTCTTAACCTTCCCTGGCTTCCTTCAAGTCCTAGCTAAAATCCTGCCTTCTACAGGAAGCCTTTCCCAATCCTTAAGAGGGATCTGGTGTCTTCTCTCTATTGAGTATTTCCTATTTACACATATTTGTTTGCATGATGTCTTCCCCCATTAGATTAGAAGGTCTATGAGGGCAGGTACTACTTTTTGCCTCTTTTTTTATCCCTAGCACTTAGCACAGTGCCTGGCACATTAAATGCTTACTGCTTGATTGTGTATTCCAGCCAGATTATTCTATTAGCTATTCTCCCAATTGTATATTGCATTTCCCATTTCTACACATTTATAAGCCATAAATTATATGCTTGGAACGGGGCTATGACTTCTTTTCTCTACGTTTCCAAATCCTTACTTTTCTTTAAGGCTTCAACTCATGTTTCAACTCCTTTGTAAGGACTTCCATGTTCTCTGTGTTCTCTGTGTTCTCTTCCCTCCTCAAATTAGCTTTTATTTATTTATGTATGTATATGACAAATTAATCTTTGCAGATAAGAAATATTCTGTTTGTCTTTGCATCCCAAATGCTGAGTACATGTATGATGTAAGCATGATGTAAGCACCTAAAAAATGTTTGTTGTGTGTGCTTTGTGGATCTAAAACTAAAGGTCACTGGATAAGTTTCAATTAAGATATTCCTTGGACCAAGGAAAGGGGAGGGTAGGGGGGAGGGTTGAGGGAAGTACACACTTCTGTAAAGGGACAGGGTAGAGAATAGA
>CM053586.1:108865083-108896568 GCA_028646515.1 Pseudochirops corinnae
AGAAGCTGCTAGGTCTTGCATTATCCTGATTGTGTTTCCACAATACTCAAATTGTTTCTTCCTGACTGCTTGCAGTATTTTCTCCTTGACCTGGGAACTCTGGAATTTGCCTATCATATTCCCAGGAGTTTTCTTTTTGGGATCTTTTTCAAGAGGCAATTGGTGAATCCTTTCAATTTCTATTTTGCCCTCTGGTTCTAGTATGTCAGGGCAATTTTGCTTGATAATTTCTTGAAAGATGGTGTCTAGACTCTTTTTTTGATCATGGCCTTCAGCTAGACCAATAATTTTAAATTATCTCTCCTGGATCTATTTCCAGGTCAGTGGTTTTTCCAATGAGATTTTTCACATTGCCTTCTATTTTTTCATTTGTTTGGATATGTTTTATAGTATCTTGATTTGTCATAAAGTCATTAGCTTCCAATTGCTCTAATCTAATTTTGAAGGAGTTATTCTCTTTGGTGAGTTTTTGAAATTCCTATTCCATCTGGCAAATTTGACTTTTTAAAGCATTCTTCTCTTCTCCTCATTGGCATTTTGGGCCTCTATTGCCATTTGAGTTAGGCTATTTTGGAAGGGGTTATTTTTTCAGTGTATTTTTGGGTCTCCTTTAGCAGACTGTTGACTCACTTTTCATGATTTTCTTGCATCTTTCTCATTTCTCTTCCCAATTTTTCCTCCACTTCTCTTGCTTGATTTTCAAAATCCTTCTTGAGCTCCTCCATGGACTGTAACCAATTCATATTTTTCTTGGAGGCTTTTGATGCAGGAGTTCTGACTTCACTGTCTTCCTCCCATTCCATGCCTTGATCCATTTTGTCCCTAAAAAAGGATTCTATTGTCTGTTTGTTCTTCCTGTGCTTGCTCATATTGGCAGCCAATTACTAGACTTTTGAACTCTTTGCCATGGTAGAACTCTGCTTCCAGAATGGATAGAGCTTTGTCCCAAATTACTGGGGTTTTTGCAGCTGCCAGAGCTATTAAATGAGCCCCCTCTCTACAGCCCTCACATGCTCTGGCTCCTTGGTCACACACCCCAGGACCACTACCCAAGACCATGATCCAGATCCAAGCAGGTAAAAGCAAGAGTGGTTACCCTCTGAATAGTCTCTTGGTCCCCCTGCAATCTGCAGGCCAGGAGCTCTGAAGCAGCAACATGTTGGTGGCTAAAGCCACTGTGCCTCTGCTGCTTCTCTCGAGGGAGGGGGGGGGGGGTGTGTGTGTAGAGTAGCCGGACTGCACTCCCCCCATTCCAAAAACATTCCACACTAACCTTTTACTTTGTCTTTGGCATTTGTGGATTGAGAAGTCTGGAAATACCTACAGCTGCTGGTGATCCACTCAGCTCCAGCGGGGGCTGGTGAGGGCTGCCCTGGGGCTAAAACTGCAGCTCACATGGACTGCTGTTGGCTGCCAGTGCCTTGTGATGGATCCTTCCTGCCAGCCTGCTGGGCTGCCTTCAGCAGGAGATTTGTTTCTCTCTGTCACTTTGTGGGTTCTATAGCTCTAAAGTTTGTTTAGAGTCATTTTTGTACATGTATTGGAGGAGGTTGAAGCTGGAGCAGCATGGAAGTGCTATTTCTACTCCACCATCTTGGCTTTGCCCTCCCCACACCCAGTTCTAATGGATATTCTTGATAGATTTGGGGGAGTGTCCTTGAAGTTAAATGAGAAAAAAAATTATGTCTTTATTTTCATTAGTCTCTAACTAAAATTTAGCATTTTCTTTAATTATTTAAAAACATTTCTGAAAAACTTCCTTAGGCTGCCAAAAAGGGTACATGACATAAAAAAAAAAAGGAAAAGAAATCTGGGTCTAATTCTTTCAAATGAGAGAGCTGATCTTTCTCTAAGATCTCAAGTACAGTGCTACTTCTGATGATGAGCCTCTTGGTACTTAGCTGTTGTTCATCCTGCATTTTGGAAGAGGACTAGTGACATCAGGAGGGTGACATTTTGACTTTCAAGTGAATTGGATTTGAGTGGGGCAGAGCTATGCAAAGTCCTCCATACTCACCCCAGTCCAGTAACAAGACACATGTCAGCATGCCTGGCAATGACCCCACTGGTACTTAGCTAGACTGGTCTCAGAACAATAGAAAGTCTGCCCCATGACAATCTGAAAGATTTTCCCCAACAATTAGAAGACAACCAGTACCTTGAGAGCTGAGAGTCCCCTCCATGCCCCACTGAGGCATACGAGAAGGATTTTTGAGCTATTGTTACCCAAAGGAAAAGTAAAACTTGTATTTTACGTTACATTCACTTCCTTGTTTCCCTACTCTAACAAATTAATGGAAACATCTCTATAGCGTGAATTTGGCTTATCTAATACTTTACATATATTTTTTCACTAATTAAAAAAAGCCCTCAAGTAACTCGTCAGCACCATCATTAGTTTTCATTGATATTTCTCCCCCACCTGTGACCTCTAGCCAAAAATAAACAGTTCTGGGCATCACTCATCATTTATAAGCTGGAAAGCATCCAAAGAGGAACAAGTTAAGATTGTGAAGGGCCATGAGTTCATGTCATCTGAGAACTGGTTAGAGAAACTGAGAATGTTTATCTTGGAGAAGGGAAGGCTTAAGAGAGACATATTAAGGGATGGCTAGGGACCCAGTGGATAGAGCACTGACCCTGAAGTCAGGAGGACCCAAGTTCAAATCCAGCCTGTGTGACCTGGAAAAGTCACCCCCAATTGCCCCCCAAAATAAATAAACGAGAGACATATTAGCCATCTTCAAGTATTTGAAAGGCTGTCATGTGGAAGAGAAATTAGATTTGTTCTGTTTCTTTTTTTTTTTAAACAAAAACTATCAGAGGCAACAAAAAAAATCATTCACCTGACTCTTATGCCAGATGGTACTAAATTTCAGAGAGTTTCTCCAGATCAAGGTGTTTCTGTCATTGATGTTTGACAGAGTAGAGAAGGAAGGGGCAGAAGGTCCAAGCAGCCTCTCTCTGAAGCTGCTTCTGGAGTTCTTAGTTACCTTAGAGACACATGGAAAAGGTAAGAGTGCTGAGCAAAAGAAGCACCTAGAGGGGCAGCTAGTTGGCACACTGGCCCTGGAGTCAGGAGGATTGGAGTTCAAATACTGCATCATACACTTAACACAAAACTAGGTGTGTGACCTTGGGCAAGTCACTTAACTCCAATTCCCTACCTTCCTCTCCAAAAAGCAAAAAAAGAAGCACATGGTTTTCAGGATAGTAAAAAAAAAAAAACAACCAAGTGGTTGGTTTTATTCCAACACAAGTGGATTTCACAGTTGAGCTTCTAGAATGCTTTTTCCATGTCCTTTGTTGCTGTTGGGAGAGTAAGATTCTTTAAAGGATTCCAATGCCATCTCCTGGGGGAGGTCAGGGGCTTGGAAAACACCAGGTAGCCATATTCCAGGAGGAAAGAGCAGAACCTAGCATTCTCTCTGGTGCTATTGGCTATCTCTGAGGTTTAAAAACAGCCTTTCTTCCTCTCCCCTTCCCCTTCCCACCTCCCATCTGGGATTCTAGGACTTGGATGTCTGTCTGTCTACCCTGAGGCTCCAGGATTTGAAGTCATCAGTTTTTATTACTGCATTATCCCATTACCTGTAATGAGTCTTTGACAAATTCAAAAAAGGGGAAAAAAAACAAGGAACAAAATCCTTGATTCTCCTCTGCCAACAGGTGAGTCAGCAGGCAAACACCCCAGTCCTAAAAGGGACTATTACTCTCTCAGCTAGTGCCTTCTATGAGAGAATGAAAGTCTGATTGTAATTAAAGATGAAATGAAAGTGATCCCAGGTCTATTTCCTGTCCTGAACAGGAAAGAAAAGGTGGATGACTACAAGTTAAATAATCTGGCCATTTTTTCCCAGGTCAGTATCTCTGGTTTCATGATCCTGGAATATTGATTGAGAAGAAAAGGCACCATTTAACAGGATTTTCATAACTATCTTGGGGCTCAAAGCTTGGCAGGCAGACCTCCAGCAATTGAAGTATAATCCTTTTCTCTGCCCCATTGTAATTTTTGAAAAGATTTTTACTGTTTTAAGATAGAGTCCTTTCTTTTCTGCTCTCCACCTCCTATGTTTGTAACATTCCCATCAGATTTCCTGTGCTTTGTATGCCAACATTTCATAGCATATACCCTCCACTCTACTGTCAAGGCGATTTTTCTAAAGCATAGGTCTGACTCCCCATTCAATGAACTCCGTTGTCTTCCTATTACCTCCCAGATCAAATATAAACTTCTTTCTTAGGCATTTAAAGTCCTTCATAACCTGGCCCCTTTCTACCTTTCCAGTCTTCCTCCACTTTGCTTCCTCCACTAATGTTCCAGTAGCGCTGACCTATTTCCAGTTCATTCAACACATAACTCCATCTCCCATTTTGGCTGAGCCTTTGCATTAGTCCCTCACACATAAAATGGTCTGCTCCTTATTTTTCTGACTTCCTTCCAGATTCCACTCAAATCCCACCTATTCCAAGAGGTCTGATCACCCCCATCTGTTCCTGTCTTCCCTTCTCCAGAGTGCCACACACACACACACACACACACACACACACACACACACACACCTGCTATCTGCCCAATGGTTTCCATGTTGTCTGCTTCCTAGTAATGTAAGCTCCTTTAGGGGAGGGGCTGGTTTTTTGGGGTTTTTTTTTGCCTATCTTTGTATCTTCGGTCCTTGGTATCAGAGGCTGACACATAGTGAGCATGTAACAAATGCTTGTTGATTTAACTGCAGTGATGTGAATGAAAACAGTATTAAAAGGTGTCTGGAATTAAACACAGTGACCAGTCTTGCCTAGGCAGCTGGGAGGCACAATGAATAGAGCACTGGGCCTGGAGTCAGGAAGACCTGGAATCACTTATCTGCTGTATGACCTTGAACAAGTCATTCAACTTCTGTTTGTCTGTTTCCTCAATTGTGGAATAGGGGTAATAGTAGCAGCTGTCTTCCAAGATTTTTGTGAGGATCAAACAGATAATATAAAGCGCTTAGCATAGTGCGTGGCACATAGTAGGTACAATATAAATGTTAGGTATTATTCTTGTTAGGGCAGCTAGGAGGCACAGTGAATAGAGTGCCAGGCCTAGAGTCAGGAAGACTTCAGTTCAAATCCAGCCTCAGACACTTACTAGCTGTGTGACCCTGGGCAAGTCACTTGACCCTGTTTGCCTCAGTTTCCTCATCTGACAAACGAGCTGGAGAAGGAAATGGCAAATTGCTCCAGTAGCTTTGCCAAGAAAACACCACATGGGGTCATGAAGGGTCTGACACAGCTTAATGTTAACAAAATTATGATTATCGTTGTTATTATTTTGCAGACCAGATGATGAAGCATACTTCTTCCTTCTCATTAAAGAGCTGTGGAATGTTGTATATACTACCAGAACACAGTTGCCCTGTTTATTGATCTGTCAGCCAATCAATACACATTCACTAAGCCCTCATAAAGTACCAGGCATTATTCTAATCTTTGGGGATACAAAGTATATCACAAGAAGTCCTTGGTTTTCCTGAATTGTTAGAGAGAGACAGAGACAAAGAAGAAAAGAAGAGACAGATACAAAAAGAGAGACAGACAGACAGAGAGAGAGAGTGAGAGAGAAAGACACAGTGAGAGGGAGAGAAAGACAGCGAGAGAGAGGGGGAAAGAGAGAGAGAGAGAGAGAGAGAGAGAGAGAGAGACACAGTGAGAGGGAGAGAAAGAGAGAGAGAGGAGAGAAACAGAAACAGAGAGAAGGAATAAAAATCAGAAAGTGAGTGTGGTAAAAAAAAAAAAAAAGCAGCACAAAAGGCATCCAAAAAACTTGTAAAAAAGAAAATCTCCTTTTCAGAGCTCATCCTGTGACTAATGAGGCAACTATCTGGTCATGTCTCAGCATCCCTTCCTTTCTTTCCCTTTCCATGACCTAGAAGTGGCAAAAGAACAATAGGAAGGCATGTTGGGAGAGGAATATAAGTAATCCTGGGCCTTTCATTTCCAAGGACCTCTTTTTGCTCAATACTATTATATTCAGTACTTGATTTCCCCCAGTTCAAACCTATACAGCACCCATTATGAATGGGGCTAGGTCCTAACTGAACAGCGTTAAATGCTTTCCCCCTGTAGTGAACTTGTGAGGTTCACAAACCCTCATGTCTGTCAGTTGGCCCTTTGACCTGGTATCATGACTACACCTTAGCTAACAGTCATGTTCAGGCCTGGGTCCTCAGATAGGATCTTAACCCAGCCTCCCAAACCTCATTAATTTTCCCTTTTAAATTTTAGGTCAAAGTTGCTCTTGTAGTAAAAATGGTCCCTAGCAAAGGAAGAGGAGGTTTGGTCCAACCAGCTCTGGAGGGTAGTAACAAAGCACTCAACTTCTTGGTGTTGAACCAGTATTTTCAGTAAATGAAATTGCTACCATCTGTGCAAACTCAAATCTAACAATGGCCTCTCTCCAAGATTTCGTCCCTGGCCCTCTGCTCCTTTCTCAACTGTCAATAAATAGTCATTAATCATTCAGTGCCTACAATGGGCTGAGCACTGTGCTAAGCATTGGGGATAAAAATCAGAAAAAGAAAGACAGCTTTAGCCTTCAAGAGCTTATAGTCTAACAGAGAAAGACAATACACAAGAGGAAGCTGAAAAGCGAAGGGGTGTTGCTGGGAGGTACTCAACTCAAGGTCATGATGTTCTTGGAGTCTGAGCAGAGAAGCTAATGGTAAATGAAGTTAGCTGGAAGAGTGAGCCTTTTGTAAAAGGAGGCCTTGAGAGGAGGGCTTTGCTCTGCCCTCCAGTCCTTCAATTAGAGGGGAGGCAGCTGAGGGTATTGAGTATCTTTTTCTCTATACTTAGGTGATCTTACCTATTTCTGATGGGGTACAGGCCCAAGCTGAGACCTTTGCCCCTCACCCCAAAAGAATTTGGGTCCCATGGCCTCGGACACTTAGCACTTACTAGCCGTGTGACCTTGGGCAAGTCACTTAACCCCAATTGCCCTGCCTTCCCCCTCCAAAAAAGCAAAAAAAAAAAAATAATTTGGGTCCCATTTGTTTGAGGGGGGAATGACAGGGTATAGGCCCAAGAAAACCACACCCTCCCTGAAGTCTCCTTGAACTTTCTCACACTGTCAAGCCTCTGGCGTTGACTTGAGGCATTCCAGTCCTCTCTTTGTGACCTATGCCCAGTCTCCCAATTCTCGGTTACCTCCAGATCACCAGGCCACTTCCCACCCTTGATCCTATCTAAACCTCATTCTCCTTTGGCCATGTGGTCCTGGTCCCGGGCATTCCTGGCCCTTTTCTGTTGCCTCCCAGTCACCCCAGCCTACTGGCCACTCCCATCCAGACCCTCCCTAGACACCTTCTCACAGATCTTTTTTCTCTAAAAAGAGTTAGTCTTGTCTAGCAAAGGACGGATTTTTAGAATCACAGCCACCTTCTACTGGTGTTCTAATAAACCTTGTCTTTGGCCGAAAGAAAGCTTGGGTTGAATTCATTCAGGCAGAAACCACATGTCTCTATTTCATGGTCCCAGCACCTCTAAACCTCAACATTTCCACAGCTTCAATTATCTCCTTTATTGGAATGATTCCTAAATCTGTATCTCTTGTCTTGACCTTTCCCAACATTCGGCCTCTAATCTCTCAATGCTGGATGTATCCATCTGGATATTAGTACCTCATCTCAAATTCTGCATTTCTAAAACCAAATTCATCATCTTCCTCCCCAAATGAGCTCTTTTTCCTGACCTCTTAAATATGTCAATTGCCTCTCCAGAACATATGAGGTCAGAGCCTTAGATTAATCTTTGACCCCTCTTCTTTGTCCACTGTACCTTTCAGGATCCCTTCCCTCTAAGATGGGGAAAAGGGAATGATCTTGGAGTTAGGCTTTAAGATTATCAGTGACTAGTTCCATTTTGGTGTTCTCTATGCTAAGACCTTCAGGCAACTTTGCAACCTAGTTATAGATCCCAAGGATGCTTGCCCTTCTTGAATGGGCAGTGTGCCACTAGAACCCAAAAATACATGTAACTGAAAACTCAGACTCACTGCAACCATACTATCTCCCTCCTCCTAAGATAGTGCTTTGATCTTTTTCTCTCTCTTTTCTTGAATTGCTCGCTCTGACTCAGAATAATGGTGTCCATTTTAAGAAGCAAGTATCAGAAATATCAGTTGTTCTCCATGACTTTAATTATACTGACTAAGAGCAACTACCTTGGAAATGAAAGTACTAGTGTACTTCCTGGTACTAGGACTGTACTTGCCTCTTCCCCACCTTGTAGTTGGGTTACACAGCCTGTAACAATGTTTTGCTAACTTGTTCTGCTAACAATGTCTAGGCAATCACCAAGAGGCAAAATTTGAGTCCAAGTCTTCTTGACATCAAATCTACCACTTTTAACAACAGTCATACTGTATGACTTTTTTTATCCCTTAATCATATATTATACAATTTAATTTTATATGTGTGTGTATATATGCATGCATACATATTATATTTCTCCAACAAGATTCCAGAGTCTGTGTGTCACACTTCTTTGACTTCCTCACAACTCCTAAGATGGTGTTATTTATATAGTTGCTGCTTAAAATATTTTAGAATTTTTTTTTTAAGCCCACAGAACCTTATTCATATCCAGCTCCTGACACAACCCTAATTATTCTCTCTTCACAATGACTCTTAAACTAATCTCTTCCTTTCTTTAAAAAAATCTTTTTTTTTTTATTATGAACTTAACAATCATTAACTTTCAGTGACTCCCCAGTTTCTATAGGCTATGGTCCAAGCTCTTTATCCTGACATCCAAGGTCCTTTTAGCCCAACATTTAAAGTTCTCTAAAATCAGAACCTAACCTGACTTTCCAATCTTATTTTCTTTTACACAAGCCTTTTTGTTCAGTGGTTCTCAACCTTCCTACTGTTATGAATCTATCTGATATGCAGGATGTATTTTCATTGTTACAGATTGAACATAACCCATAGGTTGAGAACCGCTGGTAGCCACTAGTTCATTTAATATTTCTTGAATACTCTCATATATTTCCACTTCCTGCCTTCCAGTATTCTATTTGTCCATCCTGGGATAATTATCCTGTCTACCAATATAAATCCTGCTCATCCTTTAAGGCCAAGGAAGGGCCCAGCTTCTTTTGCTACTCCAACTCCAGCCCAATGTAACTAACTTTACCTTTCTCTTGGACTACCTAGCTATGCCACTTAAAGTCAATATGTAAAGTTTCTGTAATTTTGTTAGTGTGGGAATTTCCTCTATTAAAACCAATCATGAACAAGCCTTAGAGAGTTTCCTGAGGCTCAGAGATTGTCCCAAACCTCTCCTCCCTTTTGTGGCTAAACTTCTTGAGAAGGTAGGCTACAATTCAAGCTCCCACTTCTTTTCCTCTCACTCTCTTCTTAACTCTCTAAAATCTGGTGTCCAACCTTATCATTCATTTAACTGAAACTGTTCCTTCCAAAGCTACTTATGATTTCTTAATTGACAAATCTAATAGCTTTTTCTCAGTCCTCATCTTGATCTGCAGCCTTTGACATTGTCTATCACCCTCTTCTTGATACTTTCTTCTCTCTAGGTCCCCCTTTGGGAGTCGAACGACTCTTTCACAGGGGTCACAGGGGTCCCTAAGACCATCACAAAACTCTGATGGTCTTAGGAACCAAGACACTGCTCCTCTATCCCTCTCTAGGCGGGTCTGCCTACATGCAGATCCGCCCATGTACGAGTATTAAAGGGTTGCGGCATTAGGAAGGTTGAGAACCACTGCTGTAGGTTTTTGTGACACTATTCTATCCTGGTTTTTCTCCTACTTGTATGACTTCTCCTCCTTAGTCTTCTTTGTTAGACTTTCATCCAGGTCATGCCTTCTAACCATAGGTATCCTCCAAGGATCTGTCCTAGATCATCTTCTCTTCCCCTTCTGTATCATTTTGTTTGGTGATCTCATCAGCTTCCATATATTCAATTATCATCTCTATGCTGATGATTTTCAGATCTCCTTACTCAGCACTAACCTCTTCCCTAACCTCCAGACTCACATCTCTAATTGCCTTTTAAACATCTCAAACTAGATGTCCTATAAACATTGGAGTTCAACAGGTCCGAAACAGAACACGTCCAAACTCTTCCTCCTTCTGAATTTCCTTATTGCAGTTGAGGGTACTATTATCCTTCAAGTAAGTCACCCATCCTATCTATAGGTAAGTACCACCGATTCTACCCTCATGACACCCCTTTGTTTCCTCCCACACTCCTATGATCTTGGTGCAGGCTCTTATCACCTCATACTTGGATGATGGCATTAGCTTGCTGGTTGGCCCCTGGCCTCAAGCATTTCCTGGCTCCATTTCATTCTCTATTCAGATGTCAAATTAATCTTCTTAAAAAGCACGTCTGACTATTTCATCCTGTTAGTCAATAAACTCTAATGCCTAACTATCACCTCCAGGATCAAATAGAAAATCTATTTGGTGTCCAAACCCCTTCATAATTAGTCCCCTCCTACCTTTCCAGTTTTCTTATTCTTCACTCATACCCATGTATTCTGTCATCCAGTGACACTGGCTTCCTTTTTTGTTCCTTTCACTAGACATTCAGTCTCCTGACTCCAGGCCTTATCCCCTCAGGCCTGGAGTGTTCTTGTTCCTCATCTCTGTTTCCCAGCTTCCCTCACGTCCCAGCCAAAATCCCACCTTCTACAGGAAGCCTTTTCCAATTCCCCTTAATCTTAGTGCCTTCCCTCTGTTGATCATTTCCAATCTATCCTGCCTATACCTCACTTGAACATAGTAGTTTGCATGTTGTCTCCTTGTTAGATTATGAGGGCAGGGATTGTCCTTTTCATTTCTTTGTAACCCCAAAACTTAGTACAGTGCTTGGAACAAAGTAGGAGCTTAATAAATGCTTATTGACTAACTTGCCTATGGTCGTATAGCTAGTAAATGTCAGAGACAAAATTTGATCCCAAGTTTTCCTGATTTTAAGCCTGACTCTATCCGCTATGTCATATTACACTTCATTTTTCTCTCTTAATTGTATATTGTACCAACTTTTCTCTCTCTCTGTCTCTCTCCCTTCCTCCCCCTCTTTGTCTCTCTCTTTCCCTGTCTCTCTCTGTCTCTCTCTTTGTAGACTAGACCTTAGTTCAAATGCTGCTTCAGAAAGATACTAACTCTGTGATCCTAGGTAAGTGACCTTATCTCTCAGCCTCAATTTTTTCATCTGTAAAATGGGTATATATACAAGCACCCACCTCACAGAATTGTAAGGATCAAATGAACTCACATGTAAAGCACTTTGCAAAACATAAAATGCCATATAAATGGTAGCTATTTCTATCGTCATTCTCTCCAACAAGATTCTATTTTTAACATTAGTGTCTATACCTCACAATTCTTTGACTCACTCACAGTTCCTAAGAGTGCTGCTCACCTAGTCTGTGCTCAAAATATTTTGGAAATCTATGTTGTTGTTTTTTTAAATTTAAAAACCAAAGAACTTTACCTTCCTACCCTTACCCTGATTATTCCCAACGTGGAGCACTCTCACTGCTCAACAATAAATTCCAATACAAGTAAAGACGATGTTTCTCTATTGTGCTTGTGGCCAAAAACTATGACTCCCCTTTTCTGAGGATAACTGAGGCAGGATTCTAGCTGTGGGTAGGGGTATGGGGGAGGTGGAGAGGAGGTTAGGAACTACTATCCCAAGGAGAGGGTCAAGGGTCAAAGAAGGCCCTGTGTAAACAGGGCCAAAGATGAGGTCAGCAGGCCCCAGACAACAGCAAGATGCAACAGAAGGTGATCTTGAGCCTTCCTGTTGCCCTAAACCCAAATTTACTTAAACTGACTTTTTTTTTTTTTAACCTCCAGGGGATTGCCAGAAGAAAGAGACTAACAAACTAAGAAAAACCATCCCTGATAGCCTGGGGACATGGTTAGGAAATTTTTAGCGAAACTGGAAGTTTTTTGTTAAGGAGCTTCATTCCATAATAGTAGATCTGTCTTGAAGCTCCTCCAAGGGAATTTAGTTATTAAAGGACCAAGAAAGCTTTAGTGGGAGGCTCTGGGCATTGTGAATGAGCACTTTAGATCCGTGATTCACCTGAATTCAAGAAGGCTGGGGGAGTGTTAAGATGAATCACTTCAAAGGCCGATGCTTTTGAGATGCTATCGATGGGTAACTGCAAGCTACAATTAGAGTCAGTCACTGCTTAATAAGAAAGGCATTTTCTCATAAAGTTGCTCTGTTTCCAGGCCTGGATATGATGCTGGGCTGGCTACAACAAAGAGGCGTTTGTGTGTTATCCCTTTGTTATTGTTTCGTAAGCTGTGCTGCTGGCACTGCCAGGCCCCACGCTGTTTGGGCTCATTTATTTAGGGCTACTCTGCTTGGTTTGTATTCTGGTCTTTGCTCCCAGCATCAGTTATCAGACAGCACAGTTAAGGCAACCCTGGGGACAGTTTGAAGAAAACAATGTGATGAATCAGTAGGGCTTGGGTAGCAAGTCAGAGGCCAGGCCCTGTCCAGGGATACCATAAAGGGAGGGTATCATTGGAAAAATTCTACAGCAGAAGGAACAGGGGTGCAGAAGGGGAGGGCAGGAGGACAATAAGCCATGACTAGTGTATTGGACTCTCAAAGAAGTTACAGTAAAGAGAGGCCTATGCATTTATGCAACAGGTTAAGTTGGAAAAAGTTTAATTCTAGTTTTGTATGACTTATTCCTCATAGGAAAGACTCAAGTTTGAATCTTAGCTCTGATATCTATTAGCTATGTGATCCCTGGGAAGCAGCTTCACCAGATTCTCTTCCGTAAAATGAAGATAGTACCCCTCACACTCCCTCCCTCCCAGGGCTGGTGTAAAAAAAACATTTTATAAATTTTCAAAATGCTATAGAAAATGGGGCTTATTTTATTAGTATTGTTTTTCTTACACCTAAGTTTGAATGCTGTTGTACCCTTGTCATGCTTGTGCATAAGCTATCCTCCTTTGTCTCCTTCCTTGCTTCTCCTTTACCTTTTACCCTAGCTTCCCTCAAAGCACAGCACAGGTGTCACATCCTCCATGAAGCCCTTCCTGATCCCATTTGATAGTTTAATATTTACTTAATCTGTGTACATATTGTATCCCACCAGTAGAATGTAAGTTCCCTGAGGACAGGAACTGTTTTCTTCCTTTCTATTTTATTTGTTTCTTATCCTTCCTTTCCTTCCTTCCTTCTTTCCTTCCTTCCTTCCTTCCTTCCTTCCTTCCTTTCCTTCCTTCCTTTTCTTCCTTCCTTCCTTTCCTTCCTTCCTTCATTTCCTTCCTTCCTTCCTTCCTTTCCTTCCTTTCTTCCTTCCTTCCTTCCTTTCCTTCCTTCCTTCCTCCTTCCTTTCTTTCCTTCCTTCCTTTCCTTCCTCCCTTCCTTTCCTTCCTTCCTTGCTTCCTTTCTTCCTTCCTTCCTTCCTTCCTTTCCTTCCTTCCTTCCTTTCCTTCCCTCCTTCCTTTCCTTCCTTCCTTCCTTTCCTTCCCTCCTTCCTTTCCTTCCTTCCTAATTATTCTTAAGCACAATCTTACAGTCACACCTCTCTTTGCTCAATTTCAGTGCCTCCCTATTGCCTGTAGGATCAAATATAATCTCCTCTGTTTAGCTTTTAAAGCCCTTCACAACCTGGCCCCAACCTATATTTCTAACCTCCATTGCACATCATTCCTCTCCTCTGTGGTATGATCCAGACAAACTGCCCATCACTCTGCTTCTTACACATATAATGGGGATGTTTGGAATGAAAAACTCCATCCAAAATTTAATTAGAAATTTGGAGATGTCTTAGGATAAAAACAGGAGTTTATTCTCTCCCTGGGAGAAGAGGGCGGTCTTCCCCATGAATGATCATGAGGAAGAGGCATGTTACAAAAGACAGAACAAGAATTTATACCCTAACACAGTCAAGCCACCTCCCCGACTGTCTCCTCTCTCCTTGGCTGAGAGATGGACTCAAGTCTGGGCGCCAAAATCTTCCCCAATGGCAAGTCACAGGGAATCCCGCCACTATCTCTCAGTGGCTGGGAAATAGGTTTACAAAGAACAAGGATGCTGATTGACAGCAGGGGAAAGGGGGGAAGGGTCCCAAAGCAAGGGAGTGAGCCTGGGCTGTCCCTAACACCCACTGGCCAGGAGGAGGGGCCCACAAAGGTAAGAAATCAGAAAGGACTCACTGCTGATGACAGCAGTATTGGAGGGAGGGGGGGGAAGTTAATCCAAAACTGCCTGAGAAGTTTTCACTCTCCCCAGACAATCCCCCCTCTCTTTTTATCCTCTGAAAACTTCTCATTAAATTGCTCATCTTCCCAAAATGGGATCTCCAGGAAAGAAGCAGTCCTGGTAAAGGCCAGATCTGGACTCTTGGGAAAGCTGTCTGCATCTGATTTTGTCTTCTTCTGATCCCTTGGCTCAGAAGAAGGGTAATCTTCAGATGCCTAGAGTTCATATGCACAAGCTGGCACAGCCAGCCAGACCTAACAGGGTTCTCAGAAACATATGATTTGACATCAAGGGTACATATAAAGGTCCAGTTTCCCAGCCATGCAAGACTAGGTCCAAACAGTATAATTAAATAGTTCAGTTTTCTTAGCCGCACAGGGCTAGGCTCAAGCAATACAATAAGGTTTTCTCACAATTTTACAAAATTTCACAAATTTACAAAATGATTACATTAAGTCAGGTACAGATTAAATTTCTTAGATGACTCACAATATACTAGCTTTTAGAAAGGTGATTACATGTCACCAAGAAAACTTACATACAGATTATTAACAGAATCATTATTACCAATGCCAATTAATATCCAATTCCTTGTATCCCAGTGATCTATTTCATTTAAACAGCACTTTTGAATCCCAGATGCCTCGTGTGGTTATACAATTAAAAAAAAAGGGGAGTTCTGCTTCTCCAGTTCCAATCTGGACATTACCAGATAATTCTGACTTAATATAGATTAGTACAATCACTTAAAATTAGTTCTATATTTTGAAACTTCAGAGAATTTTCAGTTTATTTATTCTTTGTTATTTCCATCTTTCCCAAATCATGTACCTGGTATAGGATTTTTTTTTTTAAATGCAAAGATCTAAAAAAAAAAATGATTTCATCTGCCCTTTAAAAATTACCAGACATATGTTTTAAGAAATATTAATTTCACTCTTACCACTATCTTATAGAGTCCTTATGCTAAAATCCAAACCTTTGATCTTATTCCCAAACATGCTCAAAGTTTAAATTCTCATAATAGACATTTTTGGAAGCTAATCTTATATACATCTGTATATAGTTCTAGAGGAATCATCTAAGTCTTTTCCTGTTGCTCTCCTCAATCTTTACTATCCTATTCACTTAGACATCTATTGCATTATACTTTTGCCTCATTACTAATAATTTCCTGCTTTTTAAGGATGTTATCCCTACATTTATTTATTCATTATTTGACTCTAAATATTACTTCTAAATGAATTTGCTATAAAAGAAAAAGAGGAACAATGTCATAGACCGTGCCAGAAGGAAAACTTCATTAGCCCTGTTGATTCCCGGCATGAGTCATCTCTGATAGGCAATCATGAAGCCACTAGGTGTTGAAAGCAGGGCTTGGGCATATGTAGGTGGCAGGGTTTTCCCTTTCAGAAAGAAAACACACAATTGGGAAATAGAGTCAGAGAGATCCCAGCTGGGCAGTGTCCAAGGTTGTCTTCCAACTTTTCCCAGGCACAGACATCCACCTTCAGCAGTTTTCAGCCTGCAGCCCATGCTATTCCATTATTGGCCTTTATGATAGTGATTCCTGTAATCAAGGCTTAGAATAATAGTAATATTTATAGTCCCCAAAATTATTAAATAGCAAATCAATATAGACTAGTATCCTTCAGATAGGACCATCTCAAATTTGATTTAGCTACTAATTATAAAATCAAACTACCAATCTTTCTGCCTTCCATATTTCTAATCAAACCTTTATTAGTTTTCCAAATTTCTCAACCCATTATCCAGATTATTCAGCTTTCCTTTACATTTTTAACCATAAAACAAGATATCTCATAAGCTATTATTCTTTTACTAACATAAAGTCTTAAATGATATCTCTCTTTTTCACCTTAGGCAAAAATAAACCTTTAAAATTGGAATTCATTAAACTAAGTTAGTGTCCTTGAGTAACATAAATTCCCAAAGTATTATTACAGATTCTGTTCCTAGATACTTGCAGAATTTCTAGATATCACAAAGTTTAGTCTTAAGTGGTTTGTATAACTTTCTGACTAGTTTTAATTCTAGATGATAATAGATTTCCCAGTAAGCTAACACAAAAGAGCTCATATCTTTTACTGATTACTTGCTCATCATAGAAAATTTGCTGTAGAAGGAAAAAATCAGGGACACATGGCATTCCAAATTATGTCAGGATAAAACATCTTTGACTGTTTAAATTCAGATAGAGTCACCATTCTCCAACCATGCAGTATCTGTTCTACCTCATAGCTAGACTCAGAAAATTCAGGAGGGGAACATCCCTTTTCAAAGGAGTATCATGGGTAAACTGAGTCAGAAGGAGTCCCATCCCAGACTGAAGCTGAGATTGCCCCTGTGTGAGATGAAAGAGTTCAGAGTCTGAATCTAAGGTCAGAAAAGGTCTTTATTCTTTCTCATGAGAAAGGACTCTGTCCCTGTCACCCACATGGCGGCAGGGAGAGAGCAACAGGTAAAAGCCAGCCCATGGTCATATAATCTTCTAATGTAGAAACCCAATCCCCCCCAACTGGCCTTCACTCTCATTGGTAAGGAGGCTGGGCCACAATCTAAGCATGGGAATCTATCTCTGAGACAAAGGATCTGGAAACATGTGGGTGTCCAATGAAAGCAGTGTTAACCTTATTTGACATATCTTCTGCTGAGTTGCCTCTGGGGGAGGGTCTCTACTGCTGTAAGCCCCAGATTGCTTGAAGGTCAGGTGACCTAAACCTAGGCCTAGTGAATACTGAAGCCATTCTAGATTTGATTTTTCAGAATGGGGAAACTTCACTATAAATTATCCCTCACACTCCTTCGGCTTTTCCCAAATGCAGACTTCCCCCTGTTGACAGTACGGGATCACATTCGCTCTGAGTAGCTTGTGGCATTTCTCTCAGATACTGATTTAATGCAGACAACTATACCCAAATTCAAACTCAAAACAAAATTAATCATGGTCCCAAGTGCCTTTTACCTTAAACAGCAAATTTCACCAATTACACCTTAGAGCCAGTTTTATTCTCATGGAGCTGCAATAAGCAATAAAGATTTCATATGAAAGGGATTTCATTAACACCTTTCTTTCCCAAGTGTATAATGAGACAAACTTGGCAAAAGTCCGATTTGTTTAAAAAAAAAAGGCATTATCTCCCCCACCCCTCCTAATTCCTTTCAGAGGAGGCCACATTGTATTTCATTGTCAAAGAGTCAATCAGTAAATGTGGCTGCTACGCTCTCTCAGTAAACAACCTTAGGGCTTGTGCAGAGGACAGCATTTGTTATATGGCCATCCACTGCTCACTCAATCTGGTCTTTTTCCTCAGTGTCTTTCTCTGACCACCCTTGTCACCATAGAAACAATGTAACCAAGAGATCTAAACAAGATGCTCTCAGATCTTTGAGGAATGAGAGGGAAAGTTACAGTAGCTTTCCTGAGCAGCCACAGAGGGAAAAGCCACTATAGCTTCTCCTCTCGTTCCTCAAACATCTTAGTGAAGCTTGTTTAGCCCTTACCTTGCCTTTGACACCTTGTTGTCATTCAGTTGTTTCAGTCAAGGTAGACTCCTTGTTTCTTGGCAAAGTTGCAGGAGTGATTTGCCATTTCTTTCTCTAGCTCATTTTACAGATGAGGAAACTGAGGCAAACAGGGATAAGTGACTTGCCCAGTGTCATACAACTATTAAGTGTCTGAGGCTGGATTTGAACTCAGATCTTCCTAACTCCAGCTTTGACACTTTATCTGCTGTGGCAGCTAGCTGCCCTGTTGACACATTCTACCTTGTATCATACTTGTTTACATGCCTTCTTTGCTCCTATTGGACTATAAACTTCTTGAGCTCAGGGAAGTCATTTTCCATGGTAGGGATGTAGACTGTAAGAATATATTTATTACAAGTATGGGTTGTTTTAATCTTTGTATTAGTCTCCCCAGTGTGGGAGAGAATAGATGTTTAATAAATCCCTGGTGATTGACTTGTATCCCCAATATCCATCACAGTGTCTGGTACGTAGTAGGCGCTTTAAATGAATTTATGCTGTGGTTTCAGAATTGTGCCAGGTACCTTGGGAGACATTTTTTTTCTTAAAATACAGCAAGTTATGCTCCCTGCAAAAAATTTATTATCATTGGGAAGATGATGGTAATAGACAGAAAGCAACTAGGAATGCAATAATCAAGTTCGTTAAATGTTGAAGAAGTTCATAGCAAGATAAAAGACTATGTATTGACTTACAAGGATAGCTAGGTGGTGTGGTAGATAGAGTGCCAGGCCTAGTGTCGGGGAGACCTGAGTTCAAAGGTAGCCTCAGACACTTACTGGTTGTGTGACCCTGGGCAAGTCACCTAACCCTGTTTGCCTCACTTTTGTCATCTGTAAAATGAGTAGCCAAGAAAACCCCAAACAGGATCACAGAGACTGTGATCACATGATTGAAAAGGACTAAACAACAACTGGGTTACCCTAAGAAAGTCACATGAAAGAGCTGACTTTTGAAGGATGAGTCAAGTTTGAATTTGCTGAAAGGAGAAAAAGGTGGAGATGCCAGATTTGAGGACTAAGCAACCAAGCATTATGAGTCAATTTGAGCACCGAAGTTGAATGAGCAGCTATGCCTTCATAATTGGGACTCCTCTGTACTGATTTCAAACTTTGATATCTCCATTCCAGGAGATGACTTTTGTTAAATGTTCATATGAATATTCCTTTTTAAAGTCCATTGCAAATTCTCTATATATGTTTGATTTAATGAAGCTTCTTAGTATTCATCCTCCCCCTTCACCAAAGTTATTTTTATATTTGGGATGATGTATTTTTAAAAAATTATCTCTGTGGATTGCTGCATGGTCACTTTGTCATTCATCATGAGACCAACTAAAACAAACTGATTAGCTGGGTCTCAAGTACCTTGCCCAGATACAGCTCAAGTCCCCAACATGTGTGTGCCAGATTCGTGGTTTCCCCCCTTTTCCCTCTTCCATTTATTTTGGTAGGGTTTGAGAATATTATTTGGTTGGGATATGTGTGTGTATATATATGTTTTGTTTTTAATGACACTTTGAAATCATCTCTGCTGTTTATAAACCTTCCTCATAATACAACAAAAGCAATTTTGGCTCAGGTTTGGTCTCTGTGGCATTCTACTCAAATTCAGATTTTTTCCCCTACTCTTCAAAAACAAAACAAAACCAGAAAGGGCCTATTTCTGGGTTAAAATTAGCTGTAGAGAAAAAACTAGGTTCTGAACAAAAACCACCCTTGAGAGTGTCTTTTGTTTCTTTGGCTCTTTGCTCTGTAATAGCAAAGTGGGAAAAAAAAAAACCCAGCTGTTAGCTGTTTATACAATATTTTTTTTTATTTTTTAAACATTAAACAATAGCTGTTTTCTTCTCCAAAATAATGGCACATTCTTTCTTGCACCATCTAAAGTCTTCTGCCCATGTGGCAAATGAGGATTGGTATCCCACCCTGCTGTTTTTTTGGATGACGTGGATAAATACCCAGCATCTTAAGAAAAATTTCTTTTGAAGACAGAATTCAGTTTCCCAGCACGGATTATTTGGTTTAATAACATTTTAGAATCCTGTTAAGTCACATTTGGCTTTGCCTAGACACAGAACCATAGAGCAGGGAGGAGTTCCCATGTTTTCATTTGTTTGTTCAGTCCCCAGAGTCCCTTGGCTTTCCATAAATCTCCTTCACCTTTCTTTGTATCGCCAGCACCTTAGTGCAATGCCTGGTGCAGAGTAGAAATTTAATAAATATTTTTTGAACTCTATTTTCTGCTCTATACCATATGAAAGTCTGTTTGAGAGTTTACCATATACATATACATAAGAAATGAAATAAAGAGATTGTTTTTTCATAAAGAAAACTTTGGTACATGACAACTTTTTTTTGATATCATAAAGCTGTTAGATGTTTACCAGAACACAGTCAAATAAATTAATGAGAGCTTAGATTCTGTTTCTTGTCAACCAACAGCTTTATTCTTGGTGTTGTCTTCACAAGAGACGCCCACACATCGTGTTCAGCCTCCAATTTGTTTCTTGCTTTGGGTTTGATTGAGAACAGGACTGAGGATCCTGATTCACAGAGATAAGTTGTTATAAACAGAATTCAAGCCCTCTCTTAGCCCATTTAGTAGAAATGGCATGTACTTCTCTAAGGGTATAACAAACATTTTGTGACTTCATTGATTGGAAAGCAGTTTGAAGTTCCTGGTTTTGAAGAGATCAGTTAGCTCATCTTTCATTAAGTCTCTGATACTGTTTTTTTTCTAGCTCACTGTGAAAATGATTTCATATCCAAGTGTCATTTCTCTGGTTTTAATTAGTAGGGAATCTTAGGGGCAATTAGTTGGTACGGTGGATAGAGTGCTGGGCCTGGAGTTAGGAAGACTCATTTTCCTGAATTCAAATCTGGTCTCAGACACTTATTAGCTTTGGGACCTTGGCCAAATCACTTAACCCTATTTGCCTCAGTTTTCTCATCTGCAAAATCAGGCGGAGAAGGAAATGGCAAACCACTCCAGTATCTTTACAAGAAACCCCCCAGTGGAATCACAAAGGGTCAGACAAGACTGAACAACATCAACATAGATCCCTTATCAGAATAATTGTTTTAAATGCAGAAGACAGAATACACGGAATTATAAAGGAAACTCAACAGCAACAACACCTACTATGTGCTAGGTACTATACTAAGTGCTTTACAAATATTAACTCTTTTATCTTCACAACAACCCTGGAGGTAGGTGCTATTTTATCCTCATTTTAAAGTTGGGGGGGGGGGTGTGTGTGTGGCTAGGTGGTGCAGAGAATAGAACACCAGCCCTGGAGTCAGGAGGACCTGAGTTCAAATCCAGCCTCAGCCACTTCACACAAAACTAGCCGTATGACCTTGGGCCAGTCACTTAACCCCCAGTTGCCCTCCAAAAAGCAAAAAAACAAAAATAAAGTTGAGGACACCAAGGCAAACAGGTTAAGTGACTTGCCCAAAATCTAGTAAGTGTTAGAGGCCTGATTTGAGCTCAGGTCTTCCTGACTCCAGACCCGGGTTCCTATTCATTTTGCCATCTAGTTGCCCCATAATTATTCCTTCAACTGTCTTTGAAATTCTTTAGTTGAATTCTAACAGTGCCTATCTTCCCCCATGTCTCTACCCCACTTCTTTGCAGAAAAAAAATCTATAACTTTTTCACTAATATGTCTATTTTTGGAATGTTTCGATAGGATATTACATTTATTTGCCAAATATTCTCTGTATCCCTTTGTTTGCAGTGTGTGCACCCCAGTTGGGAATCTGTTGCCATGTGGAAACATTTATATACGATTCAATTTAACTGATATTTGTAATCATTTAGCAGGCACTGTGCCTGGGGATACCAAAAAACAAAGACAAAAGACAGAAGAACTGAATAGTATCTGCCCCCAAGGAGTTTAATTTCTCCTGGGGTGATAGAACAGGCTTGACTGAAAGCAGCTTCTCCTCTGCTTGATCAAATGAGTGAGTTAACATACGTAAAGTGCCTTGTAAACTTTAAGGTGCTAGAGAAATGTTAGTTATTATTATTAATTAAGATAATAATAGCTGGCACTTATATATAGTGCTTACTACATGTCAAGCACTGTACTAAGAGCTTTATAATTACTATCTCATTTGATGTTCACAAAATCCCTGGGAGATACAGGTGCAATTATTATCCCCATTCCATAGCTGAGGAAATTGAAGCCAACAGAGATTAAGTGACTTGCCCAGGGTCATACGACTGCAAAGGGTCTGAGTCTGGATTTGAATTTAGGTCTTCCTGACTCTAGGCCTTGTCATCATCGTCATCATCATCATCGTCATCAATAATAACACCTAAATAGCACCAGGGAAGGCCCCTGCATTCTACCCTTTGTATCCTCTGTGTTCTGTTTGTGGGTCCAGTACACCAACATCTTGATCAGCCTGATTTATGGAATTAAGAGGCTAAGTCTTGCTACTCCTCACGTCCCCAGGTCACTAATGAAATACTCTATCCTTTATACTCATCCCAGTGACTTGGAGCAATGTAAAGCTAGGGAGATTTAGAAACTCCTTGCAGATTGAGTTTGCCACACTCTTTAGCTTAGAAAAATTGCAAGTACCTTCTCTTCCCTCTTTCTCACCCACTCCCCAGCTTCTACCCTTGATATATTTCTTACTCTAATAATGATACACTGGTTCATATTAACACTTCAAAGTCAACAGATTCACATTTCATCAACATTTTTAAACATCCACAGACTGCTTCCTTTTAGAAGACTTCATGTAATTTCTTTCAATATCTGGGTGGCTCAATGGCTCATAGGCTGAAAGTCAGACCTGAATTCAAATCCTGCCTCAGATACTTGCTAACTGTGTGAATCTGGGCAAATCACTTTACCCTCTTTGCCTCAGTTTCCTCATCTGTAAAATGAGCTGGAAAAGGAAATGACAAGCCGCTTCAATATCTTTGCCAAGAAAACCCCAAATCGGCTTACAAAGAGTCTTCCATGACTGAAAAATGATTAAACAACTATTTCTTTCATGATCTAGCAGGCTTTTATAGATCTCTGCACTTTGGTATGTAAAGTATTGTCTAAAACTACAGAAAAGGATGTTATGCATTCTTTATAATGGTAAGCAGTTGTACTTTTCTCATCCTAGCACATCACGACTTTAAATCCAGCATAACAAATGTTTTTCTGGATTTAAAGTAGTCTCTTTGCTACTGACCTAGTTTCTAGAGCTTTGTTATCACTGTCTGAAAAGTACGCTGAGCTCCTTAGAAGAAAAATACACCTGGTTAGGAAATAGAATCTCTTTATCCCTGCTTTCCCATGACCATGAGTCAGTCACTTAAAACCATAAAGGGCTATTATAACCTCTAATGCCCTAATGAACTAGAAACTTTATTGCTACTTCAAAATACCATGTTTTAATGTTATTTCTCATTAACACATACTAGTGACATTTTGAAAGAAAGAGACATTGTATCACACTTTCTTTTTTTAAAATTTAATTTAATTTACTATTTTGTTAAATTTTAAGTTCTGAACTTCTCTCTTCCTCCCTCCCCACCCCACACTAGAAAAGAACAATTTTCTTTTCTTTTTTAATAGCTCTTGATCCAAGTGTGATGACTAGATACCAAGAAAATGTTCTTGTGGTTTAGGGGTCAGTCACCAGGGACACATTCTACTTGGCATCCTATCCTTGGTTTCCATTTGGCTACTAAATCTCCCTACCAACATCTCTGCCAACCTTCCCTGCTGTGGCAACCCACACTCTTCTCACATCTTTGCCACTCTTTCTTCTCAAATATAAGGGCCCTGGGTGAGGTGCTCAAGTGTCCAGTCACAAGGTTGGCCTGAATCCCACTGCCCTATTTTCAGCCCATGGGGGAAAAGGTTGCTGAAGGAAGTCTGTTACAGTTTCTTATGGAAATAAAAAGTGTTTCTGTTCCCAGATTGCCTTGTCCTACTCACTTAACTTAATGAAAGCTACTTCCCTAGGAAGGCCACATGAAAGAATTCCATTTAGTGGTATGTTCTCTTCCATTGAGCCAACTATTATCTATCTGTTATCCTTGAACTTGAGGCCAGCTTTGGGATGTGTAGGACTCAGGATGATAGGATGCTTACAGTAGCTCTTTCATTTTAGGAGACAAATATAGCCTTTCATTTTTAGTCTATATATGTCTTTGCTTTTGGGGATGTGTTTCTTAGAAGCATCAGATTGTGAGGGTTATATCTAATCTGTTGCTATTTTTTGTTTTATAGGATTATTTAATCCATTCACATTTAAATTATGAGTTAGATTTATGTTTTCCTATCTTCTTTTCTTTAATATTCTCTTGTTTTTCTGTATTTGGATTTTTTGTTCCTCTTTGTCTCTATGATTAGTTTTGTTTAATCTACTTTAACCTAACCCTTTTCCCACAGACTTTCTCAATATCCTTCCCCTCTAAACTTCCTGCCTTTCCTCTTTGTCAAGCCTTTCCCTAATTTTGGAGTTTCATTTAACTTATTGATTTATTTTTCTTTTTTTCTTAGATTTATCTAATAATTCCCATCTTTTTCCCCACTTTCTCTCCTACTTTTCAGATAAGTGGTTGATTCAAAATCTACCTTTCTCTTCCCCTACTGGAAGGCAAACCTCTAAAGCACAGGTCTGCTTAGTAAGAGGATATACAGACCCCAGGGCTCTTTCCCCTACATACGCAGGTATTTTAAGCTGGTATAATTTTTAAAAACCAAACAACTGGATGATAATTGGCTACCAAAAGGTTATCTACGTGTCTTTTCAGGGGACAGGGAGCCAAGAAGTACTTGGAGTAATCAAGCTGAAGTTTTGGCACGAATTTCCACTCCTCTATAATGAGTTAAACAACAATACAGCATTAGACTGGGTGGGTGGAGCAGGTCAAGTACTTTACAAAATTCTCTGCCAAGGTTCCAACTTTTATTCTTGTGCATATATTGGGAGTGAGGGGAAAACAATACCTTAACAGTCTGGGGGTTGAATGATTGAATACAAACTTATCTGAGCCAGATTCTGACTTCTATGGTCAGCAATCTATCAAAGAGGAAACACACACACACACACACAGCATCAATCTGTGAACTTATAGCAAACAGTAAAAAACATCTATATAATTATTGATTGGATCAACTGTATGGTTTAAAGATATAACTTGGAGAGCACAACATGTGAAAATCTAACTTAAAAAAGGGACATTGATTCCCATGCACATAACTATGTTTAGCTTTTCTTATGAAAGGAGACCACGATAATTTCTATGATCTGCACAGATATAGAACAGTCATATAGAGAATAATAGGTGACAAGACTTTCCTGTTGTTAGGGAAAAAAAACCAGAAGAAAAATATGCTTTATTTTCATTTAAATATGATTATTACAACATCATCTGGGACTATTTGGCACTTGGTTGGACTCTTGGGTCCTCTCCAGCTCTAGGGCTATGGTTCTACAATCCTCAATCACTGCACAGGGGGTGGCTAGTTGGTGATGTGGAGAGAATGCTGATTTTGGAGTCAAGAATCTGTTGTTCAACAGTGTCTCAGTCTTTGTGACCTTATTTGGAATTTTCTTGACAAAGATACTGTAGTTGTTTGCCATTTCTTTCTCCAACTCCTTTTACAGATGAGGAAACTGAGGCAATTAAGTGACCTGTCCAGAGGCACATAGTAAGTATCTGAGGCTGGATTTGAACTCATAAAGATAAGTCTTCCTGCTTCTAAGCTCAGTCCTCTATCCGCTGTGGCACCTAGCTGTCCAGAATCAGGAAAACCTGCATTCAAATTCAACTTCAGAAACTTACTAGCCGTGTGACCCTGGGCAAGTCACTTGACCTCTCTTTGCCTCAGCTTCTTCATCTATAAAATGGAGATTATAATTGTACTTACCTCCCAGGGCTGTTGTGAAGATCATATAAGACAACGACCACAAAGTGTTTAGCACAGTGCCTAGAGCATAGTAGCTACAATATATGTGTTAGCTATTATTATTTAATAGTTATAGTAGTAGAAATAGTACTGCACTTAGCACAGTACCTGCCACATGGTAGGCACTTAATCTTTATTTATTAATTGATTATTGTGTTAGATAAAATTTCCAGACAAGGCCCTTGATCTCTAGGAGTCTACTTGTTAGTGGAGATGATTTGCACATGTACAACAGACATGTACAAGAATTGATTGAACCTCATTCTCTTCCATTCACCCTCTAGGAAAAGAGAAAAGGTGTAAGTGACTTATGCTGTGGTACATATAGTACTGATAGGAAAATACTCCATTTCCCAAAATGCTTTGGGCTGAAGGCACGTTTCAAAAGGACCAAGAAAAGACTAGTGGGAATTAAAGGAATCTTTAGTAGCTAAGGAGTCAAAAAGATATGAACAAATCATTTTCACAAGAAAAAAATGCAAGTTGTCAACAACCATATAAAAAGTTTCAAATCACTAACTGGAAGAAAATGTAAATTAAAAATAATATTGAAGTTTTACCTCATATATATCAATTTGGAAAAGACAGAAACCATCAGTGTTGGAAGAGATGTGGGAAGACAGACAACTAAAAATTAAAATTCTGATGGAGCTATGAATTAGTTTAACTGCTCTAGAAAATCATTTGGAACCAGGCTAGTAAAGTGATTAAATTGTTCATATCTTTTGATTCAGTGATACCATTCCTGGGTCCATACACCGAGGAAAAGGCCCATAAATGATAAAATATTCAGGATAACATTCTGTGTGTGTTAGTAAAAAACTGAAAACAAAGTGGGTACCCATTAATTGGGGAATGACTGAACAAATTAAACTAAAGGAATGAAGATACTAATAAATGTAATGGAATGTTTTTATTGTGCTAGAAGAAAAACTGAAGGTGCTTATCTGGGGAAGTCTTGGTTTTTTTGCTTTTTGGTGGGGGAAAGGTAGGGCAATTGGGGTTAAGTGACTTCCCCAAGGTCACATGGCTAGTAAGTGTTAAGTGTCTGAGGCTGGATTTGAACTCAGGTCCTCCTGACTCCTGGGCTGGTGCTCTATTCACTGCACCACCTAGCTGCCCCTATCTGGGGAAGTCTTGACAAGAAGTCTTTTCACTGGGAGAAATCATGGGTATGGTCCAAAAAAAAAAAAAAGAAAAAGAAAGGATGACTATGAGGAACTCAGAGAAACTTTGGAAGAATTCTATGAACTGATGCAGAGCAAAATAAATAAAAACCAAAAAAAAGCAGCAAGATAATATATATAATGACCATAAAGATGAAAAGGAAAACAGCACTAGACATCAGAATTCTGCAAGGCAATGACCAATCTTGACTACGAAGGACCAATGATGAAGCATAACACCTTCCTCTCTGTCAAGAGTTGCTACATTGTGAGTACAGAATGAGGCATTAAAAAACACGATTAATAGAATGGTTGGTTTTACTTAAATGTACTTCTTTGCTATGGGGATAGGGTCCTATTGGGTGAATGGATTATGTGAAAGTGACAGCCATATAAATAAATTTTAAAAGAAAACAAACCCAGAAGAAAGATACCTATATGCATACAGATGGAATAGCTTCCTGGTCATCCCGAATTTTAAGGAGGAGTCAGCTGGATAAGACCGGGGCATCTGCTGGCCAGATTTGCCTGAGGCAACCTGGGAATAATAGAAGAAACAATAATAGTCCCTGAGGTTACAGTGACCTAGCTGGGCTATGCATCCAACTGGTCAGCACATTGCATAACCTGCCTATACTTGGCATGGATCTAGAAATAGTGATGTACTCTAGTTGATGAGACTGCCTACATTAACCCTTTCAGTGGTACAAGTTTCTGATCATTGAGATCAAATCATTCTGGGAGAGAGGGAACGGTAGGAAAGGACACTCACCTAGAAATGAGAAGTATTTCTCACTATTTCACCAAAGGGTGGAATACTAGGCCCTTTTTACTTTCATACTGTCCTGGATAAATATCCTTTTAAAAAATGCTAATTGAAAAATGGCAGCTAGGTGCCACAATGGATAAAGTACTAAGCCTGGGAGTCAGAAAGACCTGAGTTTAAATTTGGCCTCAGACACTTCCTAGTTGTGTGACCTTGGGCAAGTCACTTCACCCTGCTTGCTTCAGTTTCTTCACCTGTAAAAAATGAATGGAGAAGGATATTGTAAACTACTCCTATATCTTTGCCAAGAAAACCCTAAAAGGGACCATGAAGAATCAGACATGACTGAAAAAGACTAAACAACAAAATAACAATGTTAATATGTGGTTTTCTATGTCAATATGTGACCCTCGGGAGCTTACAATCTAATGAGGGAGATGACATATGAACAAATATAAAGAAAACAGGGTATGTACGGGATAAATAGGAAAGAATTAAAAGAATGAAGACATTAGTATTAAGAATGGTTGGGAAAGGTTTTCTGTAAAAGATGGGAACTTACTTGGAACTTAAAGGAAGCCAGGGAAGCCAGTAAGCAGAGACAAGGAGGGAGAGCATTCCAGGCCTGGAGGACAATTGAGGAAGTGTCCAGATCCCTGAAATTGGGGTGTTTTGTTCATGGAATATTTACATTGCTGTTGTCATTATATGTAATGTGTTCTTGGTTTTGCTTCCTTCACTTTGCATCAGTTTATGTCAATTTTTCCATGCTTTTCTATATTTATAATGGTCATTTCTTACAGTACAATAATATTCCACTACATTTATGTGCCACAATTTGGTTAGTCATTTCTCAGTTTATGGATATCTACTTTGTTCTCAATTCTTTGCTACCATAAAAAGTGCTGCTATAAGTATTTTGGTGTATATGGAGACTTTTCCTTTTTGTCAATAATTCCCTGAGGTATGTTCTGACTCGTGGAATCTAGGAGAAAAAGTGTATGGACATTTTAGTCAATTATTTGTGTAATTCCAAATTGTTTTCCAGAACGATTGTACTGATTCATGGCTCCACCAACAATTCACTAGTGTGTCTATTTTCTTATGACCTATCCCATATTGACTATCTTATTCTTTTACATCTTTATCAATTTGCTGTGTATGAAATCAAAAAAGTCAAGGAACTTTTGAGTTGAATTTTTCTTATTATTAGTGTTTTAGCATATTTTAAAACATGGTTGTTAATAGTTTGTGGTTCTTTTGAGAACTATTTGTTCATTCATATCCTTTGACCACTTATCTACTGGGAAATGACTTTTGGCCATTCAGCCTTCACAAGGCTGAAGGAAGACCAGAATGGTGCCTGTTAACATCTGGGATTCCTTGAGGAATTGGAGTTTCAGAACATTTCCAGAAGACAATAATGGTGAGGGATGGGGAATGGGGGAGAATGAATAATAGAAATTTTCCATTTGTAAGAAAGCTTGAAAACAAAAGGGATTCCACTTTAAACATATTGTTCAATGAATCTTAGCAAAAGAGAAGAAAAACAGTTTAATGATAAAGGAGTAAATAACCAAAGCTAATTTATAAGCCAAATATTTAGTCATAGATCAAGAGGGCCACAAGAATGTTGAAGTTCACAAAACCCAAACAGGTTTACCAAAGTTGTAACCAAACTTGAATATAGCAATTTCCTTTTAAAATGGAAACATTTTATTTTCACTCATCAATTACTTCCCAGTAAACGACCCCATCTCACTTGTACCTTCCCATAAAAAATTAAGCAAGGAAGTCTAATACAGCTATTATGGTAGGCAGCTCACGTAACTTTCCAACATTACAAATGGCCATTTCTTAACAGAAAGGAAGTTTTATTTTAGCCTCAGTCAACCTCAAACTAACATTGGTCATCATATTTGGTCTGGATTCTTTTTGTTTTTATATTGTCTTATTTCACATTATTGTAGTCATTTCTGGGAAGCAACCAGCCTGAGAGAAGAAGGTAGAGTCACAAACTTTTCACCATTGCTTAGGCAGAAGAAAAGGTTGATTGCCGATTGATTTCAGCAAGCATTTACCAATTACTTAATGTGTGGTGGGCACTACGCTAAGTTCTGGGGATGCAAACACCAAAAGAAAAGTGTCTCTGCATTGTTAATGAGATTTTCTGTGTGTCCAGACTTTAGGGACACCCTGTATGTGTAAACAAAAAGTCTATACAAATTAAATATACTTTCCAGGGTTGAAGAGGGAGGGGGAGAACACTAACAATTGCAGGGATCAGGAAAGACCTCTTGTGGGAAGTAGATAGTTAGGGGAGCTAAGTGGCACCATGGTACACAGAGTGCCAGCCCTGGAGTCAGGAAGACTCATCTTCCTTAGTTCAATTCTGGCCTCAGATACTTACTAGCTGTGTGACTCTGGGCAAGTCACTGTTTGCCTCAGTTTCCTCATCTGTAAAATGAGCTGGAGAGGAAAGTGGCAAACCACTCCAGTATCTTTGCCAAGAAAACCCCAAATAGAGTCATGAAGAGTAGGACATGACTGAACAACAATAGCAAGTCTAACCAGAGCCAGGGAATGGAGCTAGGGAGTTCAGAAACTGGAGGATGAGAGAGAGAACATTCCAGATATGAGTGGAACCCTGTGCAAAGGCCTGGAGATAGGAAAAAGGAGATAGGACAGCAAGTAAGTTGGGTTTGGCTAGAACACAATGTTTGAAGGGAAGGAGTGGGAAATCAGTCTAGAAAAGTTGTTTGGGAGAAAGAGAAAAATTGTTTGGAACTGGATTATAATGGCTTTCTATGCCAAAAAGAGAAGCTGATATTTTACCTAATAGGAAATAGGGAGCTGCTAAAGCTTCTTAAGCAGGGGAATGGCATTGGCCAGAACTCTATCTTAGAAATGTGGATTTGTCAGTGGTATGGAGGAAGCAAGGAAATGGAAATGGGGAAACCAGTTAGGAGCCTATCTCAATATTCTAAGTTAGAGGTGATGAGGGCCTAGACTAGGTCAGTGGTTGTGTGAAAGGAGGGAATGAAAGTGAGAGATTCTGTGGAGGTAGAATCAGTGAGAATTGGCAACTGGTTTGATTTGAGGGGGAAGGGGAGGAGAGAGTTAGATGTGACTCATAGATTGTGACTCTGTGACTGGTCTCCTGTACAGAAAGAGAAAAGTTAGGAAGTAAGATGGGTTTTTGGAGGAAGATAATGAGTTGTTTTGGATATGTTGAATTGGGAATTCCTATGGGATATCCAAGAGGAAATGTTGAGTTGGCAGTTGGTGATGTGGGACTGGGGTTCAAGAAAGAGATGAGGAGTACACACACACACACACACACACACACACACACACACACACACACACACACACACCCCACACACACATCTGGGAGTTCTCTGCATAGAGAAGATAATTGAACCCATGGGAACTGATGAGAGCATTGAGTATATAGTGTGTCTGAAAGGTCTTTGTGCAATTGTTAAGTTATTAAAATTTAAATAGAGTGGAGTCTCATTGCGTAGCCTTCTGGGAATACCAGGGTAGAGAGAAGAGTACCTAGAACAGAATTCCAGGGCATACTCCTTAGGGAGTAGGAACATGCTGGATGATCCAGCAAAGGATAAGGAGTGTTCAGACAGGTAGCACAACCAGAAGAGAGCAGTGTCTGGAAAACCCAGGCATCTAGGAGGCAGGAGTGGTAGAAAATGTCAGATGCTTCTGAGAAGGGAAAAGAATGAGGTCATTGTACAGGATTTTTTAAACTGCACTAAGATTTTTGGGACAACCTATATTTAGCAATTAGACAATCA
>CM053586.1:108897068-108924331 GCA_028646515.1 Pseudochirops corinnae
GTTAAGGCACCAATCATTTCAGGTGGGTGGGTGGGTGGGGACACTGATCTTATATAGATCAGAGTCAAGTCTGGTTTCCTTATCTTCCTCCTTACTTAAATTCAAAGGGAAACTTTAGCTTTTGTTCTTTCTACTTTGCTAATGGGAAGACTCTCAAAAGGGTTTGAGGCTAGAAAAACATTATTTCTTAATATTTCTAGAGAAACTGAAAAGGTGGTTTTAAAAATATACTTTATTTTTAAAAATTTTAATAAATTTTATGTTTAGTTTACAACATTCATTTCCACAAGATTTTGAGTTACAAATTTTCTCCCTGTCTGTCCCCTACCCACCACCCCAAAACAGCAATCCCACTGAATTCTTCCTCCCCCAATCTGCTCTCTCCTATATCCTCTCCCATCCACCTCCAACTTTCCAGTAGGGCAAGATGGATTTCCATATTCCAGTGCCTGTATATCTTATTTCCCAGTTGCATGTTAAAATAATAATAATAATAATAATGACAAAATTTTAAAAAAATGCTTGATTTTACAACTTTGAATTCCAGATTCTTTCCCTTCTTCCCTCATCACCCACCCTTACTGGGAAGATAAGCAATTCAATATAGGTTGTACATGTGTAGTTACACAAAACATTTCCATAGTGGCTATATCGTGAAAGACTGACTATATTTCCTTCTATCCTATCCCACCCCCCACTTGTTCTATTTTCTACATTGACCCTGTCCCTTTTCAAAAGTGTGTGCTTCTAGCTACCCTCACCCACCAACCTGCCCTCCCTTCTGTCCTCCTCCCTCTTATTCCCTTGTCCCCTACTTTCCTGTAGGGTAAGATACCCAATTTAGTGTGTATGTTATTCCCTCCTTAAGCCAAATTCAATGAGAGTAAGGTTGACCCATTCCTTTTTGCCTTTCTGTTCTTCCCCTTCATTGTAACAGCTTTCCCTTGCCTCTTTTGTATGAGATAATTTACCCTATTGTGTCTCTCCCTATCTCCTTTCATTATATTCCTCTCTCACCTCTTAATTTTATTTTTAAAAATGTCATCCCTTCCTATTCAATTGATCCTGTAGTCTCTGTCTATGTATACCTGTACACATATATACACACACTCACATATGTATTCATACGCACATTTACCCTTTTATATACACATATATGTGTATGTATACATATATTTACATTTATATTCCTTTCAACTATCCTCATACTGAGAAAAGTTTCATAAGTTACAATTATTGTTTTTCCATGTAAGAATATAAATGCTCAACTTTGATAAATTCCTTATGATTTCTCTGTTACCTTCTCATGCTTCTCTTGCTTCTTGTATTTGAATGTCAAATTTCCTATTCAACTCTGTTTTTTTCATCAAGAATGCTTGAAAGTCCTCTATTTCATTGAATGACCGTATTTTCTCCTGAAACACTGTACTCAATTTTGCTGGGTAGGTGATTCTTGGTTTCAGTTCTATCTCCTTTGACCTCTGGAATATCATATTCCAAGCCCTTCGATCCCTTAGTGTAGAAGCTGCTAGATCTTATGTTATCCTGACTGTGTTTCCACAATATTCAAATTTTTTCTTCATGGATGCTTGAAATATTTTCTCCTTGGTCTGAGAACTCTGGAACCTGGTTAAAATATTCCTAAGAGTTTTCTTTTTGGGATCTTTTTAAAGAGGTGATTGGTGAATTCTTTCAGTTTCTATTTTACCCTCTGGTTCTAAAATATCAGGGCAATTTTCCTTGAGAATTTCTTGAAGGATGATTTCTAGGTTCTTTTTTTGATCATGGCTTTCAGGTAGTCCAATAATTTTTAAATTATCTCTCCTGGATCTATTTTCCAGGTCAATGGTTTTTTCCAATGAGATATTTCATATTGTCTTCTATTTTTCCATTTGTTTGGATCTGTTTAGTAGTATCTTGATTTCTCATAAAGTAATTAGCTTCTGTTTGCTCCAGTCTAATTCTGAAGGAATTATTCTCTTCAGTGAGCTTTTGAAATTCTTTTTCCATCTGGCAAATTTGGCTTTTTACGGCATTCTTCTCCTCCTTGGCTTTTTGGACCTCTTTTGCCATTTGAAATAGTCTACTTTTTAAGGTGTTATTTTCTTCAGTCATGTGGTTGACTGTCTTTTCATAATTTTCTTGCATCATTTTCATTTATCTTCCCAATTTTTCCTCCACTTCTCTTACTTGATTTTCAAAATCCTTCTTGAACTCCTCTATGGCCTGTAACCAGTTCATATTTTTCTTGGAAGCTCTTGATGCAGGAATTCTGACTTAGTTGTTTTCCTCCCATTCCATGCTTTGATTCTTTTTGTCCCCCAATAAGGAATCTAAGGTTTGATTGCTGTGCTTGCTTTGCTTCCTTTGCTTGCTCATGTTGCCACTCAATTACTTGACTTTTGAGCTCTTTGCCACAGTAGAACTCTGCTTCCAGAGAGGAGAGCTTTGTCCCAAATTGCTAAGGTTTTCACAGCTGCTGGAGCTATTAGTTGGGTGCCCTCTCTATAGCCCCCACATGCTCTTCACACTCTCTAGGACCTCCACCCAAGACTGTGATCCAGATCCAAGCAGGTCAAAGCAAGAGTGATCACCCTCTGAATGGTCTCTTGGTTTCCCTGTGATCTGCAGTCCAGGAGCTCTGAAGCAGCCACACACTGCATGGCCGCAGTGCCTTCGTGGCTTCTCATCTTCTTACCCTGGTGGCAGTGGCTGGACTGTGCTCTCAGTCCCCCTGTTCCCACAAAGTCCACACTGACCTTTTACTTTGCCTTTGGCAGTTATGGGTTGATAATTCTGGAAACTGCCACAGCTGCTGGTGATCTACTCTCTCAAAGTTCTTTCCAGCCCTGCTGGTCAGGGCCGCCCTGGGGCTAAAACTGCAGGCTCACATGGGGCTGTGCTCTGTTCCCAGTGTGCTGCAATCAACCCTTCCTGTAGGCCTGCTGGGCTGCCTTCAGTGGGAGATTTGTTTCTCTCTATCACTTTGTGGGTTCTGTAGCTCTAAAATTTGTTGAGAGTCATATTTTGTATTTGAGGTGGTTATGGGGGGAGCTCATGGAATTTTCCTCCTTCTATGCCACCATCTTAGCTCCACCTCTGACAGGACTCAAAATATACTTTCATAGAAGGTAAATTAGGGAGGAGTTAAAGAATTATTTAGTGACAATCAGCAGTGAGAGCTGAAATGAGATGTGTTAGTGGATCCAGATAAAATGATTGAGTGATTTCATTGGTATTTATCAGATGAGTAAAAGAAGATGGAGTATTGGGAATGGAATCAGGAGACTCATCTTCCTGAATTCAAATCTGGTCTTAGACACTTACTAACTGTGTGACTTTGAGCAAGTGGCTTAACCCTGCTTGCCTGAGTTCCCCATCTGTAAAATGAGCTGGAGAAGGAAATGGCAAACCACTCCAGTAACTTTGCAAAGAAAACCTCAAATGGGGGTCATAAAGAGTTGGACAAGACTGAAAATGACTTAACAGCAACAATAGAATATGTGCTTTACAAATATTGGAGAGGATTCTGGGAAGATCACAGTGTAGGTCAGAAAACTTTCGGCTCTCCAGATTTCCTCCACAAAAAAAAAGAACAAAACATTACCTCAGAGCAGCAGAAATAAATATGAGGTAAAACAGTTGTCCTCCTAAAAGAATTTGAGAAGACCCCAGGAAAGACTGAATCTCCAGGAGCAAAGGTTTGGCCTCAGTCAAGTGCAAACACCTCCAGGCCCACTCTGCAGAATCAACAAACAACAGACCTTGGGGGCAGCTGGGTTGAGAGCAGCCTCAGCCTTAGAAACTTTTATTTTGTAGACAGTGTGTGGGGTCTGAAGGCTGAGTAAGAGAAGATTAAAGGACCTTCCACTATCCATGCCAAGCACAGCTGTGCTGACCAGATGCCTCCCGAGCTTTGGTTTTGGGGAGAAGCCGCTAGAATACAGCTGGTGATTGCAATAGTGAGGGGTGGGTATCCTCTTAGCTGTGGGCACTTGCAGGAGAGCAGAGTCTCTGGCTTCAGGTCCAGGGCAGAGAGGACAACTGTAGTTTGAAGCCATCTAAGGGACTGCAGGGAGCAAGATCATTTGCAGGACAATGTGGCTGGGGGCCTTAGCTGTGGCTGTGGACTCTAGCCATGGCTTAGGAGTGGAGAAGAGAGCCCAAGCCTGGGCCACGAGAAAGACCTCAGAAAATAACAGTGAGAAGGACCTGAACTTTTTGGCACCATTCCCCATACTTTGAGACTACAGCTTGATTACACTAATAGCTGCTAAAAACAAAACAATACAAATGAATAAGCAAAGGAGAAAGAATCCAGCCATAGATAGTTACTATGGGGACAGAGAAGATCTGGGTTTATATTCAGAGGAAGATAACAGAGCTAAAAAACCACTTCTTTTTCTAATAGGAAATGTCAAGTGATCCCAAGCACAAAAAGAGTTATTGGAAGAACTTAAAAAGGACTTTAAAAATCAGAGAGATCAAGGAAAAGTTAGAAAAAAAAATAAGAGCAATCCAAGAAAATTAAGAGAATTATGAAAAGAGAGTCAACCAACTTGAAATAGATAATCAAAAACTTAAGGAAGAAAATAATTTGTTAAAAAACTAGAAAAAACAAGGGGAAGCTAATGACATTCTAAGATACCAAGAAATCATAAAACAAAATCAAAAGAATGAAAAAATGAATGGACTCGGAAACATCTCATCAGAAAAACAACTGATCTGGAGAACAGATTGAAGAGAAATAATATAAGAATAGTCCGACTACCTGAAAATTACGATATAAAAATCTTGATACAACATTACAAGAAATTATCAAGGAAAATTACCCTGAAGTTCTAGAACAAGACAACAAAGTAAAAATTGAAAAAAATCCACTGATCCCTGTATGAAAGAGATGGTAGGAGGAAAACTTACAGATATATCATAGCCAGCTTTCAAAGCGCCCAGGTTAAGGAGAAATTATTGGATGCAACAAGAAAAAAAAAACCAGTTTAAATATCATGGAGCTACAGTAAGGATTACACAAGACCTAGCAGCTTTTACACTGAAGGATCATAAGTCTTGGAATACTATATTTTGTAGAGCAAAAGAGCTGGGGTTACAATCAAGGGTCACTTACCCAGCAAAGCTATTCAATCCTGAATGAAAAAAAAAAAACATTTAAAGAACTGAAATACTCTCAGGTTTTTGTGACAAAACCCCCAGAACTCAAGGGAAAATACAGCATAAAACATCCAGGAGAAATATAAGGTAAATATTAAAGACCAATTATAAGGGACTCACTAAGGTCAAATTGTTTACTTTGTATATGTAAAAATGTTAACAGTACTCATAATTGTCACCATTATTTGGGTTGTTTGAAAGAAAAGCTTGGGATAAGCTGAGTATGATGGGATGGTTCTAAAAAAAAAACTGTGGGGAAAGATAAAAAAGAGTAATTATCTCAAACAAATGGAGGTATAAAAGAAAAAATTGATAAAGAAGAAGCTGGTAGGGGGGAAGGCGGGTAATCCTGGAACCTTATTCTCATCAGGAACAGGTTAAAGAGGGAAATTCTCTCTCTCTCTCTCTCTCTCTCTCTTTCATCTGTATGTATGTACATAAAAGTCTTCTGATTTCAGAAAGAAATAAGAGGGCAAGGGTATAGGGTGGGGGGAGAGTTAAAGGAGGGACTCTTAGAGGGTGAGTAGATTAAGGAAAAGGAGAGCAAAGTAGCAGGTAGAAGTAAACCAGAGGAGTGAGGAGAGATAGGGTAAATAGGGTGAGAAAGATAGTGAGGAAAAATAAGAAGGAGGAAAATATACAAGTAATTGTAGCTTAGAATGTGAATGACATGAATTTACTCATAAAATGGAAATGGATAGTAGAATAAAAATTTTAATTCAACAATATGTTGCTTTCAGGAAACTATAACAATGGAAGATACACACGAAGATAAAATAAAGAGCAGAAATGGAATTTATTATGTAAAAAAATCAGGGATAATAATCATGATCTCAAAATTAAAGTTAAAATAGATTTAATCAAAGTGAAAAAATAGAAAAACTACACTATGTGTCAGCAATATTATTCAACATTGTTTTAAACCATTTGAGATACCTGGATAGTATAAAATACTTGAGCATATACCTGCCAAAACAGACACAGAAACTATATGAGCATAAACACAAAACACTTTTTATACAAATAAACTCAGATCTAAATAATTGAAGTAATAGTTATTGTTTGTAGGTAATAAAGCCCATTTAACTTAAAAACCCAACAATTTCACCTAATTTATTTATTCAATGTCATCCCAAATATATTACTAAAAGATTATTTTATTGAGTCAAAAAAATAACAAAGTTCATTTGGAAGAGCAAAAGGTCAGGAACTTCAAAGAAACCAGGAAAAATGATGTAAAGGGAGTTGATTCAGCAGTAACAGACCTTAAACTATACTATAAGGAAGAGTATTGTTGAAGTGTAAAAAGGATAATTTCAATTATATTAAATTAAAATTTTCTTGTGTAAATAAAGCCTCTGTAGCCAAGAATAGAAGGAATGCAGAAAATTGGGGGGAAAATTTCATTGATAATCTCTCAGAAAGGATGAGACTGAATTGGAATATTGCTGTGATATAGGAAATGATGAGGTGGTTGCTTTAGAAAAACGTGTAAAGACTTGGACCTATGAAGGAAGATGCTGTCCACCTTCAGAAAAACAGATGACAGGAGGAAATTATCATTGCACAGTATTACATATATGTGTATGTATGTGTATGTTTATAGATACCTATTATACATACATATATACATATACATATATGTATGTGTGTGTGTGTTTGTGTATCTCCACCCTTACGTGTAGCCTCCTTTAGTAGGGGAAGAAGAGGGTAAAATAAAGTAAAAAGTGTATAGCAGAGAAAGAAAGAAAACCAACAAGGAAGCAAAGAAAAACTGGGCAGTTTTGAAAATGATCTGTAGTATTTATTATATAGATTTTCTTGAAATGAAAATTTATTGTTTTATATTGAATCCTCTCTTATGGTCTGCTGTGTACATGGCAATGTTTTTTTTTCCTTCTCACTTTATATTGAAATTTAAAATAAAATTTACCAAGAAAAAGATGAATAAACACAAGTATCTGATTTGATCCTCACAATAACCCTGGGACAGGTAGGTACTATTTATTATTCCCATTTTACAGGTAGAGAAATTGAGGCAAACAGGTTAAGTGACTTGCCTAGGGTCACACAGCTAGGAAGTGTCTGAAGCTGGATTTGAACTCATTTCTTCCTGACTCCCTTTTATCATTTTAATTTCTACTGTAAGGAAAGCAGAGTGGCACAGAATTGAATTGTGGTGCTGGAGAAGACTTCTGAGGATCTCTTGGGCAGCAAGGAGATCAAATCAGTCAACACTTAAAGAAATTAATTCAGACTACTCATCGGAAAGACAAATACTGAAGCTGAGGCTTAAATTTGAGAAGAGAATGAGAAGACACGACTCATTGGAAGAGACCCTGATGTTGGGAAAGACTGAAGGAAAAAGAAAAGGGTATGGCAGAGGATGAGATAGATGGATGGTGTCATGGAAACAACAAACATGAGCTTGGACAGACCTTGAGAGATAGTGGAGGACGGAAGGGCCTGGCTTGCTTTGTTCTATGGAGTCCCAACTGAACAACATCAGCTTCCTGACTCCAGGCCCAGTTCTCTATCTGATGCACACCTAGATTCTTGGAATTACATCACCCGGAGGCCTAGATCTCTTTGGTTTCCCCCTTCCCTAAACCCAGGCTGTTTACAGGTAAGTCTATATTTTTCAGGAAAAAAAAAAATGTAGTATTTATTTGTTCAGCAGAACTTGTTCATTATTTATACTGTATTAGACAGCGGCATCTCCTGGCGAAGTGTGATATTGTAACCCAATTTCTCTATGGCATCAAACACACCCAGGACAAAGCTTGTGTTATAATGAGGATTATGAGATTTAAGACTGGAAGAGACTTCAGACACCTTCAGATCTGACTCTTTCATCTTAAAGAAGAGGAATCTGAGGCTTCGGGTCAGTTCAATGGGTATTTATTCAGTGCCTAGTCCAGGGGAAAACACTAAGCTAGGTACTGTAGTTGTGAAACATAAAGCAAATTGTCCCTTATTTTCTCAGGGTAGGGGAATACAATAGAAACACATATAAGTATTGTTTAGTCATTTTCACTTGTTTCCAAATCTTCTTAACCTCTTTTTGAGACTTTCTTGGCAAAGATACTGGAGGGGTTTGCCATTTCCTTCTCCAGCTCATTTTGCAGATGAAGAAACTGAGGCAAACAGGGTTTAGTGACTTGCACAGGATCAAACACCTAGGAAATGTCTGAGGCTGGATTTGAACTCAGGTCTTCATGATTCCAGGGCTGGCACTCTATCTGCTTCACACCTAGCTACCCACAAGTAAGTATAGTATAATAAAAATACATAATGAAAATCAAGGTTGGGAGAGAATACGAAGGGTTTGTAGAAGATTTGGGGCAGGGGGTCGGGAGAATGTCGCACATCTAGGAAGGTTGCACAGAAAAGATATATCCTGAACTGAACCTTAAGAAAGATAAGAATTCTGAGAGGTGGAATCAGGGAGGGAGTGTGAGCATTCCAGACATTTGGAATAGCTGGTTGAAATACACCTAGATGGGAAACAGCATCACTTTCTAGGGAACAGGTGCAAGACCTCTTGGTGCTCCCCTCCAGCCTGTCCTTCCTCCTTCCCTCACCAATGGGCTGGAACAGTGTTTGTGAAGGGGACTAATATGAAATAGGTATGGAAAGCCAAGTAGAAATTTGATAGTGGAGAACCTTACATTTCAGCCGGTAAGCATTTATTAACAGCGTACTCTGTGCTAAGTACTATGCCAAGAACTGGGAATACAAAGAAAGACAATAGACTGTCCCCGCTCTTGAGCAGCTCAGAATCTAATGGGGAAGACGAGAAACAAGCAACTATGTACAAACAAGCTCTATGCAGGATAAATGGGAATAATCGACGGAGGAAAGGCACTAGAATTGAGAGATGGGGAAAGGCTTCTCGTAAAAGGTGGGCTTTCTTCTTCTAATTCATCTTCCCAGCACAGCTGTCAGTCTGGTGTCCAACTCTTCATGGCCCCATTTGTGGTTTTCTTGGTAAAGATATTGGAGTGGCTTGACATTTCCTTCTTCAGCTCATTTTACAGGTGCGGAAACTGAGGCAAACAGTGTTAAGTGACTTGTCCAGGGTCACACAGCTAGTAAATATCTAAAGCTAGATTTGAATTCATGAAATGAGTCTTCCTGATTCCAAGTTCAGTGCCCTATTCATTGCACTACCTAGTTGGTGCAGTAGGTCCTTAATAAAGGTTTATTGACAATTGCCTTCAAGGAAGCCAGGGAAGCCAGGAGGCAGAGATGAAGAAGGACAGGTTCCTTGGCAGGAGAGATAGTCATTGAAAATGCCTGGAGCCTAGAGATGGAAAGAGTTACTGGGTCAAAGTGGTGTGTGTGTGTGTGTGTGTGTGTGTGTGTGTGTGTGTGTGTGTGTGTGTGTGTGTAAGCCTAGAAAGGTGGGGAGTGGTAGATTATGAATACTAAGGAGTTTGTATTTTATCTTATGAATAATGGGGAGTTATCGAAGGCTTTTGAGCAGGGTAGCAGCATAGTCAGGCTTAAACTTTAGGAAAATTATTTTTGTAGCTTTGTGGAGAATGGATTAGTGAGAGGAGTCTAAAAGTAGGGAGAACCATTAGAAAAATGGTTATAATAGTCCAAGCCAGAGGTGATGAGGGCCTGAACCTGGTTAGTGACTAAATGCGGAGAAAAAGTTGTTGTTGCTGATTTTGTTTTTTGTTTTTAGATCTTGAAAGAGGATCATGGCATCAGGAAGGTGATGCCGTGACTTGCAAGTGAATTGGATTTAATTGAGGGAGGGCTGTACAAAGTCACCAGCCTCATTTTCTCCTCCAGAGCCATCTGGGACCCGTGGAAAAATATAAATCAGGAGACTGGAGATGGGCCCCTGGGGAGAAAGAGATAGATATAATAGATGAAGTCAGTCAATTAATTAACAAGTATTTATTAAGAGTGTATTATCCTAGGTGCTGAAGATATCAATAAACAAGATATGTGGCTGGTGTGATATAGGGAGAAAGTCTTAGATTTTAGAATTATTTCGCTTCAGATCTCCACCTCTATTCTCTGTCTACTTGGGTCAGAAATTGCCTGGGGCTCTTGAAGATTGATCAGCTATACCTTACAATTAGCTTGCTCTAGCCCAGAGGCAAACTGGCCCTCAGGTCCATTAGGCTTCCTTTTGCTTTTTGCGGGAATTTTAATGATACTGAAAATCTTAGCTGTTTTGGATAGAGGTGCAGCCCCTGAGTTTTGATTACAATTCAAACTGATCGTTGGTATTTCCCTCCTCCACTCCTTTTGCCTTCTCAATAGGCAATTAAAGAAAAAAAATGATTGATTTTATTTTTTGTCAAAGAGAAAGTCAAATCCCTTTGGTACTCATTAAAACAGAAAGTGTAAACTTGACTTTATAGACCAGAAAACTTTTCAAAAGAAACCTACTCTAGGATAGAGAGAAATGGGGGAGGGGAGAAAGTGGGGAAAGGTCACCATTGTCCATTATAACAGAATCCAGCAGCTATTTTGTCTTTCTCATAGCTTGAAATTCCTTATAGCTTAGCTATTTAAAGCCTTGAATGACAGTCTAATACTGCCAATCTAGAGAGGTTGCACCTTTTAAAATTGCCAGAGAAAAACATTCACACCTCATAAAGGGATCACTGGGTGACTACAATTTCAGTTTTAACACCTTGTTACCACATTAAGCCTCCATCAACTGTAATGAAATCCTGTGACTACATTAGCTGAGCTGGGGTAGGGGTAGAGGAGGAGAATCCCAATTCCCTTTCATGCTTGTGTTTAACCTGACAGAAGACACAAAAGGACTCACTTATACTCAAGTCCATAAACAATAAAGACAACTTTTTGTAATCTAGTGGTACCAAATCCCACAAGGACTTCAGTGGTTCACATGACTCCCTATACTTTCCTCTAGACCTTGGCATCTTCTCTTTAGGGGTGGATGCGCACTATTCTTTCTCTAGAAATCCAGTTTGTCGTGCAAAAAGATAGCTTGCATTTTTGCACCTGGGCAAACAGAAAACACACCCTCAATCAATCAACAACAATCAGTGAGCATTTATTAAGTACTTACTACAGACTAGATATTGGAGATAAAACTACAAGAGTGACATGTCCCTTCAAGCATGCATTCTACGGGGAATTAATTTAGTTGGGGCAAGAACAATAAAGAACCTATTGATGGGGAGTCTCTGGTGCACTGGACCGGAAAGCAGATCAGGTCCAGGCCATGGAGAAGGTCTTTTGGGGGACCTCACTGGGGTAGGAAAAGAGGAAGCACTGACTATCTTGTAAGTTCCCACTTTAACTAAGCATGTTGTTCAGTTGTGTCCAACTCTTTGTGATCCCATTTGGGGTTTTCTTGGCAAAACACTAAAGTGATTTGCTATTTCCTTCTCTAGCACATTCTACAGGTGAGGAAACCGAGGCAAACAGAGTTAAGTAACTTACCCAGGGTCACACGCCTACTAAGTGTCTGAGGCCAGATTTGAACTCAGGAAGATGAGTCTTTCTGGTTCCAGGTCTGACACTCTATCTACCTGTGCCACTTAGCTGCCCCTTAACTGAGTATACTTGTTAATTAATAAGCTCAGTTGTTCCTTCCTACTTGCAAGTGCTCTCAGGACTCTTTAATTTTGGCTACCTGGAGAAAATCCAAAGTCGTGCTACCTGAGTTACAGCGATGGTTTCTTGGGTCAGTGCTTTAATAACTCCCCATACTGTGACTTTGCTGCTGGTACTTATTCTGTCTGTGAATTTGTGTTTTCTATTCTGTTCTCTCGCACTGGTTGGCATGGGAAAAGGGTATTAGGCTCTTTGACTCATATTGCCGCTTGTAGTGAGTACTCCTTGTCTCCAAAGGCCAGCACATGTGTGAAATTTATCATCACGGTGAGGTTAACTTAATGACCCTCATAGCTATTTGTCATTGTCCAGAAAAGATTATTTTTCTGGGTCTAGACTTTTCTTGTAACAGGCTGTCTTTTCTCTTGAGACGTTCTCCTATAGTCTCATGTCGCTGCCTTGTCCCTTCCCTGGAATCTCCAATAACTGGAATCTTTCTTACTGCAAACTTCCAGCTAATTGGTACCACTTTGATATCAAAGGTGGGAAACCAATCAGATGCTCCCGAGCAATACCCAGTCTGGCCCTTTTCAGTATCAAGAGTCCTGGCTCAGGATTGCTTATGGAACTTGGAGGTGTGAGTTAACACCATACACTGCTACAACTTCAGTCTGCCAGCAAGAAAGATATGGTCCTGACCTAGGATACTTTAATTTAACTTTGCCAGGAGGTGGATTAATTTGGAACACTGCAAGATAATCCTTTTATTCTTTCCTAATTGATTGCTCATCCTACTCTCCACACAAGCTATTTCAAACTTTCTCTTCCCTTTCTTACCTGTCCCCCTCTCCTGACCAAATGAGGACCCTGCCTCTTATTTTGCTTAGACAATTGAGGCCAGGGGTGGCTAGGTGGTGCAGTGAATAGCGCTCCGGCCCTGGAATCAGGAGGACCTGAGTTCAAATTCAGCATCAGACACTTAACACTTACTAGCATGTGACCTTGGGCAAGTCACTTAACCCCAAATGCCTTGCTTTCCCCCCTCCAAAAAAAAAAAAGACAATTGAGGCCATTTGAACATCAGCTTCCTCTTCTCCCTTTCTCTTCATCTCAAAACCCCTTGAGACCATCTCTTCTATTTCTTCTTCCTTTCCTACAGTCTCTGACAAAAAGGTGGCTCTTTGCCTTGTCAAGGCCAACCCCCCTCTACATGATAAAATCCCCTCTTAATTTCTCCTCATTTCCTTCTCAAATCTTCAACCTCTCCCTATCTACTGATTTCTTCTTCATTGCCTTCAAGTTTGCCCTGCTCTTTAAAAACAAACAAAAACAAGCAAACAAACAAACTTCATTCTGTCATCCCATATCCCACCCACATTTCATAGTCAAATTCTGTGAAAAAATTCTCTATGGCTGCTGGCTCCACCTCCTACCTACTCACTCCTCAGCCTCTTGCAATTTGAATTTTTGCTTCACCGATCTACTGACACTGCTCTTTCCAAAGTTACCAGCAACCTCTTTTTGTTTTTTCATTCAACCCTTCCTCACAGAAGTAGCGAGCTGGCAAATGTTTAATAACTGGCCCCTTGAAACAAATGTCCAACGCACTTTTAATTTGTATTATTAATATTTTCTCCACCACTTTCTTAAATCTAGGCAATCAACCAGACAATAAACTGAGTCCTGATTTGTGGCAATTGAAATTTTAATAAAAAGTTCTCTTGAGCCTCTAAAAGTAGGCTCGAATACACCCCCTACCCTTCCAAGTTTCTCTGCTCGAAAGGCAGTTTACATTCATTTAATTGGTTAAGTAACCAGAGCACTTAGCTAGGCTGGTACTTGACAAGTAGACATAGGTTGATGCTGGGATCCTGTTTAAAGCCCTTCCAGCATCATAGAACCTACTTGACATTGCACTCTGTTATTAGTCTTTGAGAACCCAGAGTCACTTCTATACTATGATGAGATGTGAAAGCCAGATTTTGTGAATATAAAAATGAAGGAGGAAAGGCAGAGCCAAGATGGTGGAGTCAAAGCAAGAACTTGCTTGAGTTCGTGCTTCTATCACCTCCAAAAATAAAGGAAAAAAATCCTTTGTCAAGTCGTGCATTCTGATACTTGGTTTAGAAAACTTGGGGTCAAGGTAACTTTAACATCTTGCTAAGGCCCCAGAACTTGCCACTGTCTTAGAGCTCCTTCATTGACAGTTATAGATTTCCTAAGATTTAGAGCTAAAAAGGATTCCAAAGATTGTCTCATCCAAGCTGCTAAGTTTGTAGATAACTAAATGAAACTCAGAAATATTGTGATTTATCCTCAGTTACATAGATTCCAAATAGCAGAGCCAGAATTTGAATATAGGGCTGGTCTTTTGACTCCAAAATCAATGCTTTTCTGTACATTCATTCCTTAAAACTCATTCTATTATAAATGCTTTTTTTCCCCCACATAGGAATAAGTCCACAGTTTTATAATTGAAATTTAGTGGCGAAGGAACCAAAGCTTCATTTTGCACCTATATTTTCTGGTACAAATCTGTCCCTATGCAAGTATTCCAATCTTTCTAGTCAGCCTTCTACCTATACCCCTTCTCCATCTCACACACCCTCCAATTCATTTTTGCTTAGACAACAGTGCCACCTAATGGACGAGCTGCAGCATTCCATCTGCAAATTACCTGCTGCCTGCTGTTGAATCATTTCAAATCATGTCTGACTCTATGTGAACGCATTTGGGGTTTCCTTGGCAAAGGTGCTGGAGTGGCTTGCCATTTCCTTCTCCAGTCCATTTTACAGATGAAGGACTGAATCATCTGATAGTCATAAAATCACAAAGGTGGACCTGGAAAGACCTTTAAAGATCTCTGAAAAATTGTTCCCTACCTATTGGCAAAACCCATCCACTACAGGACCAACACTGGCCCTTCTAGACAGTCTTTCCTCAAGGTTTTCAACATGCTTTGAAGATAGCAGTTATGACTCCCTAGTTGCATTTGACTTGTTTAAGGAAATTGAGCAACCAGACTTCATCATTTGTGACCCCCAGGTTAACTTAGGTGTTCAAAGAAATGCACATTTATAGTTGGATGAGACCTACTATCTCACTTGATAAAGGTGATGATAATGATAGTTAACATTTACACAATGCTTACTAAGTGCCAGGAACTATGCTAAGCACTTTATTTGATCCCCACCGTAATCTGGGAGGTAAGTGATGTCCATTTCATAGATAAAGAAGCAGAGGTAGGCAGAGTTGAAGTGCCTTTCTCATATAGCTGGTAGGTGTCAAGAGGCTGGATCTGAACTCAGACCTTCCTCTTCTACTCAGAAAAGGAGTGTGTATTGGATGGTTTTTAAAATTTGTTTTTCTTTGTATCCATCTGTAGCCGGGAGATGATTGTGATATAAAGACAATTAGCATTTCTAAAACATATTAAATGTATGTGTATATGTATAATTTGAATTTTAGGGCTCAAGAATTGGAATTTAGAAAGTAATTCCTGAAATGTGACTCGTTGCCTTTCTCCAACCCCTGAGGTAGGGTTTTAAAAAATACAGGTTGACGCAATATTCAAAAAAGCTTTGTCCCTTAGACTATCTCTAACACAAACATGTATAAAATGCTTTGGGGAAAAATACATTGTGTATGTAATAGACTTCTTGGCCAGTGATATCCTGGGCCTTGTGAGCAGGTGTAATGCACTGTCTAGTGTAATGCCTCACTTGCATGTTTGGTAATCCTGCTTCTGGGCATGCATTTCTGGTTGACTGCTCAGGTGTACAAAAGGTTCCAGCATGGAAATTCTTTCCTTTTTTCCCTTTTTATTATCCATGATGTGTAAGGATGATTCTCTGAGTTCTGGAGGAAGGGAAGGCATCTTACTCTAGGCTAACCTATGTGTACCTGAAAACTTAGACAAGACTTCTTCCTGTTTGTATCTTCTTTTATTTGGCGCAGGTCTTTGTGAAATCTGGAAAATCTGGGAACTGGAATCGATGCTATAAATTGCCAGCAGTTCTAGGAGAGGCTCCGTCCTATAGTGTATTGACCTGGAAGCCTGTGTCCTGTAGGAAGGAAACAATTCAAGGGTAAACATGATGGAGTGAATGCTTTATAGCAGTGACTTTAAGTTTGAACCCACTCTCTCCAGGACTAGGGTTGTGGGCAGGGATGGTGTATTGGGTTTTGGAGGACATACTTTGTAGCTTCCATTCTTGTTTTGTTAAAAAAAAATAATTGGCATTAATTGGGGCAGTTGGGTAGTGCAGATCCAACTGCAGATATCAGTTGTATAACAAGTTACTTAACCTTTCTGAGGCTCATTTTTAAAATCTGTAAAATAGAGGAAAATAGCACTTTCCTTCTAAGGTTTTTGTGAGGATCAAATGAGATAATATTTGTAAAGTTCTGCAAAAAAAAAAAAAAAGCTCCGCAAAAAGTGCTACATAAATGCTATTTATAAATGATGCTGTTTAGTTGTTTTAGTCATGTCTGATTTTTCATGATGCCATTTGAGTTTTCCTTGGTAAAGATACTGGAGTGGCTTTCCATTTTCTTCTTCAGTTCATTTTACAGATGAGGAAACTGAGGTAAACAGGGTTAATGTGACTTGCCCAGGGTCATACAGTTAGTATCTGAAGTATGAAGTATCTGAAGCTGAATTTGAACTCAGGTCCTCCTGATTCCAGGGCCAGCATTCTCTCCACTGTGCCACCTAGCTGCCCCTTAATAAATGACAGTAGAATGTTAATTGCAGGGTCAATCAATATATAAAGGAGATATTAACTGGGTACCAATTAGATGATATTGAAGAGATAACTGGTGATGGCTATTGGAGAGAATACAGTGGAATGGATTCTTGAGCCAGTAACATCAGAAGGATCATCCTAACCCCATGGAGTTACCTCTAGAATCCTGAAAAGGAGATGTAGCTCTCCTGGGGATACGGCTCTTTACTACATTTCCTTCCTACATACACTTCAATGAATCTGAGCAGACACTCCTCCGCTGGGCAGACTGCATCCCAGCTGTACCTTCTCATCCTTTTGTGTATTTAATTAAATGAGTGGATGACTTAATTTTTTTTTTAATGTGGCACATCAACAATACAATGTGAGTATTAGTCCATTATTCCAAGAATATGACCGTAGAGTTTCGTGGTGTCACTAAACATACAGATTACAGCCAGGAAGCAGGCATACATGTACATATTTACGTACATATACACACATCTCATATATGTATATCTAATGTTAGCAATGTAGTATTAGTATATTAGCATCCGCAGCAAAAAAGCACACAGCAAGAACACAAAATATAACATTGTATGTTGAGTGTAATAAAACCTGTACTCCAATTCATGCTGGCTAAATTGGCCTTAGCTAGTCAAATTGGACAAGAAAATTCATGGAGTAGTTGAACCTGCATTTTCTGAGCTCTCCTGGAGAACCTGGAGATCAATGTGAACTTGAGGGTAGTGAGAATGTCCATGGATCTATACATCAATATATTTTCTGGGTTATATGTTGTCTATCAGCTCTCATGCAGAAACCATAACTGATAAAGTAGGAGTCTGGTATAGCTAAAAGAAGCTGGATTTGGAACCAGGAGTTGGACTTATATCCTACTGCTGACATATTCCACCCCTGACACCTATCAGCTCTCATGCAGAAACCATAACTGATAAAGTAGGAGTCTGGTATAGCTAAAAGAAGCTGGATTTGGAACCAGGAGTTGGACTTATATCCTACTGCTGACATATTCCACCCCTGACACCTACCAGCTGTGTAAGCTTCACAGGTCACAACCTTTCTTGGACTCAGTTTCTTCATCTTTGAAATGGGAATAATAATTAGCATCTGTCTCACAGGGTTGTTGTGAGGTTCAATTAAGATAATATTTGTAAAGCAAGTGCTACATAAGTGTTGAGTATTATCAGTATTCTACTAAAACCTATCACACATCTGTTCATACATTCAAGGAACATTTTAAGAAATTATTTTTTCCCTAGTTACAAGTAAAGACAATTTTTAAGATTCATTTTTAGAAAATTTTGAATTCCGTATTTTCTCTCTGCTTCCCTCATTTTCCCCTCTCCCTGAGACAGTAAGCAATTTGATATAGTTTATGTATGTGTAGTCATGTGAACCATGTTGCCATATTAGTCATGTTGTGAAAGAAGACACAGACCCAAAGGGGAAAAATAAAATAAACACCAAGAAATGAAATACAGAAAGTGAAAAATAGTATTCTTCCATTTGCATTCAGACTCAACCTGTTCTTTCTCTGGAGGTGGATAGCATTTTTCCTTTTGAGTCCTTTGGGATTGTCTTGGATCATTGTATTGCTGAGAATAGCTAAGTCATTGACAGAGAGTTGATTGTTGTACAATGTTGCTGTTTCTCTGTACAATGTTCTCCTGGTTCTGCTCACTTCATTTTGCATCAGTTTGTGTGAGTCTTTCCAGCTTTTTCTGAAATCAGCCTGGTCATAATTTCTTATAACCCAGTAATATTCCATTATGATCATACATCACAACTTGTTCAGCCATTCTCCAGTTGATAGGCATCCCTTCAATTTCCAATTCTTTTGCCATTACAAAAAGAGCTGCTATAAGTATTTTTGTAAAAATAGATTCTTCCCATACCTTCTCCCTTTTTAAAATCTCTTTGGGATACAGACCTAGTACTGATATTGTTTGATCAACAGATATGCACAGTTTTATTGCCCTTTGGGTATAGTTCCAAGTTGCTCTCCAGAATGGTTGGATCTTTTCACAAATATACGAAGAGTACATTAGTGTCCCAATTTTCCCACATTCCCTCCAATATTTATCCTTATCTTTTTCTGTCATATTAGCCAATCTGATAGGTGTGAGGTGATACCACAAAGTTGTTTTAATTTGCATTTCTCTAATAAATAGTGATTTAGAGCTTTTTTTTAATATGAAATTGATAACTTTGATTTCTTCATTTGAAAACTGCTTGTTCATATCCTTTGACCATTTATCAATTGGAGAATGACTTGTGTTCTTATAAATTTAACTCAGTTCTCTATATATTTGAGAAATAAGGCCTTTATCAGAAACACTTTATGTAAAAATTTCCCCCCAACTTTCTGCTTTACTTCTAATCTTGGTTATATTGATTTTGTTTGTGTAAAACATTTTAAGTTTATTATAATCAAAACTGTGCATTTTACATCTAGTAATGCTCTCTATCTCTTGTTTTGTCATAAATTCTTCCCTTTTCCATAGATCTGACAGGTAAATTATTCCTTACTCTCCCAATTTGCTTATGGTATCCCCCTTTATGTCTAAAACATGAACCCTTTTTATTTTATCTTGGTATGTGGTATAAGATGTTGACTTATACCTAGTTTCTGCAATACTGTTTTCTTGTTTTCCCAACAGTTTTTGTCAAATAGTGAGTTTTTGTTTAGGTTTTAGGTTTATCAAGCCCTAGATTACTATGGTCATTTACTACTGAGTTGTGTACCTATTCTATTCTGCTTATCCACCACTCTATTTCTTAGTCAGTACTGGATAATTTTGATGATCACCACTTTATGATACATTTTGAGATGTACTATAGCTAGACCACCTTTCTTCATTTCTCCCCTTCCCCATTAATTCCCTTTATATTGATGACCTTTTGTGCTTCTAGATGAATTTTGTTACTATTTTTTCTAGCTCTCTAAAATATTTTTTGGTAGTTTGATTGTCATAACATTAAATAAGTAAAGTAATTTAGGTAGAATTGTCATCTTTATTATGTTGGCTTGCCCTACCCATGAGCAATTAATATTTTTTCAATTGTTTAGATCTGGCTTTATTTGTGTGAAAAGTGATTTGTAATTGTGTATGTGTAGTTCTTGGGTTTGTCTTGGCAGGTAGATTCCCGAGTATTTTATTTTGTCTACAATTATTTTAAAAGAAATTTCTATTTTTATCTCTTACTGCTAGATTTTATTGGTAATATATAGAAATGTTTATGATTTATGTGTGTTTATTTTATATCCTGCAACTTTGCTAAAGTTGCTAATTATTTCAATTAGTTCTTTAGTTGATTCTCTAGGACTCTCTAAGTATACCATTATATCATCTGCAAAGAGTTATAGTTTTGTTTCCTCATTGCCTATTTTAATTATTTCAATTTCTTTTTCTTCTCTTATTGCAAAAACTGACACTTGTGAATCCATCTGGCCCTGGAGATGTTTTCTTAGGGAGTTTATTGATGGCTTGTCAAATTTCTTTTTCTAAGATGGGGTCATTAAGTATTCTATTTGCTCTTCTGTTAATCTGGGCAATTGATATTTTTGTAAATTATTCATTGATTTCACTTAGATTGCCAGATTTATTGGCATATAGCTGGGCAAAATATTTCCTAATAATTGCTTTCATTTCCTGTTCATTGATAGAGAATTCAGCATTTTCATTTTTGATACTGCTAATTTGATTTTCTTCTTTTGTTTTTAAAATCAATTTAACCAATGGTTTATCCATTTTATTTTATTTTTTCATAAAAATAGTTTTCTTACTTTTAATTTTACTAATAACACTTTTGGCTTTCAGAATTTCCAATTTGGTGCTGAGTTGGGGATTTTTAATTTGTTCTGTTTCTAGGTTTTTTTAGTTGCATGTCCAATTCATTGATCTGCTCTTTCTCTATTGTATTGATGAAAGAGTTTAGAGAAATAAATTTCCCCCTAAGTACTGCTTTAGGTGCATCCCATAAATTTTGTTATGTTGTCACAATGTTGTCAGGCTCTTTAATTAAATTTTTTATTATTTCTATGATTTGTTCTTTAACCCACTCATTCTTTAAGATTAGATTATTTAGTTTCCGGTTAATTTTTAAACCATATTTTTCCCTATGACCCTTTACTAAATGTAATTTTTATTGCATTATGATCTGAAAAGGATGCATTCAATATTTCTGCCTCTTTACATTTGATTTTGAGGTTTTTATGCTCTAATAAGTGGTCAATTTTTTGTAGGTGCTATATGCCACTGAGAAAAGGTATATTCCTCTCTATCACCATTTTAAATTTCTCCAGAGGCCTATTGTATCTAATTTTTTCAAAATTCTATTTGCCTTTTTAACTTCTTTTTTGTTTGTTTTGTGGTTAGATTTCATATAGTTCTGAGAGGAGGAAAGTTGAGGTCCCCTACTAGTATAGTTTTACTGCCTATTTCCTTCTGTAATTCTTTTAACTTCTTTAGAAATTTAGATGCTATACCATTTGTTGCATATGTGTTAAGTATTGGTATTACTTCATTGTCTATTGTACCTTTTAGCAAAATGTAGTTTTATTCCTTATCTCTTTTAATTAGACCTATTTTTGCTTTTGCTTTGTCTGAGATCATGCTGCTACCCTTGCTTTTTTTTTTTTACTTCAGCTAAAGCATAATAGATTCTGCTCCAGCCTTTTACCTTTATTCTATGTGTGTCCTTCTGCTTCAAATGTGTTTCTTGTAACCAGCAATTGTAGGATTCTAGTTTTTAAGCTACTTTGCTATCCACTTCTGTTTTATGGGTGAGTTCATCCCATTCACATTCACTATTATGATTATTAACTGTGTAGTTTCCTCTATTCTATTTTCCCCTGTTTATACTCCTCTCTCTCCTTTCACCCTGTCCCTTCTCATCAGTGTTTCGCTTCTGACCACCACCTTTCTAAATCTGCCCTCCCTTCTATCAGCCCTCTCCTTTTCTTACTCCCCTCCCCTCCTATTTCTGTATAGGATAAGACAGATTTCTATACCTGAGTGTGTATGTTATTCCCTCTTTGAGTCAAATCCAGTGAAAGTAAGGTTTAAGCGATGCTCACCCCCTCCCCTTTTTTCTTTCTGCTATAATAGGTCTTTAGTGTCTCTTCATGTGATATCATTTACCCCATTCTACCTCTCCCTTCCCTCTTCTCCCAGTGCAATCTTATTTGTTATCTCTTAATTTTTTTATATCATTCTATCAAAGTCAGTCCACACCCTCTGGCTATACATACTCCTTCTAACTGCCCTAAAAGTGAGATGGTTCCTAAGAGTTACAAGTATCATCCATCTGTGTAGGGATATAAACAGTTTAATCTTATTGAATAATTTATGTTTTATCTTTCCTGTTTACCTTTTTATGCTTCTCTTGAGTCTTGTATTTTAATTTTGAATTTTCTGTTTAGCTATGATCTTTTCATCAGGAATGTTTGAAAGTCCCCTATTTCATTGAATATCCATTTTTCTCCCTGAAGGATTATGCTCAGTTTTGCTGAGTAGTCAATTCTTGATTGTAATCCAAGCTCTTTTGTCTTCTGGAATATCACATTCCAAGCCCTCTAATCTCAGCCAATTAGATAGGTATATGACAGAACCCCAGAGATGTTTTAATTTGTATTCTCTTATTATCAGTTATTTAAGCCACATTTCATTTGATTGTCGACAGTTTTCAAGCCTTTGAAAATAGATTTTGATTTTTAAATTTTTATATTGCCTAAATTTTTTTCTGCATTGCCTCCTGACTCCCTCCCAGAGAACTGTCACATATAACAAATAATTTTTTAAAGAAAGAAAAGAAAAAGAGGAAGAGAGAAAACAATTAGTAAAACTGATCAATACATTGAAAAATCTGAAAATATATGCATTATTTCACACCTGTACACCTCCTACTTTTGAAAAGGAGCCAGGGAAGATGTCTTTTCATTCTTCCTTTTTGGAGCTATGCTTGTTCTTTGTAATTTGGCAATATTTATTTTTTATTTTTTTTGGTGGTTGTTCTTTCCACTTACATTATGTATTTTATTTTCTTGGTTCTGCTTACTTCATTTTGCATCAGTACATATACATTTTTCCATGCTTCTCTGTATTCATCACATCCACCATTTCTTACAGCAAAATGATAGTCTGTTACATTCATGTACTCCATTTTTTTTTTTTTTGCTTTTTGGAGAGGAGGAGGCAGGGCAATTGGGGTTAAGTGACTTGCCCAAGGTCACACAGCTAGGAAGTGTTAAATGTCTGAGGCTGGATTTGAACTCAAGTCCTCCTGACTCCAGGGCCAGTGCTCTATGGCACCACCCAGCCACCCCATTCAAGAATATTCTGCTCCAGAGAAGCTACTTCTCTGTTAATGACTCCTCTTCTGGTCCTCACTTTTCCTGCTTGGGAAATACATCTCTCTTCTCCTCTCAGACTGGTAGAGCAATGTGACAAGCTATTTTAACTCACAATCACTTTCTTTTTTCTGCTACTTTAAAACAACAAAAATGTTCACATATGAAAAGTGCAGTACCTTATAGAAGTATAATTAAGTTCAACTACCACTACTATCCTTTGACTCAAAATCTTTCAGTGTCCTAGGGTTAACTGTCTTATGGAGGTTGCTTCCTAATTACACAAAACTAGTCATCATATTACTTAGAAATAAGGAAAAAACAGGATTAATCATATGGATACACAACAGAAAGCAAATGCAGGTATAATCAATACATTACAGTCCATATACAGATATGGGTCATATTCTCTCATCAATCCACAATATGTCCATAAGGAAGAGTGCACAGAAACATTTATTAGAGTTATAGATGTTATTAGCAGTTAGGTGAATTAACAGTGTGGAAAAAAAAAGGACTTTTTTTTGAAGAAGCTTTTGTAAGTTAGTGGAAGTAGAGATGGTGATTCACGTCTTGATAGAAGATACAGTGATAGAGAGGACAAATAAAGGGGAATATGAATTGTGCAGAGGAGAAGAATTCAATTTGAGAAACATTTAAGTGCCTGCTTTTGAATGGAGCATGATGATTTACCTCAACTTTTCCTTTTTTGTTTTGGTTTTTTCCTGTTCTAGTGTCACTCATAAGCCAGGGCCCCCCAAAGACTACAGGCTTACACAAAGTAGGTTTGACTCGGGGTGCCTGGCTCCAAAGAGGTCAGTTTCACTCTCTGGCTCTGCCCTCACCACAGAATAAACCTCTGTGAAAAATCTCTAAAACAAAGCTTAGGGATCTTTTATGTCTAGAGTCTCCTCATATGTGGGAAACAGAATCCTCCTTCTTCAAGGGATCCAGTGTACAAAGCTGGTATCAGGTAAGGGAAAGTCTTTATTTCTTCCTCTACAAAAATAAAACAGGATACAAAAGCCTTACAAACATGCATGACCAAAGAAACATCAAACACAATAGCCCACACTGTTCCCTTAAAAGATAAAAATACTTCAGATAACTTTGCGTGCAGATTGGAGCATATCATTTTTACTTTCTTTATTTTTCTGGCTTTTTGGGAATGCTTTCTTTTGCAATGTGGCTAATAGGAAAATATATTTTGTATGACTTTACATCATGTTGCTTTCCTTCTCATGGGAAGGGGGAAGGATGAGAAAAGAATGGGAGGGAGAGAATTTGGAACTCAGAAACATTTTTGGGGGAGACAATTGGGTTTAAATGACTTACCCAGGATCACATAGCTAGTAGGAACTCAAATTTAAAAAAAATGAATGTTAAAATTATTTTTACATGTAATTAATAAAAATATATTAGAAGAGTAAATAGAGCACAGGCCCTGGATTCAGGAGGACCTCAGTTCAAATCTGACCTTAGACACTTAACACTTACTAGCCATGTGGTCTTGGACAAGTCACTTAACCTCAATTGCCCTGCCTTCCCCCCTCCAAAAAGATGTGTGTGTGTGTGTGTGTGTGTGTGTGTATATATATATATATATACATATATATATATATATATACATATATATATGTATATGAAGATAAAGACATTTTACACTGAACAAAAAAATACTTCCCCTTCACCTTGGACCTGAACTAATCAGGTATCTTGGTCCCTTATAGTATTGCTTTAATCTTCCAGATTCAGACTCTTCCTATTGATGGTCCTATTCTCTTCTGATAATTTAAAGAAATCTTCTCTCTTTTAGAGGATAATGCCCAACTTTCAAACTCAGAAACCCTCAAACACAGGATACTCTTACGTAACCTCCAAGGTTAGAAACATTAATCCTCACGATCACTAGTCTGACTTTTTATCAAATATGAAAACAGAAAGGCAAAAGAAAGAAGAGATGATTTTGAGATCCAGGAGCTCCCTTCACAGACTGCATGTTGTAAGTTCATGCCTCCTATGAAAATGTGCTTCTTTAAGCCACCTTTGCTGTTCTTTTGGTGATAGGAGGAGGAGAAAGGATGAGTCCCCTTCTTCCCATTTTTCATTCTCTAGACTGAAAGTTCAAGGAAGAGCAAGAAGGTAAAAAAAATCCAAGTGATGGTGTGGTTCATAGCTCAGTTTTGAAGTCCATAGGGAGTATAGTTCCTCTGACAAGCATCTGTCCTCCTGGGTCTTTGCCAACCAATTATAGGGAGACAGCCAAAGTAACAAGATCAATCAGAGTCATCCTTTGTGTCTTCTTACCAAGGGTAAGAAGCGGATCAAGTGTACTGAGTGTATATCTAGCTCCATGGGAAGTTTGCCCTTTTGGCAAAAACCCATGGCCTGTAATTTTCATTAAATTGTCAGGCAGGGAATTCATCAGATTGATTGGCAGCTCTCCTGATCAATTCCATCACAAGTCATTCCAATGTATGGTGTACAGGATATCTTTCAAAAAGTATCTTAACCTGGAGTCCACAGACCCTTAAAGGGTCCTACAATAAAATTCAGGTAGTCCAAGATTTTGGATGGGAGAAACGACATCTTTATTTCAATAAACTTTGTTTCCTTTGTAATATTATGTGTTTTATTTTATGCATATAAAAACATTATTCTGAGAAGGGGTCCATAGGCTTTACCAGACTGCCAAAGTGGTCTATCACAAGAAAAAGTCAAAGAACACCTGGCCTAGTGGAAAGAAGACTGGGTTTGGTGTCAGGGGGCCCAGGTTTGAGCTCACACTCTACAGTTTGCTAGTTGTGTGATCTTGGGCAAAGCACTCAGTGTTCTTTGAGTTTCCTCATCTAAAAAATGGGAACAATGATACCTGTATCTACTTTAGAGGTTGTTGGAGAAACCAAAATGGATGATGTGTGTAAAGCATTTGGTATATTTATAGATGTGAGCTATTGTCATAAACATTTTTTGCAGTTTTTGTTTTGAGCTTTGTTGTCTTGTTTGACCTGGAGAAAGAATAACTTCACTTTCCTGGTCCTTAGTTTCTCATATCAAAAGATTAGACTAGATGAATTGCAGGGTGCCTTCCCCTTCTTATTATTCTGTCTTTTTGCTAAAATGTATAATTTTAAGTTATGGCACATTCCTTTGCAAATCTGATTTGTGAAATAGCTATAAAATCATTAATTCTAAAAACTTAACCTCTTTGCAAGTCCTTCAAATTCACCCTCATCCCCCCCACCCCCATGGATTCAATAAATATAAGGTCACCTTTAACAACTGCAATTTCAAAAGTCACACTACAACATAATGTGTGTATTTGGCAGACTCCGCCTCGACGTTGGCAGCCGCCAAGCAGTGAATCACACAGAGGGATCGTGCTCCAGATTTTAGTCTGCAGTCATTGTTCTGGCTGCACTGGAGTTAGTTCTGTTCCAAGCAGAGCGGTATTAGGCTAAGACACTTGGAAAATGTGTAGGCCTTTGCACGTATGGTGTGGGAGCGGCACGCAGCTTTCCAATGTTAAACACTCTTATAAAGTTTCTCTCTGACTCATTTATGTCCCGATGCCAGATTGCCAAGGCTTGTGGAGTTTTATTGTTTTTATTAGCAGTTTTCAAATTCATGTACTAATGGTTTGTCAGATCATATAACTTTTTAAAGTCAGCTGTAACTAAACTAAGCTGGGTAGCTAGGTGGCCCAGTGAGTAGAGAGCACAGAGCCTGGAATCAGGAATACCTGATTTCAAATCTAGCCTCAGACACACTGGTTGTATGACCTTGAAGAAGTCACTTAACCCTCTTTGCCTGAGTTTCCTCACCCTGTTTGCCTCAAGCTTCCTCATCTGTAAAATGAGGTGCAGAAGAAAATGATAAACCACCCCAGTATTTTTTGCTAAGAAAACCCCAAATGGTGTCATGAAGGGTCAGACATGTCTGAAACAACGGAACAACAACAATGTGGAGTAGTGGATAGAGTGTTGGATCTAGTAACCCTAGGCGAGTCATGTAACTGTCTGACTCAGTTTCTTCATCTGTAAATTGGGTATAATAATAGTACCTCCTTTCCAAGGTTGTTATGGGGATCAAATGAGATATTTATAAAATGCTTAATAGGCTGTCTGACACATAGTAGGTGCTTAATAAATGCATATTTTCTTCCTTCTTCAATACTAAAAATAATTAAATAATACTTAAATACTAAAAAAAAATTACTGAACAAACAGCAAATCTTTATTTTAATCACTTATACATGAGTCATTCTTTTTTTTTTTTTGGAAGGAGAAGGCAAGGCAATTGGGGTTAAGTGACTTGCCCAAGGTCACACAGCTAGTAAGTGTGTCAAGTGCCTAAGGCCGGATTTGAACTGAAGTCCTCCTGACTCCAGGGCCAATGCTCTATTCACCGTGCCACCTAGCTGCCTCCCTCCC
>CM053586.1:108934489-108949000 GCA_028646515.1 Pseudochirops corinnae
GTTTTATAACCTTAGAGCAAAGGTTTTTAACCTGGAGTTTGGTGACTTTCTAAAAACATATTTTGGTGACAATGGTCCACAAGAGTTCTAAAGAACTCATGATGAACAGTGTGCTAATTCCCCTCCAGAGGGAGGATGGATGAACTCTGAGTGCAGACTGAAGCATATTGGTTTTCACTTTCTTTATTTTTCTTGCCTTTTTTTTCAGTATGACTAATATGGAAATATGTTTTGCATGACTTCACACGTATAATGTGTATGATGTTGTTGCCTTCTCAATAGGTGGGGGAAGGGAGAGAACTTGGAACTCAAAATTTAAAAAATAAATGTCAACACCTCATACTGGAAGGGAACCATCCCTGGTCTGTCCACTCAGAACTATCTATGCAGGCTGCCTGAGGGAGGGCCCAGCTCTCTACCCTTTACCAGAAGTGGGGTTTTTGGTTGTTTAGTAGTAGGGTGGAGATTTTTTGGATTTCAGTCTGTGTCCTATTTTGAAACAAGTCTTAATTTTTAAACTTAATTTTATTAAATTTTATTTTTCATTTTCCAATATAAGCTGAAAGATGAGGACTAATTTGGTCATTTTTGGTCTCCTCTTTCTCCATCCAGCCCCTCTCTCCCTACAATTTTTTACATCCCTACTCTATGCACATTTAGTAACACTAGCTCTGCTGGTTTTAATTTAGGAAAATGGTTCTCAAGAACAAAACACTGGAATGTCAACTTCAATTCTGGACCAAGCTGCATTGAAAAGTCTGATTTTTAGAGTTTTTATATGGAGTAAATTTAGGTCCTTTCAAACTACCTTGTTTGCATAAGCCTTCCCTGCCAAGCTCTCTGTGAAAGGATATTGACTCCTCCACACACATCTACACCCTCTAATCCAGGGGTGGAGAACCTGCAGCCTAGGGACCACAGTGGCCTTCTAGGTCCTTGGGTGAGGTCTTTTGACTCAGTCCAAGTTCTACAGAACTTTTAAAATTTATTTTAAGGGGATTTACTCTGTGAAGTTTGGATTCAGTCAAAGGGCCATACTTGAGGACCTAGAAGGCCACATGTGGCCTCCAGGCCGCAGGTTCCCTACCCCTGCTCTAACTTTTCTCATTTCTAGGGAGCTTCCATCCTTCATGGGACTAGACCTCAAGATGTTTCTGAGTTGTGCTTATCCTCTCAGCAACTAGAATGTGAACTGGAGAGCGTTTTCTAAGAAATTCTGGATTCTAGCTTTAAAAAAACTATAAAATGAGAATAATTTTTTTCAACATTTTTATTCATCTTTTTATAAAATGAAAACTGTGATTAATCAAAGAAGGCATTTGTGTTTGGGGGCATGAGGGGTTGTGGTTACTTTTTTTTTTTACACCTTATGTTTTAAATTTAAATTTTCTCAAGAGATATTTGGAGAAAACTATCTGGAATGAGTTCCTATGCTCAACATAAGCAGGTGAATCAAAAGTATACACACACACACACACACACATACACACACATACATACACACACATATATATGTATATGTTGTAAAAAAAAATAAGAGAAAGACTACTTCTCTCCCTTTCTATTCCTTTGCCCTCTCCACCTTCAGATGGTTGTGCTACGTTTGTTCCTTGACCTTGCTAAATTTCTATTGTTAAGGCAGTTTTACTTGAATGGTTCATGTTTAGAAATTTAAAAAAAAATTTCTTTCAACTCCTCCAGCAAATAAAAAAATAAGCATTACAAAAAAAGAATGTGTAAAAATGTTTTTGATGACTATTTCAAAATAGTTGGTTTCCTTGGCAATCCTTTGTATTTTATTTTTTTTGCATTTAAATTATGGGCTTCAGAGGGTCTCATATAATAAGTGTTAATGACCCCTGTAAGTGAATATGTCTGGGGGACTGGGTGATTTAGAGTTTATAGAAGAGGTCACAAATTGACAAAGACTTACTAACATATTATTTGTTGCAGAAATTAACAAATATTTTTCCTTTCAAGATGGTTCTGGAGCCTGTGGATGAGCTGCTCTCTTCTCTTTCTCTGTCTCTCTCCCTCAACTCCAACCTGTCATGCTCTCTAAGTCTCTTGTTTATGTATCTTGTCTAGGGGTGTGCTGGAACCAGCTCTAACTGATTGATGAGAGCAGATTGAGGGGATTGTTAAAATTTTCAGTGTGTGTATTTACACTTTAGAAATCAGTAATTACTAAAATTAGTGCCTTGTTTATGGTTTTTTTATTTTCAGGTTTAAGAAAGTGTTAATAATATATATTAAGCTTAAATATGTGTGTGCACCTTCCCTCTCCACCCCCCAGCTTGGTTATTAAACATTTAACAGCACACTCCTGTCGTTCAGTCATTTCAGTCGTGTCCAACTTGTGACCCAATTGGGATTTTCTTAGCAAAGACACTGGAGTGGTTTGCTATTTCCTTTTCCAACCCATTATACAGAGGAGGACCTGAGGCAATCAGGGCTAAGTGACTTGCCCAGGGTCACACAGCTAGTAAGTGTCTGAGGTCAGATTTGAACTCAGGAAGATGATTCTTACTTGACTTACTTGATTTCAGACCCAATACTCCCTCTACTGTACCAGCTAGTTATTAAGGGACCTTAGAGGTCCTCAAGCCTAACTCCTTGATTTTATAGATTAGGAAACTCAATTATAGAGAAGCTCAGTGAACTGCCCAGGCCAGGGGTGGGGAACCTGTGGTCGTGAGGCCACATGTGGTTCTCTAGGTCCTCGGTCCAATTGGATTCATTCAAAGGGCTGTACTTGAGGACCGAGAGGGTCATATGTGGCCTTGAGGCTGTAGGTTCCCCACCCCTGGCCCAGGGTTACAGAGCTAGTAAGTGTCTCAGGCTGGAGTTAAACCCAGGTCCTCTCATTACAGAAGGTAGATCTAGAGAGCTATCCATCATGACACTCGGCTTTATGATGGTGCCAAAATCCTTTACTGGTCCCTGTGACTGGGAGCTGTGTCCAAATAGATCAACTGAATCAGGATGAGCAGCCCGCTCTGTGGCTTCTAACAAGAAGAGTGGCCTCCTTGGGATACAGTCTGCGTCAGATCTCCCTTTGACTTCAGCAAGGAAGAGGGGATTTCCATACTTTCTTGCTCTTGCCAACAGCTATGACAGCACGAACTTTGCCTAGGTGAGCCTGAAACTAGATCTCAAACCTCCCACTGCCCCTTTTGTGTTGTTTCCTTCCTTGAGTCCAGATCACAAATAGTAATTCTTAGAAATGGACATTTCTAGCTCTGGTCACTACTTTGTAAATTCAAGAGTTCCTGAGTTGTATATGGGTTGCCTAACAGAAAATTATTTCCTTAATGGCTTCTTGGAAAAGAAATGTATCACCATTAGAAGAATAAAGCTACTGAAAGGAATAAAGAACCAGGTGCTGACTGGTCAGAATATTACAACTTTGAGTTGGTCAGATAGTAGTGATGTAGGGGGAATGTGAAATACCTGTTGAGTGGTCCTGCGAAGTTTTATTTGCCTCCTGAGAGAACATTATAGGTTGCTGGTTATAATTTGAGGTTGTTTGTTAATGCACACCTATGTCTTTTATCATTTAAAGCATTTCTTTTGTGTTGGAGGAAATAAATAACTGTCCTATATCTAATATATATTTTAAATATTACTTACATTTTCTAGGAAAGACCCTGTTAATCTACTTTTGGGGAGACTACAGACATGAGTCATATTTTAGCTTTATTTAAGAGCTATGTTCCAAGGCCTGTGCTAAGTGCTGGACACTCTGTCCTTTAAAATCATGAGCAGGTTGTTCATTTTGGTTTACTTGGGTTATTAAATAAGGATCTCAGTGTAGCAAGGTTATATCAAATGGTGATTCCTGACCTTGCAGATCTAACTTGCCATGATAAGCCTTTTCATTGCCATATGAATCATTAGACAGCTCTTCCTCATCCAAATTACTATTTTTAGTGGTTTCTTTGTGTAAAATATGCCCTATAGCAGGTGGTAGATTTGGATATTTTTCATAGGTTTAGACTTGGATGTATTTGCTAAGCAGAAATAATAATCTGTTGATAATCTTTTCTTCGTTTCCAAATTAGAGTGCTACCTGAAGCCCAGGAGGTCCCCTTCATCTAGGGGACTCCTGTTTTGGACTCACAAGATAGGGTTCAATCCTGGAGGAAATTGACCCTCAAAAGAAGGGAATTGGGTCCCAAGTATCAGATCCCTGGCACAGACAGGGCAGATAAGTGACAATGATTAAGGGTAATTCACAGGACCTGAGGGAGAGAACCCTTCCACCCGAAAGAGCCTCCAAATTGATATCTGTTCTAGTCTCTCCCTTTGCCACTCTATCCTCTCTATAGCTATTCTTAAAACAGAGTTCTGACCATGTCCCTCCCCTACTGAAGAATCTAGCTCAAAAGAAACATGAGATGTACAAATTTAGAGAATCTTCCCAGATGATCACATGGACTATTTGTGTCTGACCTGTAGTAGAGCATTCTGAACTCATATTAGTCTGATCAACCACAATCAGATACAGTGGAATTTTACTCTAACATAGTGATGTCATTTTGGTCATCTTTGAGAACAAAGGACAACAACCAACCCACCAATTACTTCTAAGCTAAAAAGATAAAATATAGGGGGTGGCTAGGTGGCACAGTGAATAGAGCACCAGCCCTGGAATCAGGAGGTCCTGAGTTCAAATCTGGCCTCAGACACTTGACACACTTACTGGCTGTGTGACTTTGGGCAAGTCACTTAACCCCAATTGCCCGCCAAAAAAAAAAAAAAAGATAAAATATAAATACCTCCATTAGACATTTATTTCACACAACTTCTCATGCAGTCTAGATTTCTGGCAAACTGGCCTTCTTATTCCCCAACTAGGCAATTATCAATCAACCAATAAATATTTATTAAGCATCTACTATGTGCCAGTCCTTGTGCTAAGCTCCAGAGATATAAAAAGAGGCAAAAGAGCAGCTTGCACAATCTACAATTTAGTGGCGTTATTCTATCTCTCATATCTACCTTTGCACAGTCTATCTCTTATGTTGACAATATACTCTCTCCTCACCTCCATCTCTAAGAATTTTCTTCTAAGGCCCAGCTCAGATATAGTCACCTGTGGGAAGCTTTTCCTGACTCCCCCCAGCTGTTAGTGCCTTCTTCCTCAGATGACCTCATGTTGTATTTTTATCTGTCTACATGTAGAATGTCAACTCCTTGAGGCAAGGACTCTGCCCCAATTTTTTGTTTTGATTTTTGTATACTCAGGCTAGGGCCTGTGCTGTGTATGTAGTAGGTGTTAAATAAATGTTCATTGGTATAAATTTAATTGTTGAAAGAGTTCAGAAGAGAAAGATTATTTTTGACAGCTGAATGGAAGAAGGGGTGCAAGATTGGATTTTGAAAGATGGGTAAGATTTTCATAGGTGAATATGGGAGTTAGGACAGTCTAGGGAGAGGGACTAGGGGAGTGAAAATACAGTGTCCAGCACTTAGCACAGGCCCTGGAACATAGGAGTCACTTAATAAATGTTTATTGATTGAGTGCTTGAGTGTGCTTGGGGATTAGCAGCATATCTCAAGTGGCTAGAGCAGAGGGGAAGCATTATGAGATAGATTGGAAAAATTGTTTGCAGTCAGATTTTTAGAAGACTCTGAGTACTAGATTAGGGGGCTTTTATTTTACTTGGTGGGCATCAGGGATCCATGGAAGGATTTCAGACAGGGTAATGGTGCTAGCAAAGAAGTGCATTAGGTAGATTATCTAGCTGCAGATGTATGGGATGACTCCAAAGAAGGAAAATCTGGAAGCAGTGATTCATTGCTATTACAATAGCTCAAGTTGTCAGATAGGAAGATAATAGCATGGGGAGTAAAAAGTAAAGGACATGTAATTCCATCCGGATTGTGGTTATTGCTCCTGTCTCAGTACAGACCTGTGATTTCATTTGTATAGGGTAATGGTTCTTAAAGTGTGGTATGCAGACCCCTACGGGTCCCTGGGATTCTTTCTGGGGGTCCTGAGGTGAAAACTATTTTCAAAATCACACTAAGTCATTATTTGTCTATTGAACTATTCTTGCCTTTTCCAACTACATGTATGTGTGTCTGGATTTTCCTTGCATACTTCAACCGAAACAACATATTGCAACAGATTGAAAGCAGAAGCAGGCACCATCAGTCTTTTATTTAGACAGATATTAAAGAGATTAGCAAAAATATGTAAAACTATGCCACTCTTCTGATTAATTTTTTTTTGGTTAAGAAAAGTTATTTTTCATGAAGTCATGTTATTTATATTCATGTGAAATGGGGTTATCATTATCTTTAAATGTATTAATAAATTAATGTTTAAAATTTTATCAGTTTTACTTTTGAATTTAGAACATTAGTAGCTATAATCCACATAAACAAAGCTCTTTGGAGTCTTCGATAATTCTTCATGTTATAAAGGAGTTTTGGAACCAAAATGTTTGAGAACTACTGGTATAGTGAACTCCTCTGATGAAAAGCAGGAAAAATGGTAGAAGTTGCAAAGATTCACAAGATCAAACTTTTTAACAAAGTCTTCTAGAAGGGAGTTAGGTGATGACCTGCAGAATGGTGATCTTGGAGTCACAATGATGTGACCACTAGATAGCTAGGTGGCACAGTGGATAGTCAGGAAGACCTGAGTTTGTATCCTGCCTCAAAACCTTATTGGCTGTATTGCCCTGGGGAAGTCACTTAGCCTCTGTTAGTCTCAGTTTCCTCATGCGTATAATGGGGGTAATAATAGCCCCTACCTCTCAGGGCTGATGTTAAGGTCAAATGAGATGACCTATGTAAAGCCCTCTGCAAACCTTAAAAGCCCTCAGTAAAGGCTAGCTATTGTTATTTGAGCAGAATAAGTTGCATTAGGCGGCAGCAAGGTTATACCTCACCAGAGGTCTTTAAGTAGAGATTGCCCTGGTACTTATTGAGTGTAGTGGTCGAAGGAATTCTTGTCCAGATATGGGTTCAGATCGGATGGTTTTGGAAATCTCTTCCAACACTGAGATTCTACAGATTAAAAAAAAAACAAGCCAAAAACCGAAACCATATGTTTAATAGACAAAATATATGCCCCCTTCCTCCGCCAAAAGATACAAAGCTTTTGTATAGGATAAAAATGAGCATGTTAGGTCACCTAAACCAATTTAATATAGCAAGACTTCCTGATCTAGGACCCATGGCTGTGCTGCTGTTTTGTGTAGTCGTTTTTAGTCGTGTCAAAACGACTTCATGACCCCATTTGGGGTTTTCTTGGTAAAATTATTGGAGTGGCTTGCCATTTCTTTCTGTAGCTCATTTTACAGATGAGGAAACTGAGGCAAATAGAGTTAAGTGACTTTCCCAGAGTTACACAGTTACTAAGTATCTGAGGCCAGATTTGAATTCAAAAGGTGAGCCTCCAGGCATCGAACTCTATCCACTCTGCCACCTAGTTGCCCAAGCTGTTGTTAAGTAGCATTTCAACAGAGTTTTAGCTTCTTGATAGGATCTGCATTATATGTCTTAACTTTAAGCAAATCTCTTTCAGTTTCTTGGCTAGCAGGTCAAAGTGCCTTACATTGCAGCGTTAAGAAGATGACCTGACATCGATCTATGTAACATTTTCAAAGAGTAAACTTTCAGGGATTTTTTCTGTTTATTCTACCTTCATTTTCCAAAAAAATGTCTCCTTGAGACCAGTTCAGACTCAGGGATTTGTATTCCAAGTCTATTAAGGAGATAAACAAATAGTATTAAGCTAGTGTTCCATCTACTGACCAAGTAAAACACAGGAAGCATTGAAGTAATTGTGTCTTCAACGTGTTACTTTATAACTATTTCTAATCCCTCAGGATCAGGCAGCTTTTATCATCAAGTATACACTCTGTGACTGTGAGTAGGTCACTTAACCTTTGTGGCCCTTGGCTTCCTCACGTGTAAAATGAGATTGGATTAGATGAATTGCAAAATTCCTTCTAGAAACTCCTATGAAGATTTTGATTTTAAAAAAGTTTTGGGGATTAGCTATAATAAAAAAGCCTTCATAAGAATAAATAGTAAAAAGCAGACTGCAGTTGCTATTTATGCATTTATAACTAAATTTACAGTTGGCACTGCCATTGAACAAAAGTTCTTTCTATTAATGATCAAAACAGAAAGTAAAAATGAGCTGTATTCCAGGTGACACAGTGGATAGGTTGCTGGATCTGGAGTCAGTAAGACCTGAGTTCAAATCCTACCTGAGATACTTCCTAGCTATGTGACCCTGGACAAGTTACTTAACCTCTTTCTGATTCAGTATTTTCATCTGTAAAGTGGGGAAAATAATATCCCCTTCCTCCTGGGGTTGTTATGATGGTAAAATAATACTTGTAAAACACTTTTCAAACTATAAAGGATCATATAAATGCTAGCTCTTAATGTTATCATCAATATTAATATGTATTTCATCTATAAAAAGCTTTATGGAAACATCATGGCATAGTAGAAATAATTTATGACTTACTATGCAGACAGTTTGAATTCTAATCCTGATTCTGCTGCTAATTTAGCTGTGTGGCCATGTACAAATTGCTTAACATCTCTGAGCCTCAGTTTACTTTTCTGGAAAATGAGAGGGTTAGATAAGGTGATCTTTAAGATTCCTTCCAGCTCCAAAATCCTGTGATTTGCATAGGGAGCTGAAAGCCAGGGGAAATTTCTTAGTAGCTCACATACAAATTTCTTAATTTTATTCTATAGTTTTATATCTTCAGATTGCACTATTTATGTTACCAATTATCAGTGAAGGAAATTACTAGCAGATAAGAATCAAAGAAGCCTGTTGATATAAGTCCCTTTACTTGAAATTTTATGGCAGATAAAGTACACAAAATTAGTTCCCTGTGTCCTTTGTAGAAATTAAGAACAAAAAACCAATTCTCTGAGGTATATAGCCAAAAATGACATCCTGAAGCTTCATGTTTCATTTGGAATGAAATATTTGTATAATTATTTCCCCCTGGTTTTACTTTTTAAGTGGCAAAGTAGACAAAGAGTGTTCCATCTAGAGTCAGGAAGACCTGAGTTTGAATCTTGTCTCAGATACTTACTAGCCATGAAATCCTAGACAAGGCATTTAATCTCTCTCTCAGTCTCAATTCCATTATCTGTAAAATGAAGATAGTAATATCACCTACATAACAGGGTTATTATGAGATAACATATGTAAAATACTTTGCAACATTAAAGCTAAGTATATGACTTAGACATAAAGGGTGATATGCATGAATTATTAGAATATGGAAGAAATTACCTGTTAGATCTGTGGGGAGGGGAAGAGTTCATGACCAAACAAGAGATAGAGAAGTTTATAGGAGATAAAATGGATAATATGATTATATAAAATTAAAAAAGTTTTGTGCAAACAAAACCAATGCAGCCAAAATTAGAAGGAAAGCAGGAAAGTGGGAAGAAAAATTTTGGAGTAAGTTTCTTTAATAAAAGTCTCATTTCTCAAATATATAGGGGTCTGAGCCAAACTTATGAGAACAAGAGCCATTTCCCAGTTGATAAATTATCCAGAGAAATGAACAGGACTTTGAAGAGGAAGAAATCAAAGCTATCAATAGTCACATGAAAAAAATGCTCTAAATCACTAATAGAGAAATACACACTAGAACAACTCTGAGGTATTACCTCATCTACATCACATTAGCTAAGATGACAGAAAAGGAAAACGACATGCTAGAGGGGATATAGGAAAATACATACATTAATGTATGTTTGGTGGAGCTATGCACTATTATTATTCTGGGAAGCAATTTGGAACTATGCCTCAAAAGCTATTAAACTATACATACCCTTTGATGCCACTACTAGTTCTATATCCCAAAGAGATCAAAGAAAAAGGAAAAGGACCCATATGTACAAAAATTGTCTCGGGCTGCTCATTGTCCAGCACTAAGCATGATCAGAGATGTGAATAAGAAATGACCAGATCATGTGGGTAGTTCAAGGAAGAAGCATGAATTCCATTTAATGATTCTTTGAACAAGGTTTTTAAAGATCCAAAAAACAAAGATTCAAGTATTTTTATCCTAATCATATCCTGGAATTTTATTATCAGTATAATAGTCTGTCATACCCTGAAAGTAGTTTGGATAAGATAAGACTTTGTTATCAAGGCCCCAGGAAGTCATGGGGAAAGTCAGTTGACTCTGATAGGACAAAGGATGCCCCTAAGAGCAGGCTTCAAAGCTGGAAGCCAAAGCCACAATCTCAAGGACATTTGCATAGAAACTGACCCCCAAGAATATTTTGGCTTACAACATATTCCCCCTTTTAAAGAGAAGTTTTAAGGCATATAAATCAATGCCTAAAGTTTTAATATTGTATAATTTGCATAATGCAAGATCCAAATATACAACAGACTATTATAATGATTAATACAGAAAGTGGATGCATAGAGATTTTTTCAACATATCAATAATTGTTCTTGTAACTCCTTCTAGGTCAATCCCAGGGATCTCACTATGTTCAATATCTTAATAATTTGATTGAAAGTTTTTTATTTCCAAGGTGATGTTGAAATTATGCCACCCTCCCAATAAGTGGGCTCTGATCCTGTCTCATGTGGCATTGGGATGAGAGGAATTACATAAGCTATGGGTAACACAAATATATGTGTATTTACAATCACATCTAAGTAACAAATGAGTTTTTTTAATGCTTTTAACTCATATCTAAGCAAAATACTAACTGTTGTAATAAATTGATCTTACATATAAGATCCTTTTCTATATCATGTTGTGTCTTAAAGGCTACAGAAACATTTTATAATGCATAAACCTATTGTGCAGTTTGGATTGCAAACACAGCAGTTGAAACCATTAACAATATTAGGACAGTGAATTTAGTAACAAAAAATCTGACAAACCTTTTTCCACCTTTTTTAAAGACATCAGAAATTTAATATAATGCATATACTTTTGATGTTAGATACCAAGCGTGAGTGAAATTAGTTGGAAAAAGGCAAAAATAAAGATACTAGATATACATTGAGCAAAAATAAAATCAATGCATTTAACAGTTGATACATAGCTGTATCCATAGCTACATTGGAAAAGGAATTTCGTCTTAAGTGTTTTTAACTGTACCAACAGATTGATTTTATGACAAATTGATAGTGTATCTTATCTACAGAGTCTTGGGTTTTCAAAGCTAAGGTAACATTCCTAGCCAATTCATTCACAAATTAGGCAGTATGTATCTCACTTAGCAGACATTAAGAGGGAGGCAATTAGTCCTTTGATTTAAAAAGTCAAAAAATCAGTTTTTATTAGAAAACTAGATATTTCTTGAAGTTCAGGCTCTTCTGAAGTCTGTAATGTTCTATTAGAAGACTGTATCATCCTGTGAAGAGGTGGGATGCCAAGTTATTTCCTCTTGGGTTGTCCTTGTGAGGGATCCTCTGATCCTCTTCTCTGTTTCTGTATCTGGGAAATGATTTGTGGAACACACCGGGACAGCATCTAGAAATATAAGCAAAACCTCGCCTCTACATAATTAAGGGGCAGGTCTTTTCCATTACTTTATTTGAGAATGCATACTTTTTCAAATTGTTATTCTGGTGGTATATACCCATTTTTAATGATGCTTTAAAAATTTAGAGTGTATGAGGCAGTAGCTAATTGCCCTTGTGATATATAGGTCCAAATCCAAATCTCCTTTTTATTTTTGTAAATAGGCTTCATAGAAACATTGAAGTGATTTGCCTGCATAGGCAGGGGCATTATCAGTTTTCATTTCTTTAGGGGTACCTAAAAAATGAAGAACAATGGAAATGGAGTGAAAAACAATTCTTCTCCTTACTGAATTATAGCTACAGGTGCAATCACATAAAACTGAAGGACAATAATTTTGCTCTGTCCATATAATGTAGCCTTATTAAGTTAAATGAGTAGGTTTCATAGTTACAAAGAAACAGAAAATGATTAAAATGTTTTTTAAGTTTAAAAATTTTTGAATGGAAATGACTGTTGCCTTTTCAGTTCTGAGGGATGTTATAGGGAGAGGACTCTCCATTATTTAAATTCATGATTGCATAGTATCTTGTATCAGGGAAAAAAATATCAGTCTTCTAGTTAATGCACTAAAGTTTTCTCTCCCATTTCTCATTCACCTTAAATAGGTATGTAATTTATTTATGATAAATTGTTAACCTTCAACCTAAAAAGAACTACAATGCTTACAAATGACTCAAAAAATGAGAGTTTTAGATTCAAGAAAACTAAGCTTTCTTGTTCAAATTGCTTAGTTCACAAATTTTTGAACTGTGCTTGATATTACTTATCTCACTCGGAATATTAGTATATACCAATTCTTTTGAATGTAAATATTTCGTAGTAGATATTCTCAATTCTTATTTTGCTTTAAACAGCCAAGATTATCTAGCCTTCAAAGTTACCAAAACAAAAGTGTATGAGGAAAAAGTGTTCACCTGTCACATGAATATATTTTCAATTTCTAAAGATGGGATAAGAAATGACATCCATTTTCCAAAAACTATTTAGGTTTTAAACTTGTAAGATAAGTAGAGGTGACTATTTGCCTGGCCTGTTCACGAGTAAATGTGAAATTACTTATTAACATCCTTGCATTTTGAATGCAGAGATAAAGGAAGAAGTATTAGGCAAGCTTTGTATTAATTTATCAGCCACAGCATTGTCTTGTTGAATGGGCCCGGGGAAGAGGTATAAGAATAAACATGAAAAATATAAAAAGGATTTTTTCTATTTCTTACCACTTGTTGCAACTGCAAGAATAGTTGATATAACTCTTGGTTGTTAGAATAGCTTATATTTGCAGTCTCAATATTTCTTACAGAATAATAACAATATTTACTACCTGTAAAAACATTAAGAAGTTGAGATTGTTCCCTTAAAAAACATATAATGGCAAACATTTCATTCTTCTGGGTAGATGAGAAAGGAGTAGAAATAACTCTTTTAATGTCAGGTGGTAAATAATAAGTAGCTATATATTTCTCTGTGGCATCAGTTAAAAGCATTATCTGCTTGTACAAGAGGAGAAAAAGATGTTATTTGAGGTATTATCCATTCCTGATTGAAAATCAAGTGTAAGACAGGATAGTTATTCGTATTATCCATTGATCCTTGATATATAGTCAATAAGATCTGCCAGGAAGGGTCTGCCTTAATCAGCATTTCAATTTGGGCTTTAGTATAAGGTTGCTGAATATGTTCCCAGAGGGAACCTGAAATGGTGATCACAGGTTGAATAGCTTTGTACATAAGAATGGTGACTAACTGGGGGTAAGTAACAATGGTTTTTTGACTTCGGTGAGGGAGATAAATCCACTCTAAAATATTTTGTTGCTGATGTATGGCCACAAAAGGAATTGAAGGAGTCCCCAACACAGTGATTTCTACAGGGCTATTACTGTCTACCCTATAAGACTTGGCACTGCTGAATGGCATTTTTAATAATTTTTAGTTGTTCTTCTGCTTCGTTTGTTAAATTATGTGCAGAATGGAGGTTTGGGTCTCCCCTTAAGGCATTAAATAAGTGAGTGGGCTGATGTGTTCCAACCTTTAAGTAAGGTCTGACCCAATTGATGTCTCCAAGTAGTCTTTGAAAGTGATTTAAAGTTTTCAAATTATCTCTTCTAATTTTTATTTTTTGAGACTCAATAATTTTATTTCTCATTTTATGTCCTAAATAATTGTATGGAGATTACAACTAAATTTTATCAGGGGCTATGACCCATATTGAGATAAACTAACCTGAGTGGCTTGAAGAATTTATTGCAAAACCACTTTTTAAGGATGTGCACACAAGGTGTCATTCATATATAATGGATAAGATATGCATATGGGTATTGATCTCTTGTAGTTTTAATGCCTGTGCAACACATTTCTGGCACATTGTTGGACTGTTTTTCATCCCTTGTAATGGAAGGGAAAAAGCAAAATACTCACAAATTGTCTTTAGGAAATGGGATATTTTTAAAAACAATATTTTAAATCAATTGTCCACAAAAGCAACTCTTTTGGGGGGCGGAGCCAAGATGGCGGCATAGCAGCAGCAACATATCGCAGCTCTCACATAGCCACCCCAAAATACCCATAAAAAAGGACTCTAAACCAATCCTAGAACTCCAAAACGCACACAAGGATACTTCCCACTAAAGTGAGCTCGGCTAGGAGGAACCATATCAGCACTGCGAACTGAAACCAGCCTAGCCTGAAGCCACGTCTGTGCCCTGGGGGCGGCTGGGCGGGAGAAGCAGAGAAAGCTCTCTAGTGAGTGGATTAGTGACAGCTGCGTGTGGGGGTTTCGAAAGGGGGAGATAAGCAGTCCAGCTGAAAGGTTTCCAGAGCAGAAAAGCGGAAGGCAGAGGTTTTGCACCCGCCTCCACTTTGTAGCTTCCCACCCACGGCCTGCAGACAGCAGGGGGACTTAGCAATTGTTTTCAGGCCAGTGCTCTCGCGTTGAGCAGCCTGGATTCAGATC
>CM053586.1:108949500-108975265 GCA_028646515.1 Pseudochirops corinnae
CTTGTGGAAATGAATGATGCAAACTATAATAAAATTAAAAAAAAAAAAAAGAAAAATGAGGCAAAGAATGACCTCTTCAATGGAGAGGGAGGGAGGGAAGGAGAGAGGCAGAGAAGGAGAGAGAGAGAGAGAAAGAGAAAGAGAGAGAGAGAGAAAGAGAGAGAGAGAGAGAAAGAGAGAGAGAGAGAGAGAGAAACAAACACAAAAACTATGTGAGAGAGAGAAATTGAGGGGGGGAAGGAGAGAGATTGAGAGAGAGAAGAGGAAGGAGAAAGGGAGAAATAACAGAGATAACGTGTTTATTATATTCTCATTTACCTGATTAGGCAATGCTTTCCTAGAAGTTGGAAGGTAAACCTGTTCTAGAAGCAAAGAAGTGCCAGCCCTGTCCTATCAGGGGTTTGTCACATTCTTCATTGATTAATATATGGTATGACATTTGTCCATGACAGATGGAGTCTGTGTTCAATGTGGTTGTATACCAATGCTTTGTTTCTTCCATTGTGTGATTCTCAGGTTAGGAAGGCGGTTTGTGATGTGGTTCACAAGCACTGGGCAGTTCTTCCTGGGAGTCGCTGTGGCTTTTACATTTGACTATTACAGTTTCATAGCTGTACGTGTTCTTCTTGCTATGGTGAGTGTCTGGGAAAAATACAGCTCTTCCATTCTGGCATGTTTCTTAATTTAAGTTTAGTTGTGCTATACTGTAGGTGATAGAAAGTCAGAAAATTGAAACCTGTACATTACAAGAAACCTCCTATTGCAGGGGCGTTGAGGCCACATGTGACTCTCTAGGTCCTCAAGTATGGCCCTGAGTCCACTGGCTCCCCACTCTATCCTATTGTTTCTTTTTGTCCCTTTCTCTCCAAAGTTGCCACTTTACATAGAATAATAAAAACTAGTATTGGTGTAGCATTTTGAGGTTTGCAAAGTGCTTTACGTAAGTAAAATATAATTTCATTTGGTCTTCCACAGCAAGCCTATGACGTAAGTGCTACTACTCTTCCCATTTTATAATTGAAAAAACTGAGGATAAGAGTGAGTAAGTGACTTACCCAGGGTCACAGAATCAGCATAGTATAAAGCACATTTCATTTGGGTGTATACTAAAGGAATTTCATTGTTTTAAGGTGAATATTTATTGAATATTTGGTTATAAAGGATATTGTTTTTAATTTATCAAAGGAAAGAAGCTAAAAGTATAAAACTAAATTATAAAAATGACAAATTATAAACTAAATTATAAAAATTAGCTGCTAAATTTTACTTAAGCAATAAACAAAATACTGATATTTTTTGGAGACATTGAGATATGCCCAGGAAACCACATATGCATGTTTATAGCAGCAAGTAAGTATCTGAGGCAGACTTTGCAGCCAGGCCTTTCTGATTCCTTGTCTAGCACTCTACCCATGATGCCACTCTGCCTGTCATGTGTACTATTTTTTTTTGTCTTTTTGGAGGGGGGAAGGCAGGGCAATTGGGGTTAAGTGACTTGTCCAAGATCACACAGCTAGTAAGTTTTAAGTGTCTGATGCAGGATTTGAACTCAGGTCCTTCTGACTCCAGGACTGGTTAGTGCCTTCCTACAGGTATCCCCTTGGTAGAATATAAAATCCTTGAGCCCAGGGACTAGTTTTTTGTTTTTTGTCTTCCTATCCCTAGCGCCAAACACAGTGCCTTACACATAAATGTTGAATTGAATTGAATTCTGTATATTTTACCAAAAATACATACTTGGAAATTATCCTTCTGTTTTGTTGTTAGTAATCAAGATAAGTCGGTTCCTCTAAAATTACTACTTTAGTTGACTTAGTGGTGGAGAGATTTGGAAGTGGCGAACTGGGGCATTAATTATGTGCCTCCAAAGCCCCCTTTGCCATCAACATTAATCAAAGAAGTCATGTGACTTATTGTATACCCTTAAGACTTTCCCATAATAGTTTAAATAAGAATTGGACTTTAAAAAAACAAACAAATTAACACCTCATCTTACATTTGCAAAAGTTACACATGGCTTAAGATCCAAGGTCTGAGTATCTTGTGTGACAGTGGAAAGAATGCTGGATTTATGATTAACAGACCTGGGTTCAGTTCCCCTTTCTACCAGTTATCACCTGTGTGATACTGGGAAAGTTACTTAATCTCTCTAGGTCACAGTTTATCTGTTAAATGAGGGGGTTGGAGAAGATGGTCTTCAAGCCCCTTCCAACATTAAATCTCTTCTTTGATCTTTGTCACTGTAAGGCACACATATATCCACCAAACTCTTTTGGTCTATGACAAATGAGCTGCCAATAATCTTTGCTTGGCCAGTAACAAAATATTGTTCTGTTTATCTATGTTTGAAGATGGAATTCATTAAAATGAAAAACTGTTGCTCAACAGGCCAAGATTGTTTCTATCTGATAATTAAAGAGCTGGCAGATACAACCAGGGAAGAGGAATTATGTATTAAACCTTAGAGAAAAGATTTGGAGATGACTTAATGATTTTCTTTTGGTCCATGAAGTCTTTTTATTCAAAGGATATTCTTTCACTATTCTCCTAATTCCCCTAAAGACAGAAGAAAAGGAAAATGATCTTAAGCTGCAGGATGAGATCAAATGAGAAGGAAATATTCTGATAGCAGGGCTCATTAAAGCAGCAGGACAGGTTAATAAGAGATTTTGTATCATTTCCTTTTCAGGCTGAATAGCATCTTGACATCATATGTCTGTAATAGTACAGGATATCCTTCAGCCACCTTGAACCTACTCACCAGAGCTGATTGTAAAATTTTAAGAATGAGCATTTACATATTAGACATTGTCAAATGCTAAAAATCAGGGCTTATTTTTTTGTTTTGTTGATATTCAGACTTCAGAAAGTGATGGGGGAAATGTGGAAAAATGCAGATTAAGCTTAAAAATGTGTTGTGAGTGCATTTTTTTCTCCTGGAGAGCCAATTGTTAAACATTTTAAACTGCCCTGAAAGTATTCTCTTTCCTAGAGGGATGTTGGATGAGTTAGTTGGCTTTTCAGGTCCCTACCATTCTTAGCATTCTAGAAATCTATTCATTCACCTGTCAGTCTCCCAATGAAAGATGAAATCCTCCCTCCTCCCACTTCCCCCCCATTATCCCTCATATACTTCAGAAGCTATGAGGCTAAAGTGTAACCACTCTATTTTCAGGAAAAGAAACTAGGGGCTTTTGTAAGAAGATTGAAAAGTGGTGTGCCTAGCTTCTGTTCTTGACTCTGCAGTTATTCCCAGAGACTATTCCCACTTCTTATCCCAAAATGACTGATCACCTATGACTTTGTTTTGCTATATATAAAACTGAAATCATTCTTTTAAAAATGTTTTATTGATATTTTAAAAAATAACTATCACTTCCTAATAACTGTTCTTGTCCCCTCCTCTCCAATTGAACGCTCCCTTTTAACAATTAAGTACAGTTAAGTAAATCAAATTAAAACCGACTGTGTCTGAGAATGCATATTGCGTTCTGCATGTACAGTCTGCCACCCCTCTGCTAAGAGCTAGGGGAAATGAGTCAATGTCAGTCCTCTGAAGTCACTATTGGTTATTGCAGTGACTACAGTTCTTTTTTGTTGTTGTTGTTTTGTTTTGTTTTGTTTTTTTGGAGGAGGGAAGGCCGAATAATTGGGGTTAAGTGACTTGCCCAAGGTCACACAGCTAGTAAGTGTCAAGTGTCTGAGGTCACATTTGAACTCAGGTCCTCCTGACTCCACGGCCGGTCCTCTATTCACTGCGCCCCCTAGCCGCTCCCGCTACGATTCTGAAGCATTTTTTTTTGTTGCTTTCCTTTACATTACCATGGTCATTGATTTTCACTTTCGGTCTAGATCATTTTGCTCTGAATCAGTTCATACTAGTGTTACCAAATGTCTCTGAATTCTTCTTGGAATCATTCTTCTTGGTCTCCCAGCTTTGTTAAATTAGAATTGACTAATCTACTGTGCTTGTAGAGTTCCTGAGAAATAATCAATTTGTGAGAGAGTGGATGTAATCATAAAAATGGCCACTTTAGGCTTTGCAAAGGGTTTCCTCACAGCAAGTTTAATTTCTCCATTTTAAAGAAAAGGAAACTGAGGCACTGAGCTGTTAATTGCCTTGTCTGCAATCACAAAGGTAATCCTGAGGCAGAATGAAAACCTTGGTCTTCTGACTTGTTTTCTCATTCTTTTAAGGAGCATCTAAGTGGTACAGTGGCTAGATTGCTGACCTAGGAATCAGGGAGACTGGAATTCAAATCCAGCCTCAGACATGTACTAGCTATGTGACTGTGGGTAAGTCCCTTAATCTCTCTCTGCCTCAGTTTCCCCAATTGTAAAATGGAGATCATAATAGCATCTAACTTCTAGGCTGGTTGTGGGGATCAAATAAGATATTTGTAAAGCACTTAGTGTAGTGCCTGGCACTTAGTAGGTGCTTTTCTTTTTCTGCTGTTTTCTTCTTTTTCTTCTCCTGTTTTCTTTAATTCTCATGGAAATTTTTATTTATGAAGGACATACAGAGGGTTCAATTTTCTAAGCCTAGAGATAGAGACACAAGGAAGGAGGAAAGTGTTGATGTAGTGACAAAGAGGTAGCTCTAGTAAATGTGAATGGTACTAATGCCTGCCTCATGGTCTAATATAGAGGATAATAAATTACTAATGGAGGGAGGAGGAATGAAATTTGTCTACTAGTTCTCCTCTTTATTATCCCTATGGACAGCTAGATGGATAGAGCACCAGGCTTGGAGTCAGAAAGACCTGTTCAAATCCAGCCTCAGCTACTTATTAGCTGTGTGACCCTGGGCAAGTCACTTATCTTTATTTATCTCAGTTTCCTCATCTGTAAAATGAGCTGGAGAAGGAAATGGCAAACCATTCTAATATCTCTGCCAAGAAAACCCCAAATGGGATCACAAAGAGTCAGACATGGCTGAAATGACTGAATGAAAAATTATCATTTCCAGGAACAAACATTTATTAAATGTCATTTGTGGAGATTCAGGGGGAAAGTAGATGAGAGATTAATATAAGTGGACATTAGTAAGAAGCTAACTAAAATACACACACACACACACACACACACACACATATGCTGTTCCTTGCAGTAGACATTTCATCTCCCTCCCTATGTTTACTGGATGTCTCCCATGCTTGGAATGCTCTCCATCCTCTTTTCTGTCTCCTGACTTTAGCTTTCTGCACGTCTCAGCTAAAATTCCACCTTTTTCAAACAGTATCTTCCCTTGGGGCTTATTTCCAATTTATCTTGCATCTGTCTCGTTTGTACATAGTTGTCAAAACTATGTCTTAGGCTGTCAGTTCTTTAACAGCAGAAATTGTTGTTTGTCTCAATTTGTACCCAATGCTCAGCTTGCCTTTTTAGGGGCTATGTACCCTGTATGTTGGGCAGCTACGTGGTGAGTGGAGAGAGTGCTGGGCCTGCAGTCAGGAAGATTCATCTTCCCAAGTTCAAATCTGACCTCAGACACTAGCTGTGTGACTGTGGACAAGTCACTTCACCCTGTTTGCCTCAATTTCCTCATCTGTAAAATGAACCGGAGAAGGAAATGGCAAACTATTCCAGTACCTTTGCTAAGAAAACTCCAAATGGGGTCAACAAAGAGTCAGACGTGACCGAAAGGAATGAACAACCACATGCTGCATGTCCTGCAAAGAATATTACTAAGTAAACATAAGGAAGAGATTTAGAGAGAAGATCGTTATGTAAAGAAGGGTAATGCAGGTAATTAAGGAGAAAGGAAAAACTTGAATGCTCTTTGCAAGTAATTAAGGACAAAGAAAATTGAATGCTATTTGAAAACATTAATCTTTTTCTTTCTTCCCTACATAGGGCATCAGGTGAATGTCATTCGCAGTTGGATGCTCTCCATTTCCAGAGTAAAGATAAACATAATCTTGACTGGCAGCCCTTTTTTTCCTTTATTAAGCTGTGCTGGCTGAACTAATCTCTCTCTCTTTTCCCCACCCAGGTTGCCAGTGGGTATCTGGTGGTGGTATTTGTTTACGTGACAGAATTCATCGGTACCAAAGCTCGGACATGGGCGTCTATGCATGTTCATGCCTTTTTTGCAGTTGGCATTATGATAGTGGCTCTGATGGGATATTTGGTCCGGACCTGGTGGCTCTATCAGATTTTTCTTTCCATGACAACTCTTCCCTTTGTCTTATGCTGCTGGGCTTTACCTGAAACACCATTTTGGCTTCTCTCGGAAGGAAGATACGAAGAAGCGCAGAGAGTAATTGATATGATGGCAAAATGGAATGGGACAAGCTCTTGTAATGTGTCTGACCTGCTTTTGGTGGAACAGGATGGTGGCGTTGGCACCGACACTGGGAATGTCAAGTCTGGACCCAAGAGTCACAATATACTTCATCTGTTTTGTAACTGGAATATTGCAAGAAGGACGCTCACAGTCTGGCTCATTTGGTTTACCGGCAGTTTGGGATACTATGTATTCTCTTTGAGTTCTGTTAACCTAGGAGGCAATGAATATGTAAACCTCTTCCTCATAGGTAAATAGTGAACTATTTTATGGTGAAGTTGCGTGACTAGTTAATCATTTGGGAATTTCAACAGATCTGTGTAGCATAGTTTCATTATCCTTTTATTCCAGGAAGATGACTGCTAACCACATTATCATGGCATCTGTCCGATCTCAAAAATGTGATTTATTTTTACTTTAACTATTTAGCCAGTAAAATGATATTTCCACCTTTTCTTGCCAGAGTGCAGTGGATAAAATTGAATGTTATCATGCTATGGAATATGAGGTACATTTTATTCCGTTGTAGTGGCATGATAGAATTGAGTCCAGTGTGACTATTGTAGTACCCAGCATGCAATTCTTGATTTAGGCAAAAGTTCATATCTGTAAATTATTGAAAACTTAGCAATCCTCATTTTCTGCATATGCTATGATGCCTTCCTGATTATTTGTGTGAAGATTTATTTGTTTTGTGGATTTTCCATGTAAAATCTTGAATTCCAGTTATTTTTACCTTCTTGGTTTATTAGGTAGTTTATTGTCATAAATGTGATTCTGTTTACTGAATGGGGAACCAGAGAGATAACCTTTTAAGGCAAAATAATTGCTGGATTCCTTTGTCCAAGGGATGGGTGAGCCAGCAAGTCTGTAAAGATGGTACAGACTCTCTTGTGAATCTGTTTGGGATGTGCTACAGAGACTTGGACTCAGATCCCAGCTCAGACACTTGGCTGTGTGACTGTGACCCATTTAATCCTCTCAGAACCTCAGTTCCATTTATAACCTGGTAATGAAGGTATCTCATGGGGCTATCATGAGGAAAGCCCTATAAAGGTTTCAAAGTCAAGGCATAGGAAGAAAAGGAGAAGACAAGGGAGACATTTGTTCTATTGATTAGTGGCATAAATTTCCAGATGATCAAGTACCCCCCATGTAATCACCAAACTTCTTTTGAAAGGTGGATGTAAATTATTTTGGCTAATTTACTGTCTTGCATCATTCAATGTCTGCGCCATTCATGCAGATTATTGAGTAATGAATGTAGTATTTTTTCCCCTCAATCTATGTACATAAACTTTTGAAGTTATAGATTAGGTATTCATTTTCTGAAATTGCTTGGGTACTGTTATGATTCTTGGGCCTGGTATTTTGACACGCTGGGATATCTCTGATGATCTCAGGATTTGTTGTGATATGTTCCCATTTCTCAGAGTAAAAGGATTAATTCTACCTTCACAAAGACTGGAGGTCACTACCAAAGAGGTGGGCATTGTTGATGACATAGTCAGGGTTCAGACCCTAGGCTGAAAGACAAAACTAACAAATACATGCAGACAATGCCTCTGCACAGACCACCTAGGCATATTGCTAATTTCTCTTAAGCCATTAAACATTCACCTCTCCTGATCGCAGCTTCACATGACACCAGAATGATTGTTAGTGCCTCAACACATCATTTTTTAGTTTAGAGAACCTCTGAGACACACAGGTGCTACCCAAAGGATCCATGCACAACAGTTAAACCTATGAAAGAAGGAGGATCTTCTCCTCAGAAGGTCTTTTATTTTTCACTAAAAAAAAATTAAAGGGTACCTTCTGCTCTTCAAACATTTTATTATTTTTATTGATGGATTTTATTTTTATGTCACATTTACTTCTGAATATATTCTTTCCCTATCCCCCTATTGAGGCACTTAGGGGCATGTAGATAGTACAATGAATAGAGCACTGGGCTTGGAGTCAGGAAGAACTGAGTTCAGACCTGGCCTCAGACACTTACTAGCTGTGTGATCCTGGGCAGGCCCCTTAACCTCTGTCTGCCTTAGTTTCTTCAGTTGAAAAATGGGAATTATAATGGCACCTACCTCACATGCTTGTTGCGAGGATAGCATGAGATAATATTTTTTTTTTAAATTTTTTTAATTTGAGCACTTTTTTTTTTCTTTTTGGAGGGGGTAAGATAGGGCAGTTGGGGATAAGTGACTTGCCCAAAGTCACATGGCTAGTTTTTGTGTGTGTGTGTGTGTGTGTGTGTGTGTGTTAAGTGTCTGAGGCAGATTTGAACTCAGGTCCTACTGACTCCAGGGCCAAAGTTCTATTCACTGCGCCACCTAGCCACCCATGAGATAATATTTGTAAATATTATGACAGTGCTTGTCACATAGTAGGTACACAAATTCTTTTTGTATTTAGTAAGCTCAATCCCTTTGGTAAAACTTCTCTCTCTTTGATATGGTATCAGGGAGGCACAGAAGTCTGAACTAGGAGTCAGAAAGGCTGAATTTGAGTCCTCATTTTCTAAATGTGTGACCTTGGATGAATCACAATCTCTGAATTAGTTTCTCTTCTGTAAAATGGGAGCTCCTAGCTTATGATTCCATGATGCTATAAAAATTATTGTTGTTGTTCACTTGTTTCAGTTGTGTCTGAGTCTTTGTGACCTCATTTGGGGTTTTCTTGGCAAAGATACTGGAGTAGTTTGCCATTTCCTTCTCCAGTTCACTTTACAGATGAGGAAACTGAGGTGAATAAGGTTAAGTGACTTGCCTAGGGTCACGAGGCTAATAAGGCCAGATTTAAAACTCAGAAAGTGAGTCTTCCTGACTCCAGGCCTTCACTGTATCTATTGTGCCACCAAAATTGTTATAGAGACATTTATAAACTAGCTCCCAGCCTAACTACATTGCTTGGAGTGCCCGCTTCCTGTGGCAGTGCCAGTGAAGATTCTGTCAGGGTGTGTGTGTATGTGTGTGTGTGTGTGTGTGTGTGTGTGTGGTATTGGGCAGGAGGGATGAGGGTCAGGGAAGGAGGCCCTTTGGAAAGATTCACTTGGGATCCCAGGATTGAAAGGTTTGCTTTGTAGCTAGAATTTATTTTCCCATGAAAATGCTATCCTTACATAAAACCTTTGTTAAATTATAGGCAGAACATCTGTAAGTTGTCTTTTCTAAGGATATGATTATTATTCTAGAATCAATGTTTGCAAAAGGTTCAGAAAAACCATGGGCCTGTAGCCAGTGGCCTAAATAAAAGTGAATCGAGTTAAAAATAGGTTCAGAAGATTTCTTCATTTTATGTCAGTCATAGGAGTTAGAGTTGGGAGGAACCTTAGAGCTCAGCTAGGTTCGCCCACTCACTTTACAGATGGGGAAAGCGAGGTCCAGAGAAGCTTGATTTGTCCAAGATTAGGCAGAGAATGTAGTAAGATTAGACAGACAGTGGCATGTAGTAAGATTTGAATCCTGGTGCTTTGACACCAAATCTAGAGTTCTTCCCGTGATACCACCTTACTCCTATAGGGGGTGGGAACCTCAGCTTTTTTCCTCTTTTCGACAGAGACCTGTCTTCTTGCCCTTGTTTTGTTCACTCATTTCAGTCCTGTCTGACTCTTTGTGACCCCATTTGGGGTTTTCCTGGCAAAGATACTGGAATGGTTTGCCATTTTCTTCTCCAGCTCATTAGACAGATGAGGAAAATGAGGGAAACAGGGTTAGGTGACTTGCCCAGGGTCACACAGCTAGTAAATGTCTGAGGTTGGATTTGAATTCAGGTCTTCCTGACTCCAGACCTGACACTCTGTTCAATGCACCATTTAGATGCCCTTATCTTATACTACAGTTGGCTGCATTTCCCATTGACAGGTGCCGTGGAACTCCCTGCTTATGTTATTGCTTGCATTGGAATGGACAGAATTGGAAGAAGAAATACTCTGATACCATTTCTTATTGCCAGTGCCCTGATCTGTGCCATGATTATGCTGATTCCCCAGGTGAGTTGCTTGTTATCTTAAATCAGTGGTTCTTCCCCTTTTCTTGGTTTAAGGCTGAGTATTCTTTGGTTGGAGCAATGGAGACATGATGAATGTTTAAGTTGACACTAGGACACCTGGGTGACAGTCCCTGACACAATTCCCTTTGCATGACAGCAGAGTTCTTAGTTCAAGGTCTGGTGTGTTTCCAGGTGAATGCATTCATAATTTTAGGCGTGTTTTGTTTATTTTTTAAAAAACACAGTACTTAGACTACATGTGCTGGCTACGTAAAAATCTCATTAAATTATTTATATATTTTCTTTTATATGAAATGGCATAACATCCAAAATTTCATGGCTCACCTAAGGAAACTCATATTTCATACTTAGAGAACTACTTCTTCAATGTTATTTTCCAAGAAATGAGCCTGCCATTTGGACAGAGTGCCAGGCCTGGAGTTAGGAAGACCTGAATTCAAATCTAGACTTAGACACTTATTAGCTATGTGAGCCTGGGCAAGCCACTTGACCTGTGTTTGCCTTGGTTTCTTCAGCTGCAAAATGGGGGTAATAATAATAATCTACCTCCCAGGGTTGTTGTGAAGATCAAATGAATAATATTTGTAAGACACTTAGCACAGTGCCTAGCATACAATAGGCACTACATAAATGCTTATTTTTCTGTTGCATATGTTGAATGAGAGATAAAGGAAAGCAAGTGGGTTTATAAGCATGAGCTTTCTTTCCTTATTCAACAATAGATATCCTTAAGGGACTGGAAATATTTTAGTGATAGTTCCGTACTCCTCAAGAATTAGATATTAGAAATATATGATGTAACATGATCTAATAGTTTTAAATGAGTCTGCAATTTTTTGGAAGCCAAATTACTTGCGATTTAAGTATAACTTCTATTTAGAGGAGAGCTGAAGTTCATTCAATTAAAAATATTTCTGAAGTGCCAGATAATGGGGATATACAAAGATAAAAATTGAAACATTTCCTACCCTCAGGGAACTTCTACTCTGTTGGCTAAGACATGGACATAGATAAGTAAGTACAAATAATCTATCTGTTCAGTGAAAGAGAGAAATAATAATTCTGGGGAAATGGTAAAGGCTTCCCAAAGTAGAAAGTGACTCATGTACTGAACCTAGAAGGAAGATAAGGCTTTAGTGAGGCAAATTTAGAGGACAGAATTTGTCATAGCTGCTGAGTTATGGCAGAGGTGAGAAATGAAATATCCCATATGAGAATAGGTAGTAGTCCACTTTAGCTGGAATATAGAGCACAGAAAAGGGAATAATGTCAAGTAAGGCTAGGAAGGGAGGTGCAGAGCCAGAGTGGAGGGCTTTCAGTGCCCCAGTGAGCGAATGCTTTATCCAGAAGGCAATAGGGAGCTACAGAAGGCTTTACCCTTCAAGATTACGAGAATATATTCCCTCCCCCCCATGGCAGCATGCAATCCAATATAGATAGGTTCTACAAATACCTTCACACTAAACATTAATCAAATTGTAAAAAATTATAACCAATGGAATGAACAATGAGAAAGAAGGAACAAAACAAAACACAAAGGAGAGAGAGCAAGTAGAGAGCAATCTGCATTCAGACTCTGTACTTCTTTGGTGGATGTGGATAACCCTCTCCATCATGAGTCCCTTGGCGTTGTCTTCTAACTTTGCATTGCTGAGAGGAGCCCAGTCTATCAGTTAGTCATCACAGAAACTATGTGTCTGTAACTGTGTACAAAGTTTTCCTGGTTCTGCTCTCCTCACTCAGCATCAATTTACATGTCTCTCCAGGTAAATATGAAGTCCATCTGCTCCTCATTTCTTATGGCACAATAATATTCCATTACATTCACATACCACAACTTGTTTAGCCATTCCCCAATTGATGGGGATCCCCTTAATTTCCAATTCTTTGCCACCACAAAGAGAGCTACAATAAATATTTTTGTACATATGGGTCCTTTTACCACTTGTACAATTCCTTTGGGATACAGTAGAGCTGTTTTGAGTCCATGTTTAAATTGCATGGACTTGCATGTCCATCTGAGTGGAAATTTTATCCTAACATCAATAGAGAGCCACTGAGGGTTTTTGAGCAGAGGAGGGATGTAGTCAGAGCTATGCATTTGTGAAGTGGTGCAAAAGGAGGCATTGGATACAGGAAAAACAGGGAAATTATGTATGAAACTTATAAAATAGTCCAGAAGAGAAGTGATGATGCAGGTTTGCATTGGAGAGGGAAAGAATAAGCATTTATTAAGTGCCTACCATGTACTAGGCATTGTGCTAAGTGCTTTACAAATATTGTCTCATTTGATCCACACGGTAATTCAGTGAAGTAGGGGCTACTATTATCCTCATTTTGCAGATGAGAAAATTGAGGCAAACAGAGGTCAAGTGACTTGTCCAAGGTCACGTAGCTAGTAAGTGTTTGAAGCAGGTTTTGAAATGAGGTCTTTCTGACTCCTGATATGGCACTGTATCCATTTCACCACCTAGCTGCCTCTAGGCTCCAGGGACCCCTCGGATGGTGACAGTGTGAATGAAGGTAGAACAGGAAAAGAGAGAGGCAGCCTGAGGTGGAGACAAGCGTGCTGGACTTGGAGTCAGGAGATCCTTGGTTCTAGCTCTAACCCAGCTCTAACGCTTGTTAGCTATAATGTGAATTGGTTTCTCTGTCAGTTCTTCATCTGTAAAATGGGGGAGCAATATTCATCTTTCAGGGTTATCAGGAGTTTCAAAGGAGGTAATGAGTCCAAAGGATGTTGCAAATTCCTTAGAATGACACATTTGCATTGTTTCCACAGCACTGCAGTGTTTTGATTGTTTTGGCAAATATGGCAGGAAAGTTTGCCATTGGGGTTGCATTCGGCCTCATATACCTGTATACGGCAGAGCTGTATCCAACGTTCGTAAGGTGAGAGCTGGTGTTTTATCTTGCTGTTTTCTTGTTCCTGTTGAATGTACATCCTTTGATGCTGCAAGGATATGTGACTTGTTTGTGGGTATTGACTTCCCGGATGCAGATAGTGACTCTCCTCTGTGCCAAAGAAGGAGAACTTCGTGATTTCTTATGACTAAAAATCTGCTGTTCTCCCACCCTGACCAACTTGGTGATGAACGTCTCTGAAGTCCACTTGGCTTGTTGCCAAGTGGTGACAGATGAGAGTCATCCAAGGTGCCAGGTCTAAAAAACTCACAACCTTTTTAGGTGGTAAGTCCCTCAGTTGGACATACTGGGGTTTGTACTCTGCTGATATTGTTGATGAGAACACAAACTCACCTCTACTCTACAATGCCACATTGGAAGAAGACTTTAGTGGACATTACAGCTGGCCATCATTTATTTAATTGGCTGCTCAATAAACAGAAGTCCCTGGTATCTTCTATATAGAAAGCACCTGAGGTAAAGGAAATTCTGGTATATTGTAACTCTAAGGCTGTGGTTACCAATCAGTCAGTAAACTGTGCTAAGTGCCAACTATGGTTCATTGGCACTGAAGAACAAAAAAAATTATTTGAAACATTTATTTGAAAAATCACTTTTTGAAGGCATACATAGTCCTGAAGAACTTTAAAGTTCAATTGTCTTGGACCTCTTCTAGCTTTAAATCCCAATATCCTATGACTGCCTGTTTTTCTTGCCACAGGAGGCCTTTTTTCTCATAATATATCACTGCTGTTCTCTTAATATTTGGCAAACTGTGACCCTAAACCTTTTTTAACCCATGGATTGTTCAAAAACAGGTGGTGGCCTGCAGGGCGTAGTTGGCTATGCCCTCCTCTAGATGAAAGCAGATGCCAACGGTACTACAACTTGTCATATTCCGAGGCCCTTAGGCCTCCTTTGTGGACCCATATATGATTATGGGCAGGAAAGGGGATGGGAGAGATCTAAGTAATGTGCCCTGTTATAGAGCATAAGGAAACCCATTCACCTTCAGTGAGATGAGACCTAATCCTAGCACTAGAAGTAGACACATATTTTAAATGTTCTTTGTGTGGGACATTTTCATTAATTCAGGGCAGAAAAGAATTTGAACAATCTCCATTGGCTGAGAGAGAAAAGAGATTGCCCTAAACCACTGGTGTGGATGTGTGTTACTCAGAGTCATGCTGTGTGGCCATAGGAGATGGTACGTTAGAATTGGAGACAGGAAGAGAAAAGGTATGATTCCTGCCCAGACACTTAACTAGTTATGTGATGATGGGCAAGTCACTTCATTTATCTCTTCAAGCCTCAGTTTTCTCATCTATAAAATGGGGATAATGACAGTACTTTCCCCATAGAGTTGTTAGGTGGTCAGCCTTGTGAAGTGCTTTGCAAATGTCAAAGCCCCCATCGACCACCATCAATCAGCATTTATGAAGTGTCTATTAGAATGGCAGCTGTTATGAATTTTAAAAATGTAGGTGGTCTCTTTTCAACTGAAAGTGTATCCCACTTCAAGAAAAAGGCAACAAGTGAACATTTAAACTGGGATAATTTACTTTAAAAGAAGTGTTTTTGCTATACAAAACATTTTGTTAATGTTTTCCTTAGGTAGTAGTCACACATTTAAAATACTTCTTGACATGAAAGAAAAATTGGATTTATGTACAGCTTTTCAGTTGTACACTGTCACTTGTATAAATTGAGGCATAATGCTCTGTGACTCCAGAGGCCACAAAACCTCATGTATTGGCTGTGTTTCAGATCTATATTTTTCAAAAATCTTGTCTTAAAATTCATTCTGAATTGAATTCATCTAATATTTCTCTTATGGGTCCTTTCCTCTACCAAAGCCTTCCCACAGTGTCCTTCCAGGCTATGGAGTGCTCTCTGGGTTCAATGAGGCTATGCCAATGGTGTGTGAGTTCTGGTGACCCCTACCAAACCAGAGACACTTCAAGCATAGTCTCATTGTGAGTCCACAGGCTATGGCCCAGGCTAGCTGAGTTCTGAAGGGCTCATTGTCAGAAAGCTGGACACCAGGTGATAAATATTTTTGACCACAGCAACTCCTAAACAACCTCTTTTGAAGGTGTCAAGGGGACCATGAACTGTATGGGTTGAGGGAAGTCCATATATCAATGCAGTTTGGCTTGGGCATTTCTTCCACCTATGAAATTGCAACAACGTTCAAATGTTTTTCCCAGAACAAAAATCATAAACATTCAGTTTTCTGTCTTGTATCTCCTATTTACTTCCTGTGCTTTTCCTTTGTTAACATTTTTAGGTCCCTTGCTGTAGGAAGTGGTAGCATGATGTGCCGTGTAGGAAGTGTGATTGCACCTTTCTGCGTTTACCTCGCAAGTGTGTGGATCTTCATGCCACAGGTATCAGTTGACAGCATTTTATTGATAATGCCAATTTGGAATTTCATAATTGTAGTCAGTGAGATGACTAATTAGTTGACGGTTAAAAAAAACATTACTTGTTACAATTCTCTTTTTTGATCATGTCTTTTAAAAATGTTTTACTGGGGTCTTGTTTTTATATAACAATAATTTTCAGATGTAAGCAGATCTTGCCCTTTTAAAAAATTTTTTACTGGTGCCTTGTTTTTATATCACAATAACTTTAAAATCAGGCAGCCCCACTGTCTTCTGGAATTAAATCTTCCCTCATAACAAAAATAGATGAACCAAAATGTGATGATTACTTCTGAAAGCATATGCAGCTTGCTTCCCCCACAGTCCCTCACCAGTCTGCTAAGAGGAGGCAGGAAGCTTTCATTATTCTCTTGAGTCAAATTTGATTGTTACAATCATGTAAGTTTAGATTATTTTAGAGTTCTTAACATTTATGTCATTATGATCATTGTGTGGGGCAGCAAGGTGGTGATGTGAATAGAAATGCCAAGCCCAGAATCAGAAGGACCTGATTACAAGCTGTGTGACCCTGGGCAAGTCACTTAACCCTGTTTGCCTCAGTTCCACATCTGTAAAAATGAGTTGGAGAAGGAAATGGCAAACCACTCCAGTATCTTTGCCAAGAGAACCTCAAATGGGGTCATGGAGAGTCAGACAAACTGAAATGATTTAACAACAACAAAGCATTGTTTATATTATCAAAATGATCATCTCCTCATCACTTCATTGGATCTGGAATCAGGGTTTATTCCAGGAAAACTGAGTGGATTTTTTCTTTCTCACCTCCTTCTATTCATTGCCATCCTCATCTTTTGTCACATCATACCCAGAACAAATTCTTCTGTGGTCAGACATCCTCATGCTTGCCTTTGACCACTGCAAGGCTATGTATACTTGGCCTCTGTCATTGAAACCAATCTGTTCTGTGACTGAACCCTTCGGGGTCCACGTTCTCAGCTATTGTTTTCTGATAAACAAATCTTTACATTGGCTAATATGCCAAGAGGAGAGGTGGTTTCTCCCAAGTAACAGGTATTTATTTTAACTATGGTTTTCTGGAGAAAACTCTACTGCTATTGTCAAACCCAGCAGAGTCAGAGTGGTAGAGCTCTTAGGCAGGTAAGGAAAGCATTTTGAAGCGGGCCGGCCTTTTAGTGACCCTCATATTGGAAGTTTTGTAGGTAGCTATAGGGAGAAAGAAATTGAAATTAGAATTAAAAGATACTTTTAAAAGATTGGAGGGAAGTAATATTTAGAATGGAGAACATCTGAAAGAGCTCAAAATCAATGAGGCAGCTAATAACAGGTTTATCATTGTATAAAACAGAACTGTGAACTCCGCAGAACAGTTGGAAAACAAGCTTACCTAATGACCATATTATTAAAAGAACTGGAAAATATTCAGATTAAAGTCAACAGGTTAAGAATTACTGACATCTCTCCAAACTCAGAAAAGCAAAAAATCTTTAATACTATGTTTCAGGAAATGATTCAATAAAACTTTTCAGAATGAACGGACTAATGACTCAATGTAAACAGAAAGGACCCGCGTAACACTGACAAAGAAAATTATTGTTGTTCACTCTTTTCCAACTCTTTGTAACCCCATTTGGGGTTTCCTTGGCAAAGATGCTGTGGAGGGGTTGTTTAGGGTCACACAGCTAGTAAGGGTCTGAGGCCAGATTTGAACTCAGAAAGATGAGTATGCCTGACTTCAGGCCTGGCACTCTCTCCACTGTGCCCCCTAGCTGCCATAAAAAGAAAATGGCAAGACTCAATTCTCCCAATCAAAATAATAAGATCATATATTTAAGACTAGGAAAAAAAAACTTCAGAAATCGTTCCATTCAATGCCCCCTCTCCCCAACTTCCTTATCATTTTATAGATGAGCAAACTGACAAGAGAAATTAAAGGATTTGACCCACATCACATAAATAAAAAGTGGAAGAGCCAGGGTTTGAATCCAGGTTATAGTTAACTTTTAACACTCTAATGAAGAGAAAAAAATCAGGGTGGCTAAGTGGTGCAGTGAATAAAGCACTGGCCCTGAAGTCAGGGGACCTGAATTCAAGTCCGGCCTGAGACACTTAGCACTTACTAGCCGTGTGACCTTGGGCAAGTCATTTAACCCCAATTGCCCTGTCTTCCCCCCTCCAAAAAGCAAAAAAAAAAAAAAAATCATATAAGTTGTCAAAAGAAATAACTATACCAAGAACCATAAATTATGGAATTCTCAAGAAAGATGTGAGTTGATGAGAAAAAATATATATAAAATTAAAATGTATTGGGGAATTTTATTTAATTTATAGAGACTTACTTATAGAGAATGTTCAAAGACTTCAGTGAAGTCTTTAAATAATTAAGGCTCTAAGTGGAAAACATAAAAATTTTAAATAATACTTCTCAAATTAAGAAGAAATAGATGTTAATGAAAATGTGACTGTTTTATATAAACAAGAAAAAAGGGGAAAATGAGTACAAAGGCATATGAGAGAATAATTCCCAGGGAAAAAGGAAAGCATCTATCCTTAATAAAGAAATCTAAATTAAATCTAAATACTAGTTATTACCAGTATAAAACAAGAATTTTGATTTCAATGTTTTTAATTGGATTTAGATTATTAACAACAACAAAAGGTTTTGAATTGTTATTCAATTTATGACAAGGAAATAGAATGCCAGAAGAAAAGAAAAATCTAACAATTGTAATGCTAAATGTAAACCGAATTCTTTAGTAAAAAGAATGAATTCTAGAATGGCATAAAATAGAATCTGACAATATGTTATTTTCCATTTAAGTTAGATAACTTTGTATTTAATATGAAAAGTGTTGTAAAGTTTGCCATGCTATTACAACAATCACAAAAAACAAGAAGATTATGGAAAATATTAAAGTCAAATTTTAACCAGAAAGTTTTAGAAAAGATACTGTGTTATACTAAAAGTTTCTACTCAAATGAGACAAAGTCAATTTTAAATATGGATGTGCCTAATAATTCTGCAATAAAATTGGCAAAACAAAAGCTGAGGGTATTACAAGAAGGAATAGCAAAAAGTAAAATAAATTATAGTGAGATTTCAACGCTTGACTGTCAGAATAGGGCAAATCTAAAGAGAGGACAGATAAGAAAGAAAATACAGAGCCCAAAAGAGTACTAAACAAACTACATGGGGGTGGAACCAAGATGGCAGAATACAGGCAGCAACCCAGTTGAACTCTCTCAACATTCCCTTCCAAACAACTTTAAAATGAACTCAGAAGAAAATAGCAGTGTCAAAACAGCTATAAGGAAAGCCTCAGAGAAAAATGCAAATTGGACCCATTCCCCACAAGAATTCCTGAAAGAGTTAAAAAAAAAAAGAGATAAGAGATAAGAGTCATAGAGGAAAAATTGGGAAAATAAATGAGAGTGATGCAAAAAATGCATATTAAAAAATGACTTGGAAAAAGAGGCACAAAAAATAATGATAAAACTAACACCTTAAGAAAACAGAGTTGGCCTAATGGTAAAAGAAGCATAAAAATTCAATACAAAAAAGTACTCCTTAAAAAGCAGAATTGACTAAATGGAAAAATAAGAACCAGGAAAACCATTTACATAATAATCATAATAGTGCTAAGGAAAATAACATGGAAAGACCTCAGAATTTTGATCAAAACAGTGGCCATGATTTCAGAGAAACTGATGGTGAAGCATACTTCCAAACAAATAGGTATAAAAGGAGGCATACATTTTTAGAAATGGCCAATGTATTGATTTGTTTTACTTGACCATACTTATTTGTTACAAGGAAGAGGATAGGGAGTGTAGGGAGCAGTAAACCATTAGGAAATTAATATGATGTAAAAAAAAAAGAACATTGGAAAAACATTTTTTTAAAGGAAGGCTCAATGAGAAGGGTGAGGAGGGATACATTGAGAAATGTAGAGAATATGGAAACAAAAGCTATCAACGAAATTGATTTTTTCAATAAAGGAAGGTTTTTTTTTTTTTGTAAACTCTCAAATAAACAAACTAGATGCAATTGCTATATGGAGAGTTTAGTGGGGAGAAAAAAAGTACGGATTTTTCTAAGAACAAATGAAATATTCAGAAACATTGATTAATGACTCACAGAGAAGTACAGGTAGATGTGGAAGAGATTAAATACATTATGTTTACAGATCAGAATGCAATAAAGTTACTGGCAAATAATTATACAGTGCATAAAAGGAGTAGACCCATATATAGCCAAGGGAATTTTATTAAACATTAATAATATAAAATTAAGAATATATAATATAAAATATAAACAAATTTCCTGAGCAAAAGAAGAAAGTATAATAGCATCATTATATAAAAGATTATTACAATACATACATGACATTTCAAAATCCTATGGGTTTCAGCCAAAGCAGTTCTCAGAGGCATATTTAAAGCATGAATGCCAAGATCAAAAAGTTGAATCTATACTAAAAAAAAACCCCCTAGAAAATGAACAAAGCAACACACTAACAGAAAAAGAGAAATAAATAAAAGATCAGGATTTAACCAATTGAAATAAGCAAATTCAAATGATAAATCCAAAAACTTTTTAAAAAGAGAGGATAATTTCATCCGGGTGATTAAAATGAAAAGGCGAAAGAAGAGTTCATAAGAACAAAGAAATCAAGAAAATGATCAGAAATTACTACACATGGTTCTGACCTATAAACTAAAAGAATCAAAAAGAAATTAATAATGACTTAGATATAAAATACAAATATTAGTAAAATAAGAAGTGGAAAATGTAAATGGATACATCTGAGTAGAAATTGGTATAGTGCTGTCCTATAAAAAAAAAAAAGACACGGTTCAGACAGATTTACATGCAAATTTCACCACTTAAAGAACAAGTAACTCAAATAGTGTAGGACCCATACTTTAGTATAGAGACTCTTTCAGTATGGAGAGAAAGATGGTAGACTAGCAATTTCCTTCAGCAAGGCAAATATGGTTTCGATCACTAAGCCTGATGAGACAAGTCTAAGAGAGGTAATTATGGACCACTATGATTGATGAATATTAATGCAAAGATATTAAAATACCCCAAAATAGAACTCAGCAGTACATAAAAAATTAACCACCATGACTAAGAAGGATGTATAACTGGAGTACAAGGATCGCTTACTAGCAAGGGAATGATTCATATAATAAATCTTATCAGCAAGAGAAAAATAAGAAGACTATAATTTTATCATCATTAGATATAGAGAAAGCTTTGATAAAATGTAGCATGAGGAAGGGTAGCTAGGAAAGGCATCTTGCAGAAGTTGAGAAGATGAGATTTTAGTTGGGACTTGAAGGAAGCCTGAGAAGCCAGGAGATGGGAATGAGGAAAGAGAGTATTCCAGGTAGTGAAAATGTTCTGAGACGGGTGATGTCCTGTGGAAGAAACAGCAAGGCCAGTATCATTGGAAGGAATATTTAGTGGAGGGGAGTAACATGTTAGAAGATTGGAAAAATAGGAGGAGATAAGGTTATGAAAGAGAACATATTAACAGAGGATTTTAGGCAGGGTGTCCCAAAATCTCAGTGCAATTTTAAACTTTGTTGTTGTTCAGTTGTTTGCAACTTTTTGTGACCCCATTCGATGTTTTCTTGGCAAAGATACTGGAGTGGTTTGTCGTTTCCTTTTCCAGCTCATTTTACAGATGAGGAAACTGAGGCAAAGAGGGTTAAGTGGCTTTTCTATGGTCACACAGCTAGTGTCTGAGAGTAGATTTGAACTGAGGTCTTCCTGACTCCAGGCCTGGTAGGCCATCTAGCTACCTAAGCTTTAATAAAGCTTAAGTATCTGATTCTTTTTTTTTTTTTTCTGGTATTTTTTTTCTTTTGTGGAGGGGTAAGACAAGACAATTGGGGTTAAGTGACTTACCCAAGGTCACACAGTGAGTGTTAAGTGTCTGAGGCTGGATTTGAACTCAGGTCCTCCTGACTCCAGAGCCAGTGCTCTATTCACTGTGCCATCTAGCTGCCCCTAAATATCTAATTCTTGAAGTAATAGGAAGCCCCTGGAGTTTTTTGAATAGGGGGATGGGGTCACATGGTCAGACCTGGGCTTTAGGAAGATCATTTTGATAGCTGAATAGAGAATGTACAGGAATGGGTAGAGAGGCAGGGAGATCAAGGAGATCAGCCAGCAAACTATTGCACAGGACCTGGACCAGGGTAGTGTCAGAGACAGAGGAGAAAAAGGACATACACAAGAGATGTAGAATCAATAGGACTTGGCACCAGATTGGACAGGGAGGGAGGGCTGACACCTAGGTTGTGAGCCTGGGTAACTGAGAGCCCAGCGGTACCCCTAAAAGTAATAGAGAAGTTTGGGAGAGGGGAGGATATTTTTGGCAGGAGAGGGAGGAAGATAATGAATTTAGCTCTGGCTTTGTTGAGTTTAAAATGCCTGTGTAACATCCAGTTTAAGATGTCCAGTAAAAGGTTGGACTTGTGAGACTGGAGGTTATATAAGAACTGAGCATCATCTACATAGAAATGATCATTGAATCCATGGGAGGGTATGAATTCACCACATGAAATAGTATAGAGGAAGAAGAGAAAAGCGTCCAGGACAGAACCTTGGGGGACACCCATTGTTGTTGATAAAATGACCTGGATAAAAATGCAGTAAAGGAGAATTAGAAGGAATATTTGGGTAGGATGGAGAAAAACCAGGAAAAAACAGCACCATGAAAACCTAGCAGAGGTGGGGAACCTGCAGCCCTCTAAGTCCTCAAGTGAGGCCCTTCGACTTCAAAAGGCCACATGTGGCCTCGAGGCCACAGGTTCCCCACCCCTGAGAGAGAAGAGAGTGCCAAAGAGAAGAAGGTCATTGATATTGTGCCTGTTTTCTCCCAGCTCCTCCTATACTTGTCATTTTTTCTTTTGTCACCTTTGCCTGTCTCTTGGGTATGAAGTAGAACCTAAAAACTGCTTTAATTTCTATTTCTCTGATTATTAGCAATTTATAGTGGTAGGTTAGGTATAATGAGTTCGGTGAGTGACAGAGGGCCGGGTTGAAATTATAGTGACTTGAAAGGGGCATTTCAAGGCCTTTAGCCCTTCAGAAGACAGGGATTGGGCTGCCCCAGGGAGAAAAAGATGTTTGCCAGGGCTAGGAGGTCTCTATCAGTGCAGCAGGGTCTGCCCCAGACTAGAGAGTGGGGAGTAGGGCCACTTGACATGAGGCAAGACAAGGCAAGGCATGGCCATAAAGGTCCATTTCTTCCTGGATATGCATCTACTTCCCTCCACCTCCCCCCATCTCTGGGACTTTTCTTTTATTTGAAGCTTTGCCCTCCTAAACTGCTGAAATTTTTCCACTGAGAAGAGGAAGCCGGGTAATCTTTGGCTCAGGGTGTGCCTGGAAGGATCGAAGGCCCCTGTCCCTGCTTAGCTGCTTGGCATTGCAATTTATCATTAGACTAATCACTCCTGTATTGAAAGGGTCAGCTCCCTGTGCCCTCAAGGTGGTTATAGATCAACAACATGGCTAAAAGGGCAGGACTGGGAGTCAGGAGGCCTGGGTACTAGTCCCTGCTCTGACATTAACTCTAGGTCTATTTCCTTCTCTATAAAATGAGTGAGTTGGCCCAGGTGTTCTCTGAGATCTCTCACAATTCTAATGGTCCATGAGTTTTGGAGATTTAGGTTCCCTTTGATTCCACCCCAACTCAGCCTCCATTTTGGTAAAGTTTTATTCAATCTTTGTGTCTTTGCCCAAGTCACCTCCCCTCTTGGGGGCCTTAGTTTCATCTTATGTAAAATCAAAGGGTTGAACTAGATAATCCTTCAGGTTCCATCCTGCTCTAACATGCTTCTTTGAAGTTTTGAGGGTAAGAGTTTGGATTGGGCTTCAAACCCTCTTTCAGTGCCTTCCCCAGAGGCTTCTCCCTGTTTTTGGTAAAATCTCCTCCTCCACCACATACACTGTGGGTGATAAGGCTTCTCTGATGCCAGGTGTGCCAAGCATAAAGAAGCAATTGCTATTAGCACCTGGCTATCAAGAAAAATTGATTTAAATAAGAATCTGCCAAATGACTTGATTCTCCAGCACACACCAGGAGGTTGTGTCCAGTAGTTTTTGCACCCCACCCCACCCCCACCTGGTAGCACCTGCAGGATCACGCAAGAGAGCTTTTGCCTTCTGCTTTTCCATGGCAAGGTTTTGCAGTGTTTGCACCAAGTGAAAAAAAAAATTCATGTTTTTAGCTTTGTTGAAGAAATGACTGAGGCAGCTAGATGGTTGGGCGTGGAGTCAGGAAGATTCATCTTTCTGAGCTCAAAATCTGACTGTAGACACTTAGTAGCTGTGTGACCCTGGGCAAGTCACTTAACCCTGTTTGCCTGGTTTTTCCTCTGTAAAATGAACTGGAGAAGGAAAGGCAAACCATCTCAGTATCTTTGCCAAGAAAACCCCAAATGGGGTCACGAAGAATTGGACACAACTGAAGAGCAATTAAGTAACAATGGTTGAATAGGTTTTTTTTTTTTTAAGAAGGAAGTGAGCTCTCAATAATTGGAATTAGACAAGTAAAACATGGAATTTCAGAGTTGATCCTGCTTATTTTCAAGCAAGAGAAGGTAGAAGGTGCAGTAGATAGAGTACCAGGCCTGGAGTCAGGAAGACTCATCTTCCTGAGTTCAAATCTGACCTGACCCTTACTAGCTGTTTGCCTCAGTTTCCTCACCTGTAAAATTAACTGGAGAAAGAGATGGCAAACCACTCTGGTACCTTTGCCAAGAAAACTCAAATTAGGGTCATGAAGAGTCAGGGCATGACTGAAACAACTGAACAACAAGAAGTAGCATTCAAGAAAAATGTTGGCTCTTTCACTGCCTGGCTTTGTTCGGGCCAGCCCTTCAAGAGCTTGGCATTTGCTCTCCCTTACAGTTAAGACTTGCCTCAAACTCCTGAAAGTTACTTCATGCTGATGGTGCAGGCAACACAGTGAAATTCTCTGCCTCTTTCTGCTGTTATGGATCAGCAGATAGTGAGTGGTTTTTTACCTCTTCCTTTGTAGAAACTCTCAGTGATCAGTACTCTATTCTCTGAACCCTCTAGCTGCCTTAGCTGCTTCTATAAAGCTAAAAACACTGATTTTTTTTTTTTAACTTGGGGCAAACCTCACCATAGGGAAACAGAAGGCAAGGCTCTCTCATGTGATCCTGCAAATGCCGCCAGGTGGAGGTGGGTGGGGTGCAGAAACTACTAGTCACAACAAAGCGTGTACTGGAGAATCAAGACATTTGGCAAATTCCTATTTAAGCCAATTTTTCTTGATAATCAGTGTCAATAGCACTTGCTTTTTTACATTTGGCATACCTGGCACAAGAGAAATCTGATTGCTGTGTGTGTTGGATCTGTATGTGGGGGGATATTTCTCAAGTTTCTCAAATTCAAATATATCCTTAATTAAAAGTAGTATCCTGTTAGTTGAAATATAGGTTTCATCCCCCTCTTCTACCTCAGTTGGTTTGTTTTGTTCTGTGTGGTTTATAATCAATTATTTTTTCAGTACCCACAAGACTAAAAGTTGCAGAAAATGTCCTGACCTTCATTGTTGGAGCTATTTTCCTGATGCAAAAGTTCCCTATAGTAATGAAATCACAAGTCCAATCCCTATTCTTCTCTATATGCATATATATAGGTAACATGCACATTTTTCCCCCCTTCCAATAGTCATTCTTAGGTTAGCCTATATTTGGATAAAGTAGGTTTTCTTTTTGAAGCCTCAGTGTGTGTGTGTGTGTGTGTGTGTGTGTGTGTGTGTGTGTGTGTGTGTGAATCTCAACTGTCTATCTATCTACCCACATACAGTATATAAATGTATGTGTAGATGTATACACACACATACATTTGTAAATAGTATTTATTTTTTCCAATTACATGTTATGGTGGTTTTCAACAATCCTTTTTATAAGATTTTGCTTTCCAAATTTTTCTCCCATGCTCCCTCTCTACCCCCTTCCCCAAGATAGCAAGCAATCTAATCAACCTAATATATTTTTAAACAATACCTTTTAATTTTTTTCTTTTTAAATTTTTATTATAGTTTGCATCATTCATTTCCACAAGATTTTGAGTTACATATTTTCTCCCCCTCTTTCCCCC
>CM053586.1:108975765-108996208 GCA_028646515.1 Pseudochirops corinnae
AGTGGGAATTCCTTTCGTGTATGGGTCAGACTAGATGGCCACTAAGGCCCCTTCCAACTCTCTAATTCCATGACTCTACAACTCCCAATCGCCATAAGGCAAAAAACTGCTTTCTCCTTGAACTATAGCTTCACCTATTACAGGCCTGCACAACCTGTGGCCTGTCAAAGGATTTCAGGGTGCCCACAAAAAAATGTAGAGGAAAATATTCTCTACATTTTTTGCAGGCTGCCCAAAATCCTTTGGAGTGCCCATAGGCTCCTTCTGGTCAAGAGCTACAGGTTGTGTAGGCCTGATCTATTGGCATTCCACCTTTCTTTCAAAGCTGGGTTGAATGTCATCTTCTCCATGAAATTTTCCTAATTGTCCCATTTCAATTCAACAAACAATTATTAGGAGCCTATTATATGCAAGGAACTGTGGTAATGGAAAGCAGAATCAGGTACAATATAATATGCACACAAGTAAATAAGCACCAAATATATATTACCCAAAGGAATACAAATTAATTTTAAGAATGAGAGGGTGCTAACTACTAGGGGATAAGAAAAGGCCTGATATAGAAGCTGGCACCAGAGCAGTAAAGGAAATTAAGCAGTCTAGGAAGCAGAGATAAGGAGGATACACATTTCAGATATGGGGGGTGGGGAGCGTCACTTGTACAAAGATATTGAAGCCAGAGATGGAGTGTTTCCTAAGGGGAACTGGTAGCAAGTCAGTTCAACTGGAACAAAAGAACATGAGTAATATGAAATAATTGGAAAGGTAGGTACACTCCAGATTGTGGAGGACTTTAAATGCCATGGTGAGGAATTTGTGTTTCATCCTAGAGACAACAGTGAGATACTGAAGATTATTGAGTGTATGTATGGGAGGAGGGTGCAACATGGTAGCTGTGTTTAGGATTATGGATCTGATAGCCATGTGGAGGGTAGATTGGATATAGGAGAGCCTAGAGGCTGAAAGGCCAATTTGGAGACCATTGCAGTGTTCTAGAAGAGATATGATAATATGACCTTAACTAAGGTAGAGGCTATCGGACTGGAGAGGAGGGAATAGATTCCAGGGATGATGCGTGGGGGGATGGAGGGGAGGGTAAGATTGACAGGAGTTGTCAACAAATTAGACAAGAAGAGTGAGGAAGAGGACAACCTCAAGCTTGTAAACCTGGATGGGTAGAAGGAAGGATGGTGGTACCATAAACAGAAATAAGAAAGTTTGGAGAAAGGATGTGTTTTGGGGAAAATATATTATGTTCTTTTTTGGACGTGTTGAATTTGTCATGCCTCCTGATATCCGACCGGGCAGACCCAGTAGACAGTTGGTAATATGGGAGTGGAGTTGAGGAGGGAAATTAGGGGCAGATACGCAGATTTGGGAGTATGCAGAGTGATGATAACTAAACCCAACATGAAAGATGAGATCACTGGGACAGAAAGGGCAGAGAAAGAGAAATGACCCTTTTTTTATCTCCTTGCCAGAAATGTTGTCACTAATATAATCTCATAGCCCCCTGTGCCATATCCACTGTAATTTTATAACGTATATTGTATTATGATAATAATATATCAGAATACATGTCTTATTACACCTACTAAATTTTCAATTGTTTAAGGACAAGATGTATTTTTCTTTGGGCTTTGTATCCCAACGCCAGCACAGTGCCAACTACATAGTATGAAGGATAGTCAGCTACTTGGTGGAAAAAGAGAAGGAAAACAAGAGTGAGGTCCGGAAATACTATTATTCTGGCAAAACACTGGCCCGGAGCAAAGGTCCAAGAGGAATTTTGGTATAAAGGTAATGAAAGAAGGAAACAATTATTTATTAAGTGTCTACTACAACTCTGGGGAGTAGATGCTATTATTATACTCAATTTACAGATGAAGAAACTGAGGCACATAGAAGTAAAATCACTTGCTCAGAGTCACCCACCTAATGTCTGAGGGTAGATTTGAACTCATATATCACTCACTGGCTTCAAAACTAGCACTCTAGCCACTGTACTACCTAGCTGGATCATGAAATCTCGAAAGAGTAGAGTTGGAAGATCTGTCAAGGTTAAGCTTCTTAGACCAGGATTTGGAGTTAGGAGACCTGAGTTCTAGTCTTGGAAAGTACAAGCTTGTTAAATCAATTTTGTCACCTATAACATGAGTATAATAATAATACTTGCACTACTAATCTCAGAGGGTGTTGCAAGTAAAAAGCTTTGCCATCTGTAAATGACTATGCTAATGTGAGTGGCTGCCAATGGTATTATTTTACAGATGAGGATGCTGAGGCCAGAGAAATTAAGTCACTTGTTTAAGATCAGACCTAGCTTGTTTCAGAACACTAAGCACCCAGATCTCTTGGCTGCTAATCCAAAATTTAATAAGATACAGAAAGGAAGGAAATCATGGAATTTTGGAGTTGGAAGGGACTTTAGAGATAATTTATACCATCTCCTCCACTTTAGAGATGAGAAAGCTAAAACTTATAGATAACAAGTGAATTATCCAAAGCCCCATGGCCATAGTAAGAGCTAGTCTTCTGATCCGATGAGCCTCAAAAGGATGAAGAGGGCAGGATTTCAACTTGGTGAACTAGATGGTGATCTCCAATGAGAGACGTAACATGGAAAAAGCACTAGATTTAGGTTTAGAAGACATGGGTTCAAATCCTCACTCTCCTTAATTCTATATGATCTTTTAAACTTTCTGAGTCTTGGTTTCCCTACATGTAAAATGAAGGTCCCTTCCCATTTGAAAACCTGGGATCTTTCCATATGATCCTGTGGAGAAGATACTGTCCCCTTTCCAAAGATATCTACCTTATTCAGGTACCTGAAATTCCTTCCTCAAAAGATTTATTTCACTGCCTTCTCTATAGGCATCATATTTTAAAATACAGGTGTTCAAAGAGGAGTAACAAACTTAATTAAACACGGTAGTGGGAAATAGTTTATTGATTGTTTTCCCCATACACTGGAGAGCGTGGAGAAATACAGGGATTCTGAATTCCTTAAGGATAGCTCTGAAAGTGCAGAAAGGCAAGCATTATATGGAGAAATAAAAAAGGCATTCCTGAAGTTCCTCCTGACACAGGGGGTGGAGGCTGTCAGAAATCTGCTAGGAAGAGATCAAGTCAAAATCCTATTGTTACATCCTGTAGAGACAACCATACTGGTATACCCAGAACAGCTGCTAGCACAGGTTCTTAGATGTGCTTTACTAGCTGTTTAAGGAGTCAACCATCTTTGTTTTAATTACATTCACTATTTCAGGGTAAAAGGTAGCACTCAGAACTTCAGAGAAAATACAGAGAAAATACAAGCAGAGAAATAAATACCAACAGACAGGGCTCTGACTGCCTTAATCAACTATACACTTTGCATACATGCCTGGATAGAGAGCCTTTACATCTGAGCTCTGAACACAAGGCCACTCAGAATCTCAACAAGGGAATCACAAGATCCTTCTCATAAGCAAACCCCCAAAGGAAAATGCCAACTCAAGAGTGTATATATACACTTCTCAGAACCAGAAGGCATCACAACCCTCATGACTCAGTGCCTAATTAGAAATTAGGAAAAGGTGTGAAAGTCTTCCTACAAGCAAGCCTCCCTAAGTAAGCTTCCCTTAATGGGCTCCAGGTGAGGCCTATTAATGAACAGGAAGATCTCAAATCCCATTAATATTACACATCCTGAGGCTTGAAATGTTCCTTAGGGGTCTGAGGGCTGGGGAGTGAACAAGGAAGGGATATGAATTCTGCTCTCTTCTGGAGGATATAACCCAGAGAAAGAAAAGGCTATGAAAAGAGGATAAGATCTGGAAGGTGGGGCTGAGTCAGGGTGCTACTAAGAAGGCATAAGGTCCAGTTCTTCCACCACTAGATTAATTAATAAACCAGTTGTGTAAATTTAGGAATTTTCCATTTTCTCCTGTAGGTATTCTTTCTTTAGTGATTTGGCAGAATCTGAGCTATAAAATAATAGAATTGCACAGTTGGAAGGGACCTTAGAGGGAACTGAGTTTAGCCCAGAGTTAGAACCTTTATCAGTGAGATAATAGAGTCATTGGAGCATCTTCTGCATATGTACTTTGATGGGTCTGTGTTCTCATTTATATGTGTATCCCTTCTGATGATACACATCACAGCCCATCGATGACTGCCCACCCTGGGCAATAATCATCTCTGTCCCCCCCATAAGAATTCCATAGGAGATTCACTCAAAATGCTTAGAGTCTCAGTTTCTACTGAAGTTGTGACGATACTGATAGTGCACACTCATTAACATCAGTTATCCCTCATGCTCAGTATTTGACCAATCCATCTCCTTTTTCCTTTCTGTTTCTTTAATGACTCTATTTCTCCTGCATAAATGGTAACAGTAACAACAATGGTAAAGACAAATAGCTTTGAAACACTTAAGAACTCTGATCAACACAATGACTAAGCACTATTCCAATTATAAATTGCCTAATTTATATGCTTAATAGAGAGGCGATATACTCAGGGTACACAGTGAGGTATACATTTTTTGGATATGACCAATGCAGCAAATTGTTTTGCTTAACTATGTATATTTATTATAAGGGCTTTATTTCTCCTTTTTTTTTCCAATGGCAAGAGGAGACAAGAGGAAGAGGGAGCAAATAGATTTATTTATTTTTAATTTTTCATTCATGTTAAACTTAAATACAAAATAAAAAAAGAACACTTCTATCTGCACAACAGAATATAAAGGGAGAATTCAATTTAAAACTATGACTCTCCATTTCAGAGAATTACTTAAAAAAAAAAAAAACCTATGTAAAATAATACACATTGTTTCCAAAATCCAGTTTTTCTGTGCTTCTCTCTCAGGTTTCTTTTGTTCCTTGCTGTGCACTTTTTTTCTCCCTCCTCCCCAATCCACCTTAGAGAAGGCTACAATTAAATGTGTGTATACATATGCATATATGTGTATACACACATGTACATATATATGTATTATACATACTTCTATTTATCAGTTCTTTCTCTGACGGTGGTTAGCATCTTCTTTTTTAGGTCCAGGTCCAAGTCTGTCCATGTTTTTCTAAAATCAACCAGCTCATCATTTCTTATAGCACAATAGTATTCCATTACAGTCATATACCACAACTTGTTTAGTCCTTCTCCAGTTGAAGGGCATCTATCATTTTAGCCCATCTGATTGGTGTATGATAATATCTCAAAGTTGTTTTAATTTGCATTTCTCTAATCAATAATGATTCAGAGCATTTTTTTCATGTAACTATATAATTTTGATTCCTTCATTTAAAAAACTGCCTATTTACATACTTTGACCATTTATCAATTGGGTAATGACTCATATTCTTAGAAATTTGACAAAGTTTTTTATATATTTGAGAAATAAGACCTTTATTTGAGAGACTGTCTATGAAAATTTTTTCCCGTTTTTCTGCTTTCCTTCTAATACTGGCTACATTAGTTTTCTTGGCACAAGAACTTTTAAATTTAATATAAGTGAAATTAACCATTTTATACCTCACAATGCTCTCTATCTCTCATTTCTTCATAAATTGTTCTGCTATCCATAAGTCTGATAGGTAATATTTTCCATGTTCTAATTTTCTTGTGATATCGCCCTCTATATCTCTAGGTCATGTATCCATTTTGACTTTTTTGGTACATGGTTTAAGATATTGGTCTATGTCCAAATTCTGCCAGATTGCTTTCCAGCTTTCCCAACCATTTTTACTAAATAATGAATTCTTAACCCCAAAACTTAAATCTTTGGATTTGTCAAACACAAGGTTTTATAATCCTTTGTTACTGTGGAGTGCATGTCCTCTCTGTTTCACTTTCTATTTCTTAGCCAGTACCAGATAGTTTTGATATTTGATGCCTTATAATATAGTTTGAGTTCTAGTACTATTGAACCTCCTTCCTTTACATTGTTTTCATTCATTTCTTTGAAATTCTTGACCTTTTGTTCTCCCAAAAGAATTTTGTTATCATTTTTCCTAACTCAGTAAAATAATTTTTTAGTAATTTAATTGGGATGGCATTGAGTTAATAGATTAGTTAGGTAAAATTCTCATTTTTATTATATTGGCTCATTAAATTTGACTTTATTTGTATAAAGCATATTTTATAAGCCTGGAGAGACTTTCATGAGCTGATGCAAAATGAAATGTACATATGTACAAAGTAACAGCAATATTGTAAGATGATCAGCAGTGAATGACTTAGCTATTCTCAGCAATATACTGATCCAAGACAACTCAGAAAAATTTATGATGAAAAAGGCTATCCATCCCCAGACAAAGAACTAATGGTATCTGAATACAGATTGAAGCATACTTTTTTCACTTTATTTTTCTTAAGGTTTTTTTGGTCTGTTTTCTTTTAAAACATGACTATTATGGAAATGTTTTGCATGACTACACATGTATAACCTATATCAAATTTCTTGCTTTCTCAATGGGGGGAGGATATGAGAAGGGAGAAATGGAGAGAATTTGGAACTCAAAGTTCTAAAAATGAATGTTAAAATTGTTTTTACATGTAACTGGGGAAAAAGAAAATATTAAATAAAAATTAAAATAACTTAAAGAGTTTTTTATGATTATGTTTGTGTAGTCCCTGAGTCTGTTTTGACAGATACACTCTCAGTCATTTTATACATCAATAGTTGTTTTAAATGGGATATCTCTTGCTATCTCATCTTACAGGGTTTTGTTGGTGATATATAAGAATGCTAATGATTTATGTGGGTTTATTTTAGATCCTGTTACATTGCTAACATTATTATTTCAGTGAATTTTTTAGTTAAATCTTTAGGATTTTCCAAATATATCACCATATCATCTGCAAAAAGAGATAGTTTATTAACTCATTTCCCTTTCTGATTCCTTCCATTTCTTTTTTCTTTTATTGCTATTGCTAGCATTTCTAAAAACAATATTGAATAATATTGGTGACAGATAGTGTAGTTTCTCTGTTTCTTTCTTTTAATTAAATCTAGCTTTGTCTGAGATCATGATTGCTGCCCTTGCTTTTTTTTTTCCATTAGCTGAAGCATAATAAATCCTACCCCAGCCCTTTATTTTAACTCTAAGTGTACCTCTTACTTTTAATTGTGTCTCTTGTAAACAAGATATTTTAGGATTCTGATTTTTAATGCATTCTACTATTCTTTTCTGTTTTATAGGTAAATCTATCCCATTCACATTCAAAGTTGTAATTACTGGTTGTATTTCCCTCCATCCTATTTTTCCTCACTATTTATCCTTTTTACCCTATTCCTCCTTATGGGTCTAATTTACTTCTAACTACTAACTTCTACTACCTTGCCTTTCTATTCCTTAATCTATCCACCCTTCTAAGTGTCCCTTCCTTATCCTCTCCCCACATACACACTCCTAATTCTTAATCTACACACCCTTCTAAAAATCCCTCCCTTATTCTATCCCCTCTCTCTTTTATTTCTTTATAAATTTAGAAAACTTTTATATCTTTCTATGTATTGTTCTCTCTTTAACACAATTCCCATGAGAGTAAGGTTCCAGCACTTCCAGTCCTCCACTCCCACTTATTTCTTCTATACCAGCTCTTCCTTTCATACCTCATTCATATGAGATAATTGTTCCTTTTTGCCTCCCTCTGCAGTTTTATTTTTTGGAATCACTACATCATACTCAACTCAACCCAAGCCTTTCTTTTAAACTACCCAAGTAATGATAACAGTCACAACCAAGGACTGATAACATTTTCATATGTAAGAAGTAAATAGTTTCAGCTCTTCTTCTCTGTGAACCAAAACCAGGGACTCAGCTCTCCTGCAAACTCCCACAGCCAGAAAAGTCCCTGCCCCCACCATACTCACCAGGTGTATGTGTACTTGCTCCTTCTTGCACTCTGCCACAGCCAGCATTGCGTCCTTTATAATTGGTTTTTCATGTTTACCTTATGTTTCTCCTGAGTCTTAGGTGTTGAATTTTCCACTGAGTTCTGGTCTTTTTGTCACAAATACCTGAAAGTCTTCCAGTTCATTGAATGAACTTTTAAAATTTTTATTGTTCAAGATTATACTCAACTTTGCTGAGTAAGTTATTTTTGGTTGCAACCCCAGCTATCTTTTGCTCTTCAAAATATTATGTTCCAAGACCTACAGTCCTTTAATGAAAAAGCTACTAGGTCTTGTGTGATCTTGATTATAGCTTGACAGTATTTAAATTTTTTTTTTCTTATTGCTTGTAATATGTTTTCCTTAACCTGGGAACTTTGAAACTTGGCTATATATTTCTGTAAATTTTCCTCTTGGGATGTTTCAGGTTGTGATCAGTGGATTTTTTTCTATTTCTGCTTTACCTTCTTATTCTAGAAATTCAGGGTAATTTTCCTCAATAATTTCTTGTAATATTGTATCAAGATTCTTTTTGGGGGGTAGCTAGGTAGCATAATAGAGCACCAGCCCAGGAGTCAGGAGGACCTGAGTTCAAATTTGGTTTCCAGCACTTAACACTTACTAGCTGTGTGACTCTGGGCAAGTCACTTAACCCTTATTGCCTCACCAAAATAAAAAAAAAAAAGATTTTTTTTTATCATAATTTTCAGGTAGTCCGATAATTCTTATATTGTCTATCCTTGATTTTTTCTCCAGATCAGTTTTTTTCTAATGAGATGTTTCACATTCCCTTCTATTTTTTCATTCTTTTTATTTAGTTTCATTATTTCTTGGTGTCTTACTATGTCATTAGCTTCCCCTTGCCCAATTATAATTTTCAAGGAGTTATTTTCTTTCATAAGTTTCTGGACCTCTTTTTCCAGTTGGTTGACTTTCTTTTCATTATTTTCTTGATTTTCTTGGATTACTCTCATTTTTTTCCCTAATTTTTCCTCAATCCCTCTTATTTGATCTTAGAAGTCCTTTTTAAGTTCTTCCAAGAACTCTTTTAGGGCTTGTGAGCATTTGATGTTTGTCTTTGAATTGACAATGACTTTTTAAATTTCACTATCTTCCTCTAAATATGAACCCAGATCTTTTCTATCCCTCATAGTAGCTGTCTATGGTTGGGTTCTTTCTCCTTTGCTTACCAATTTTTGTTTTTATTATGTTTTCTTTTTAGCAGTTTATTATTATAGTCCTGGGGCATGGGGAATGGTGCCCTAGGCTTCAGGTCCTTCTTACTATTATTTTCTGAACTCCATCTGGGGGCCCAACCTCAAGCACTCCTCTTCACTGCCAAGCCATGTCTTGGGACTCCAGCCACAATGTCCCACAAATGCTCTTGCTCCTTGTATCCCTCCAAGTGGCTGCAAACTTCAGCTCTTCCTCTCTGCCTGTGAGCCAAAACCAGGGACTCAGCTCTTATGTAAACTCCCACAGTCAGAAGGGTCCTGCCCCCACCCCACTCACCAGGTGTGTGTGTGTTTGCTCCTTCTCACACTCTGCCACAGGCAGGATGGCAATTGGTCAACAGAGCTGGGCCTGGCACCACCAAATAGCAGAGGGTCCTTCACTCAGCTACCTCCCGGATGCAACTGCCCCAGGGCTTATTGTTTGTTGATTCAGAGAAGTCTGCCTGGAGGTGTTTGCACTTAACCCCTCCACCTGGGAAGTAAGGTCTTTCCTGAGGTGTTCTCTTGTCATCTTGGGAGGATAATTGCTTTGCCCTGACTTTTATTTATTTCTGCAGCTCTACCTTCACTTTGAGGTGAGGTTCTGTCTTTTTTGTGAGGGAAATTTGGAGAGCCTGGTATTTTCTGACCCACTCTACCATCTTCCCAGAATCCTCCCTCAATGTATTTTTAAAGCCCTCCATAAAATCACTCATTGGAGTGAGTAAAGCATCTCTAATGAAAGTAATTGTGCTTAGTGCCTTGTACCCTTTAATGAAGAAATGACCTAAGGAAGAGTTGTGTGTAAAGCTCAATAAAAGACAAAGGGGAAACACTACAAACTTTTTCACAGGCTGAGTGGTGAAGAGGTGGTAACAGTAAGAAACCAGAAGGGGGAGTCAGCCAGACAAGTCTAAGGGTCTGCTAGAAGGAAAAGGCTGGGCTCTTGGCTTCAATAGAAGAATCCAACTTGTGTAAGTAAAATTTACTTTGCTTGACAGTTTCTCCAAGGGTTACTATGAAAAAGAAAATGGGTTCAGGTATCAGGGTAGAAGGCCCTAAATATCTTCCAACAACCAAGAGGGAGTTTTGATGCAAAAAGTATGGGAATTATTGATTTTAAAAGAGATGAGTTTTTCTTCTTGGTTCTAATTAGAAGTCTCCTCAGTGATGGCAGGAAATATTAACAAGAGATACATAAAATAGACACACACACAAAATTCCCTTCACCTCTCTTAAATCCACTGTCTTAATATCAAACCACACCCTATTGCCTCTAGGATAAAATACAAATTCTTCCATTTGGTATTTAAAGCTCTCCACAGTCTGGCACCAGCCTGTCTTTCCAGGCTGATTTCACAGCAAACCTCTTCAGGGACTCTTTATATTCCAGTCAAACCAGACCATTTGCTGTTCCTCTTGTATTACCTCCTATCACCTACCTTTACACAGGCTGACCCCCCCTTATTTAGAATGCTTTTTAGAACTGAGTATCTTGGGGAGGCTAGGTGGTACAGTGAATAGAGCACTGGCCCTGGAGTCAGGAGGACCTGAGTTCAAATGTGGCCTCAGACCACTTCACACACACATACACACACACACACACACACACACACACGGAAAAAAAAAAAGCCTACCCGTGTGACCTTGGACAAATCACTTAACCCCCATTGCCCTACCTTCCCCCCCTCCAAAAAGCAAAAAAAAAAAAAAAAAAAGAATTGATTATCTCACTTCATGGCAGCTAGGTGGCACAGTGGATAGAGTGCCTGACTTGGAGTCAGGAAGACTCATTTTCTTAAGCTCAAATCTGGCTTCAGACATTTACTAGTTGTATGTCTCTGGACAAGTCACTTAACCCTGTTTGCTTTAGTTTCCTCATCTGTAAACTGAGCTGGAGAAGGAAATGACAAACTACCCCAGAATCTTTGCCAAAAAAACCCCAAATGTTTTGACACAAAAAACCACAAAGATCTTAGACACAACTGAAACAACTGAACATTTCCTTTCCTTCAGGGCCCACCTCTAGTGCCACCTTCTACAAGTCTCAATCAGGCAGTCAACAAGCATTTTATTGAGCTCTTACTAAGTTCTCATCCTTGTGCTTTGCACTAGGAATACAAAGGAATGTAAAAACAATAAATCATTCCCCTCAAGAAGCAAGTATCCTAATGGGGAGGCCTTTCCTGATGCCTCTGGCTACCAAGCTATTAGGGCCTCTTTCCCAAAATTAGTCTGTGTTTACCTAGTATATATTTGTATTAAGTTCCCTGTGTATGGTTCAAGTTGTCTCACCCCACCCCACCCCCATTAGAATGTAAACTCCTTGAATGCAGAGACTATTTATTTTTAACCTAAGGCCTAGCTCATTACTTTGCATATATTAGGCACTTAATAAATTTTTGTTGAAGCATCCACTTAGGCATTTTTTCAACCACACTTGAAACAATGATTGTACTTTAGAGATAGAGGATTATTTTGTCTAAAAGTATATTTTAAAGTTTTGCTTGACTCAGAAATCATAAATTAAGATTAGAGGGAAATTACTGCAAAATAATACTGGAATCCCAGAGTAGGAAGGGACTTTAGCAGGTCACTTCTATATTTTGCAGTACTAAATGTCTCAGATAATTGTGGTCGTTGCTCAGTCACTTTTCAGTCATGTCTGACTCTTTATGGCCCCATTTGGGGTTTTCTTGGCAAAGATACTGGAGTAAAGGGGGCAGAGCCAAGATGGCAGAGTAAAAAGCAGGGACTTGCTTGAGTTCTCCCCCAAACCCCTCCAAATACCTGTAAAAAAAATTACTCTAAACAAATTCTAGAGCTGCAGAACCCACAAAATGACAGAGTGAAACACATCTCAGCCCAAGACCACCTGGAAGGTTGACAGGAAGGGTATATCACATCAGGCTGGGAGTGGAGCTCAGTCTGGCATGGGCTGTGCCAGGCACAGATGGGGTTAGAGCAGGCCTAAGGGACTGAATCACTGGCATATGTGGTTGTTTCCAGACTTCTCAACCCACAAACACTGAGAACATCATGGAAGGTCAATGTGGGAATGCTGTGGGACCTGGAAGAAAGAGGAGCTTGCAGTCTGGCCCCAGTCCAGCCCTGGGGTGGCAGATGTGGCAGCAGCAGCAACTGTTTCCAGAGCCCTGGGCCCACAGATGGTGGGGGACCCAGCAGCTGATGCAAAACCCCTGAAACCTGGGACAGTACACCCACACTCACCCCCACTGGAAGCAGAGTCCTGCTTTGACAGGGAGTTAGAAAGTCAAGTATTTGGCTGGGAAGATGAGCAAACAGCATTAAAAAGTCAGACTATAGAATCTTATTTTGGTGACAAAGAAGATCAAAACATACACCCAGAAGAAGACAACAAAGTCAAAAGCCTCCAAGAAAAATATGAATTGGTCACAGGCCATGGAAGAGCTGATAAAAGAAAAAAGGATTTTGAAAATCAAGTAAGAGAAGTAGAAGAAAAATTGAGAAGAGAAATGAGAGTGATGCAAGAAAATCATGAAAAATAAGTCAACAACTTGCTAAAGAAGACCCAAAAAAATACTGAAGAAAATAACACCTTAAATAATAGACTAACTCAAATGGCAAAAGAGGCCCAAAAAAGCTAATGAGAAGAGTACCTTTAAAAGCAAAATTGGCCAAATGGAAAAGAAGGTCCAAAAACTCACTGAAGAAAATAATGCCTTCAAAATTAGAATGGAGCAAATGGAAGCTAATGACTTTACGAGAAATCAAGAAATTATAAAACAGAACAAGAGGAATGGAAAAAATAGAAGACAATGTGAAATATCTTGTTGGAAAAACCATTGTCCTGGGAAACAGATCCAGGAGAGAGAATTTAAAAATTATTGGACTACTTGAAAGCCAAGATCAAAAAAGGAACCTAGACATCATCTTTCAAGAAATTATCAAGGGGCGGCTAGGTGACACAGTGAATAGAGCACCAGCCCTGAAGTCAGGAGGGCCTGAGCTCAAATCCATCCTCAGACACTTACACAAAACTAGCCATGTGACCTTGGGCAAGAACTTAACCCCAATTGCCCTGCCTTCCCCCCTCCAAAAAGCAAAAGAAGAAGAAGAGGAAGAAATTATCAAGCAAAATTGCCCTGACATTCTGGAACGAGAGTGGAAAATAGAAATTGTAAGAATCCATCAATCACCTCTTGAAAGAGATCCCAAAAGGACAACTCGTAGGAATATTGTACCCAAATTCCAGGGTTCCCAGGTCAAGGAGAAAATATTGCAAGCAGTCAGAAACAATTCCAGTACTGTGGAAATACAGTCAGGATAACACAAAATCTGGAACCTAGTGACAGTTATCTACCAGCCTCACTTCATTCTTTCTCCTTTCTCAAATGAAGGTACCTATATAACAATTTTCATCTATAGCCTAGCTCTTGTCCCTATACTATGAGACTTCAACCTGCATACCAATGTCTTCCAAAAAACCCTAACTTTCTATGCTATTCAATGTCCTTACGCTATTTTTTTCTCCGTTTCAGATATATATCAGGATTTCACATCCTTGATGTGCCCATAATTCACAAGTGTTCTCCTTCAGGATGAAAAATTCTGAAATTCTTTTATCAGATCATAACCTCCTATCATTCCATCTCTCCCTGTGCTTTATCCTTTCTAAACCTACCCTTCATCTTCACAGGGACCTTCAATATCTTAGTAATATCACAGTGTATCATCTTTATTCATCCCAATATCTACCCTTAATTTAATTAATTCAACTCTATGTTCTTATTTGTTTTGCTAGGCACAGATATGACTGTCAGTTATCTCATCCTAGAGAAATTTTTAATGGACTTTTAAGCACAATACTTACCTGTCTTTCAAATATTTACACACACACACACACACACACACACACACACATCTTCCTTTCCCTCACTCTGCAGTTCAGCCATATTGGTCATTCTGTTTGTACCACATGCTATGCTACTAAAGTTCCTCCCACATGATACTAATTTTCTTTTCCTTTTGTGACTTTAAAATGGCTGTTTCCAATGCTTGAAATAGATTCTTTCACTACCGCCCCCCCCATCTCTTAGAATCCCTTATTTCCCTTACAACTCATTTGATATAATACTTTATAAAAGAAGCTTTCCCCCCCTCCAATTTTTTCAAACATTTTTATTTAAAGTTTTGAGTTCCAAATTCTATTTCTCCCTCTATCCTTCCCTCCCCCTCACCTGATATGGTAAGCAAATAAATATAGGCTATACATGTGTAATTATGTAAAACATTTCAATACTAATCATTTTGTACAAGAAATCTTGAATAAAAGAAAAAAGATGAAAGAAAGTTGGGGGAAAAGATACTGGAGTGGTTTGCCATTTCCTTCTCTAGCTCATTTTACAGATAAGGAAACCAAGGCAAACAGGATTAAGAAATTTACCCAGGGTTACATAGCCAGTAAATGTCTGAGGAGAGATTTGAACTCAGGTCCTCCTGACCAGAATTCTATCTACTATGCCACTTACCTGCCCATCTCATATAATAGCTATTTTAAAAAAAAAACAAAACTCTTCAGAAACTCTTCAGAATTCAGTCAATTTCATTTCCACAACAAAAAAGCTTCCCTTTCAATTACTTCTTTTATCTAATCTCACAGTGCAAAATAATTACTAGGGATTTTGCTAGTGGACCACATTAATATTTAATTCTGGGCTGTAGCACAGCAGAAAAAATGCCAGGTCTGGAAGCAGGAAGACCTGAGTTCAAATCCAGCCTGAGACACCTACTATGAATATAGTAGAACTATCAAAGAACTCTATGACTGTAGACAAGTCACATAAACTCTGTTTGTCTCAGACAAAGAGAGAGAGAGAGAGAGACAGAGAGAGAGAGAGAGAGAGAGAGGGAGAGAGAGAGAGAGAATTATTAATATATTCCTGGATAAAATCCTTTGTTTCCCAAGTATAAGTTGCACATAGGGCAATGTTTAAATTTTTACAAATGTGCCTCATTTTATTAAATACTCATATTCCAGAAAAGTTGTGTGTAAATTAAAATATAACAAATCAAATCTTATGTAAAGAGGCAGGGCAAGGTTATAATCATCCAACCATGAAGAGATTTTTTTTTAATGTTAATACTGACTCTCTGATTTATCTGCTTTATAAAATGCTTGCTTCTTAGTGGTTTGTGGAAAGTCAATAAACAGAGATTATTGATTGACTGTTGATGTGGTATTTTTTTTAATAAATAAGTTGAATTGATACCTTGTGTTTTTCATACCACAATTATGTTGAGAAACGGCCTCACCTGCCACTGAGGAGGGAGTCTCTTCCTTCCTCAAAATGGATCCCTTGTTTGTATCAAAGAAAAATGGGCAAAAATACCCAATGTTGTATTCTTGACGTATTTGAAGGAGAAAAAGGACAGGGTATTAGTCCAGGCTGCCATGAGTGCTTAAATGAATTCCATGTATGGACAAGTTAGAGTTCACAAAGATTAGGTTACAGTGAAACATGATAAGATACGTGGGTGAAATAAAAAACCAGAGCATATGTTACATTAAAACAGCTGTTTGTTTTATGATATTAAAAGCACTAAGTATGTCAAATTATACATTTGCCATTTATCTCAGTGCTTTATCTCATGTTTTATCGAATTATTTTGTCTATTTGATACCTGCCTTGTTTGACATTAGAACATGTCTTCAGGAGGTTGGAGTCACTTCTTTACTGTGTACACTTTACAGTTACCAAGTGAAGTGCTTAGCTCTTTGTACATTTTTAATAAACATGAATTGAATGAGTGGTCTCATTTGTTCTTGAGGGGTCAGCTTGGTATGACAGAAAGTGTTGGACCTGGCATCAGTACACCCTAGTCTGAATAGCTAGCTTCAAAACCTACTAATTCTGTGACTGGGCAAGTCAACCTGAGTTTGTTTCTCCAGTGATAAACTGGGGATAATAATCCTAGTACTATCTACTTCACAATGCACCATTAGGTGGTGCTGTGGATAGAGCACTGGGCTTGGAATCACAAAGACTCATTTTCATGAGTTCAAATCCAGCCTCAGATACTTACTAGCTATGAGACCCTGGGCAAGTCACTTATCCCCTTTAGCCTCAGTTCCTCAATTGTAAAATAAGTTGGAGAAAGAAATGGCAAACTACTCCAGTATCTTTGCCAAGAAAACCCCAAATGGTATCATGAAGAGTCAGACACAACTGAACAACATCTGCTTCACAGCAGAGGCTTAATTAGTGGTCTTAGATCCTGGGGCAGTATCAAGTTCATCTTCAAATTAACCATAGGGGTAGAACCTAGCAACATTGCCCTACAGGCAAGGGATAGAAAAAGACTCTGGAACACTTTGAGATCACTGCTGGTGAGACTAGAGCCTAGGAGGTACAGACCTGGGATGCAGGCTGCCAAAGAAGTGTGCCTTCTGGTAGCTTATTCTTGCCAATCAGTCTCTGTTCTGCTGAAGCAGTGAAAGTCCTACCAACATGTAAATGCAACCAATATAAAGAGTCTGCAATCTTTAAAAATAAGTTTAAAGACATTTGTGACCTCTCATTTTGGATGCCTGCAGGTTAGGCCCCAGTCATCCCCACCTTAGTTATATTTCTGACTCACAGGGTTGCTTTGCAACTCTTCCAGTACAATGAAATGTGAGCTATTATCAGTTACAGGCAAACAAAGCTGAGGTCAAAAGCGTTCAATTATACAACACAGCAAACTCTTCAAATGAGGTAACATATACAAAGGGCTTTGCAACCCCTCAAAGTGTTTTACAAAGGCTAATTGTTTGTAGTTTTTTTAAAATAAAGGTTGGACTAAATGAATTCCATTATTCCTTCAAGCTTCAGCGCCTGTGACCCTGACATTTTATTTACTTACTAATCATCAAGTTTATACTTGTTTGTTTCTGAATTTTATACATGATAGTGATGTGAGTTTAAATTTGGAGCTTTCTGCTTGTTTCCAGTTCTTTATTATCCAAAAAGTACTGCTATAAATGTCTTGGTGTATATAGAAGTTTCCTTCTGAAATGGTATCTCTTTGGCAGAGAAGTAAAATGCATTGAGTGTGGTTGGGAACTCAGAGAGGGGACGGCTAATTTCCAGCCTTGATGGAGGAAAGAGTGTAAGCTGGAAGACTTTACGGAAGAAGTACTATTTGAAATGGGCCCTAAAGTATGGATAGAAATTGGACTATTGGAGGTAGGGATAAAGGAAATTGCAGGCAATGGGTACAGAAATGAGAAAGCTTAGAGTATGTTCAGAAAATCAGCAGAGTACTTGAACAAGAGTGAAGATGAAAAATGGAAAATAAGGCCAGGAAAAAATTGCGACTAGGCAGTTTAGAACTTTAAGAGCCAGCTAAGAATTTTAAAAATTTTATTTAGTAGTTAGTGGGAAGTCATACTTTTTAAAAAGTCTCTTTAAAAAGTAATTTTTTCTACGTTGATTACCTGATGACTTTAGGCATATACTTAACTAGTTAAGTGAAAGGGCCCCTTAGAGCTACCTAGATGTCTGACCTCAGTGAGTGTGCCCTTGCTGACAGGGAAAACCTGAGGTGGGTAAGAGGCATCCAGGTGTGCATTCTGCCTTTAATGACGGCACATCAAATACGGGGGCATTGAGTATGCACCATCAATGGAGAAGCGCTCCCCACCTATCAGGACCCTATTGCCAGGACACCTGACAAAGGGGCAGAGGGAAAGGGGATAAAAGGGGTAGCAAATAAGGCTTGGGGGGCAGCAGCAAGAGGAGATTTGTGAGACAATAAAGACGCTTGGCCATTCCACTGAGGTGTGTCGGACTATTCTGTCCATATCCGGAGTTCTAACTCCAAAGAGTCGTTGGGGCGACTGAGAGCACCCACAGGGCCTTAGGGGAGGCCGTGCACAACTGCAGGGCTATGGTGGGTATTTTGGGGCCCCTGGGGCACCCGAGTCTGGCTGGCCCGGACAGTTAAGTACATGTTAATATGCATGGCTATATTATACAGATGCTAATCATGGATTAAAAGCTAAAATACTCCCAGTAAAAGTAGTTAGACATATCTCAACTTTACTAATGTTTATATTGGGCTTCATTTTTTAATTCTTCTTTATTTTTAATTATTTTGTTGAATGTTATTTTCAATTCCAAATTCTTTCTCTCTTCTCACTCCTTGCCCTGCCTATTGAGAAGGCAAAAATTACAAAATATGAAATAAAAAATTATAAATTTGAAGTCATGTAAAACAAATGTCCACATTGGTAATGTTAAAAAAAAAAAAAAGAAAGGAAAAATGCTTTAATATATACTCTGGGTCCATCAGTTCTCTGTTTGGAAACAGATAGCATATTTTACATCATGAGTCCTTTGGAATTGTGATGGATCATGATATTAATCAGTTACCAAGTTATAAATATAACATATATATATAAAGATATAAAAATATCTTTACAATATTGCTGTTAGTACATAAATTGCTCTCCTGGTTCTGTTCACTTCATTTTGCATCAGTTCATATAAATTTTCACAAGTTCTTCTGAAACCATCCCTTTCATCATTTCTTATAATATAATAATATTCCATCACATTCAAAGACTGTAATTTGTTCAGCCATTCCCCAATTGATGGGCTTCCCCTCAGTTTCCAATTCATTGCCCCTAAAAAAAAAAAAAGAGAGCTGCTATAAAATCTTTGTTGTAAGCCAAAATATTCTTGGGGGTCAGTTTCTATGCAGATGTCCTTGAGATTGCGGCTTTGGCTTCTGGCTTTGAAGCCTGCTCTTGGGGCCATCCTTTGTCCCATAAGAATCAACTGACTTTCCCCATGACTTCCTGGGGCCTTGATAACAAAGCCTTATCTTACCCAAGCTACTTTCAGAGTATGACAGACTACTATATTGATAATAAAATTCCAGGATATGATTAGGATAAGAATACTTGAATCTTTGTGTTTTGGATCTTTAAAAACCTTGTTCAAAGTATCATTAAATGGGGGGGGCGGAGTCAAGATGGCAGCATAGAAGCAGGAGAACTCCGTGGCTCCCACCATAACCACCTCAAATACCTATAAAATATGATTCTAAAAAAATTTTAGAGCTACAAAACTCATAAAATGAAAGAAAAACAAGGCTCCCACTGAAGGCAGCCCAGCAGAAGGACAGAAAGGGCTCATCGCAGCATGCTAGGAGCAGAGCCTAGCCCCATGTGGTTTTAGCCCCAGGCCATCCAGGAGAAGCCCTGGCTGGATCTTTCAGGAGAGCAAATCACCAGCAGCTGTGGCAGTTTCCAGAATTACTAACCCATATGAACCAAGGACAAAGGGAAGAGGTCAGTGGAACTCAGCTGAATTTGGGTGAGAGGCTCTGGCCAACTGCCTCCAGAACTAGAAGCAGTCTGAAGTGGCAGCCCTGAAGCCACCTCCATGTGGCTGCTTCAGAGCTTGTGGTCTGTAGATTGCAGGGAGGCTAAGCGATCATTCAGAAGCTAAGTGCTCTTTCCTTGAGCTGCCTGGATCAGGATTGCAGTCTTGTGTGGTGGTCCTGAGGTGTGTTTTCAGTGAGCCAAAGCTGGTGGGGGCTGCAGAGACTGCAGCCTCCTAATAGCTCCAGCAGCTGCAAAAACCCCAGTGATTTGGGAAGAGCTCTCCCCTCTGAAAGCAGAGTTCTACTGAGCCCAAAAGTCAAGTAACTGACTGGCAACACGAGCAGGCAAAGGAAGCAAAGAAAGCTCAGCAATCCAACTTCAGATTCCTTTTTGGGGGACAAAAAGGACCAAAGCATGGAACAGGAGGAAGATAACAGAGTCTGAACTCCCGCACCAAAAGCTTACAAGAAAAATGTAGACTGGTTACAAGCCATAGAGGGAATTAAGAAGGATTCTGAAAACCAAATAAGAGACATGGAGGAAAAATTGAGGCGAGAAATGAGAATGATGTAAGAAAATCATAAGAGAGTCAACAATCTGACTGAAGAAAATAACACCTTAAAAAACAAACTAACTCAAATGGCAAAAGAGGCCCAAAAAGCCAATGAGGAGAATGCCTTAAAAAGTTAAATTTGTCAGATGGAAAAAGAATCTCAAAACCTTGCTGAAGAGAATAATTCTTTCAGAATTAGAGTAGAGCAAATGGAAGCAAATGACTTTGTGAGAAATCAAGATACTATTAAACAGATCCAAACAAATGAAAAAATAGAAGGCAATGTGAAACATCTCCTTGAAAAAAACCACTGACCTGGGAAATATATCCAAGAGAGACAATTTAAAATTATTAGACTATCTGAAAGCCATGATCAAAAAAAAAAAAAAAAGAATCATTAAACAAAGTTCATGGTTCTTCCTTGAACTACCCAC
>CM053586.1:108996708-109021532 GCA_028646515.1 Pseudochirops corinnae
AGAGAATAGACTGGGGGAGGGGGGACACACTGGGATGGCTGTTTTGGGGTGGGTTGGGGGAAAGATGGGGAGAAAATATGTAACTCAAAATCTTGTGGAAATGAATGATGCAAACTATAATAAAATTTAAAGAAATAAAAATAAAAAATAAATTTAAAAAAAAGATTAAGTGATTTCTATATATACCTTTTAAAAATTAAAAGGCATGAATATAGTTTTTTAAAAAATTTTCCCTGTGCGACATTACCACCAAATAGAGACTATATGGTTTATTGCACAGACCCATTTCCCCTAAAATATACAGAGATATCTTATTGCTTGACTATTAGCCCTGGAAGGCTTTTATGCAACCCTGCCTCTCCCCTGTGGAAATGGTAATAACTGTGTCTGAGATGTCTCCTCTCTCTGAGCTCTTCTCATTAGGCAGAATAGCTTCTCTCTCTTACATGGAAGCTTAATTTTAATCCTAAATTCATGAGCTACAATCATGGGAGCCATATCTCTGTTGAAAACCGAAGCTGTCAATTCACTGCCATAAAAGGAAGGGAAAGACAAGCAAGCCTTGGAAGAGAGAAATTAGTTGCAAACAAACTCCATGTGCCCTCCAGGTACAAGCAGATGACAGACGGATATGTCTTCAATGAGACAGGTAAAGAAACAACAATATTCTTTACATCTTGACTTCATGGGCCTTTGCATGATGCTGGAAACAGTCCCAGAGAGTAGAAGTGCTTGGTTTTCCTTTTCCTAATATACTCACCCCAAAGAGTAAAGACGACATAGCTTGTTTCGGATTTGATGAGCCAAGCTGAACTTCTCATCAAGGCAGATGGGCCAGGGCCTCTTTGTGCTTCCAGAATCATTCATCAGGCCACTTGGGACCAAATAGTTGCATGAAATCTGTGAAGGTCACATATTTTTTAAAAGACGTTGTAAGTCAAAACTGTATGTGTTTTTACTCATAGCCCCTAAAAGTTACAGGAGTATAGCTATGTTCTTCCTTATTAAGGGAGATAACCATTCTTGGAAGATCTGGAATGGAAATGGGTAAAAGGGAGGGAGCACATTTTAAATGCTTAAAAAAAAAAATACTAATGACAAAGAATAGAGGAAACCCCTGGGGAATTTGTTCCTAGAAGTTTAGATTGGGTTTGGAAAATGAAGGGAAACTATTTGTTTTGTTTTGTTGCATTGACTTTTGGTAAGGAGTTGATAGGAAGGAAAATATTTTTTAAAATACCATTGAGGGGAGCATTTTAACTATAACCTAGAGAAAACTAAGTAGAATAGGATTTTAAACTTGATAGAGGTCAGCTTGTCAATTCAGTTCAATTCATCAAAGAATTTATTGATCAGAATTTACAGTGTTGATATATACAATATTGATAAATAATTAGAATCAGGCACTGTGTTAGGTGCTATAGGCACAAAAACAAAACAACCCCTGCCCTCGTTGAGTTTACAGTCTACTGGCATGTAAATTCCTATCTTTACATATAAGAATACAGAAAACCAGAGTTTAAACACAGGGCCAGCGTCATGTAGGTAATAAGTGCCAAGCTCAGAATTCTCTGATGCCAAATTCATTGCACTATGCCATTATCCCTGTCTCATAATGGAAATAATTAAGGCCCAAGAGAAATTGACTTATCCAAAGTCACACAGTTTATAAATGGTTTGTTATTCAGTAGTTTTTGAGTCACATCTTTGTGACTTCATTTCAAGTTATCTTGGCAGAGATACAGGAGGATACATTTCCTTCTCCAGCTCATTTTACAGATGAGGAAACTGAGGCAAGCAGGGTTAAGTGACTTGCCCAGGTTCACACAGCTAGTAAGTGTCTGAGCCCAGATTTGAACTCAGAAAGATAAGTCTTCCTGATTCCACGCCCAGTGATCTATAGAATACATGCATATTTTCTGCCTTTCAGTATGGTTCTAACCTCCATTAGAAAGGAGGGTAGCATGGTCCAAATGAGAAAATTTTCTCCAAAAATAAAATTACTAAACTCTTCTGTAATATAAATTTAAGAGGGATGATTTATGGAACTCTCTATTCTTCTGGACTGGGGAAACCTCCCATGGAGATGGACATATGCTAAGGTATCATTCTGTGGGACATGTGTTCTGCTCCCTTGCTAAAAGACATGCACCTTAAGCAACACCTAATTGGTCACCAGCTGTGTCAGAGATTGATTAACAACAGAATCAGGAGAAGCTGCCTTTTTGGGGGGCTACAAAAGGCACTGAGGAGAAATCTTTCTCTGTCTGTCTTTCTCTCTGTCTCTGTCTTTCTCTGTCTCTCTCTGTCTCTCTGTCTCTGTCTCTGTTTCTCTGTCTCTGTCTCTCTCTCTCTCCCCTTCCCTTCCTCCCTCCTCCTCCTTCTCACTCTCCTTCCTTCTAGAACTTTCTCTCCCTTAGGATTTGCAGAAAACAGAAAGGGAGCTCTCCTCTCCTCTCCTCTCTAGCCATCCTATAAGCACATATTCCATAAAAAAGGGATCAAAGATATGCCCAGTTCTGTGAGAGATATCCCTGTCCAATAGACAAAAGGGATCTTCAGGTCACTAGTGTTTCAAAATAAAGAAAAGTAAGAAAACCAAAGAAACTGCATTTTAAAAAGTCAGCCTCTCTGATCTCAGCTGTACCCTAAGCAAACATGCTATTCATTTGGGGAGACTTTGAGTGCTAACATAGCTTATACAGCTGCAGCCGTGAGAGCTAAAAGCAACATTTACTGTTGCCAAGATAGTGATCGTACCAAGCAGTGGTATGTTTTCCCAACCCAGCAAGAAGCACAGCAAAATGCATCACTAAGAAAGATCTATGAATTTAAGGCAGCTCCAGTTACTTTCCAAAAGATGACAGAACATGTAAAATGAAAATTTTATTTTTTAATGCTATGTTGTTTATAAGTGCTTTGGAAAATATATAGTAATAGATAACCCCAGGTTTCTCTGAGAGACCTGAAAAATAGAAATGGCACCTTGGGTTCAACTATCCTTGCACTGAATTGATTTTTCCAAAATTACAATAGAAATGCAGTTAATTATGTTGGTCTCATCAGATAATATAGTCAACTTCATTAAATCTTCCTAATACTTGGCAGTTACCTGGCCAACCACTCCTGCCACATTATTTGTCAGGGAGTTCTAAGTACAGTTTTAAATTGGGGCATTGGGGGAGGGGCCTGAGGAAAGATTAAGGAGGAATCTAATGGAAATATCATAACCCTAGAATCATCTATTGATTCTCTCCTCTTGTTCCCTGTTTTTTCAAAGTCTTTGTCTATTTTTTCCTGCTCTGTTGAAAATAAAACCAAATATTAAATTAAAAAAAAAAAAACATAGAAAACTATGTTGAACCTCCTTTCAAGAACTTTAGCTAGTAGGGGCAGCTAGATGGCAAAGTAGACAGAGCACCAGCCTTGGGGTCAGGAAGACCTAAGTTCAAATCTGATCTCAGACACTCACTAGCTAGTGTGACCCTGGGCAAGTCACTCACCTCTGATTGCCTTCCCCCCCCCCCAAAAAAAGAACTTAACCAGCACAAATTATTGAGGGTATAAAAGAAAAAGCCTTAGACTAGGGATTCAGAAGGCTTAGATTCTAGTCCTGATTCTATAGCTCTGTGACCCTGAGGAGTTCACTTATGTGGAAGCTTAATTTTAATCCTAAATTCATGAGCTACAACCACAGGAACCATGTCCTTGTTGAAAACCAATTTGCTAATTACCTACTAGGTAGCAAAACATTGTGCTGTTTCTCAGGGCCTCTGTTTCCTCTTTTGTACAATGAGAGGGTTGGACAGGAGGACAGTTAAGATCCTTTCTGTATTTAATATTTCATGCATGTTTATAAAGTTTTATTAAGTGGGAAATTCGAATTTTTAACCATGGTTGAGAATAACCAGGGTTGTTTTTTCACTTAAAATGAAAATTACAGTATACAAGGGGTTGGAAAATGCATTTCTTTTCCTTCCACATATTTTATCTGACCAAGTACAGTTATTGTCATTATTGGAAAGAAGAATCTTCCATTCAAATATCTTTTTATGTTCCTACCTTCTCTCAAAGGATCACAATAAAATGTAGAAATTTCTTGGTCTTGTGCTTTTTATTATCATATCTTTTCAAAAGCATTAAGATCAAAGACCAACTGGGAGCATTGGACAGTGTTTCCCAATTATAATTCTCCTCTTTAAAAAGAATAAAGTTAAATATTGGTTACTTAGTTTTCTGGATAAGATTTATAGCCAAGGATCCATGAAATCCCATGTAAATAAATAAGTGAAACTGGAATAACTTATTTATTATCCAAATCAGATAATTAGTTTCTGTTTTTCTTTAATTTCCCCCTTGTAATTTTAATCATAAAAAACTGGATGGAGAGATAAAAAAAGAGGTATACTCTAGAAAATAAGCTTATGTGGACAAGCATGATTTTGGTGACTTTTGTATCCTGCTTCATTTTTGTGTCCTGAAGCTAAGAAGAACGGGTAGAAAGAGTGCTTGAAAAATTGCACCCATTAGGCAAAATGCATTTCAAACACCATCATTATGCTTATGCAGTACCATTAACCAGAGGGCTCAAGGGAAATCTGTGGTTTAAAGAGTGTTTTATTTCAATTTCATAGACATCTCACTTTATTCAGTAGGTACAATCATGAAAAGTTCCACATATGTTAAATTTTGGGAAATCAAGTCAAATTTGAAACATACTCTTAACTCACCATTTAAAGCAAAGATTCCTAATTTAGGATCCGTTAATTTGTTTTTCTTCATATTTAATAGCATGTTTCAATATAATTGGCTTCCTTTATAATCTCATATATTTTATGTTATAAATTTAAAAATATTATTCTGAGAAGAGACCCAAACATTTTATCAGGTTGTCAAAGAAGTCTATGACAAAAAAAAAAGTTAAGAAACTCATTTAAAGGACCTCTGTGGAGGCTGCTAGGTGGTGCAGTGAATAGAGCACCAGCCCTGGAGTCAGGAGGACCTGAGTTCAAATCTAACCTCAGACACTTAACACAAAAACTAGCCATGTGACCTTGGGCAAGTCACTTAACCCCAAACTGCCCTCCAAAAAGCAAAAAAATAATAATAATAATTAAAGGATCTCTGTGATATCAAATTGCTTACTGTCTGAGAGAAAGGAGGGAAGGGAGGGAAAAAATTTGGAACTCAAAATCATATTAAAAATAAATGTTAAAAATTGATTTTAAATGCAATTGGAAAAAATAAAATACTACTTTAAAAATAATACTATTGTGTTATAAGAAATGATGAGCAGGATGCATTCAGAAAAACCTGAGAAGACTTAAATGAACTCATGCAAAGTAAAGTGATTTTTTTTTTTGTCTTTTTGGAAGGGGGAAGGCAAGGCAATTGAGGTTAAGTGACTTGCCCAAGGAAACGCAGCTAGTAAATGTTAAGTGTCTGAGGTTATATTTGAACTCAGGTCCCCCTGAATCCAGGGCTGGTGCTCTATTCACTGCGCCACCTACCTGCACCAAAGTGAAATGATTATAACCAAGAGAACATTGCACACAGTAACAGCAATGTAGTATTACTTAGTTACTCTGATCAAGACTATGATCCAAGATACTTCCCAGGGATCCATGATCAAAAATGCCATCCCCCTCCAGAGAGAGAGAATTGATGAGCTCTATATGCACATTAAAGAATACTTTTTTATGATTGTTTTTTTTCCTTTGTAACATGATTTATACAAAAGTACATTTTGCATGATCTGATATGTTTAATCAAAATCAAGTTTGCTTGCCTTCTCATGGAGAGGAATTGAGCTGGAGGGAGGGAGAAAATTTGGAACTCAATTATTTTTTAAACTGCTAATTTTTTGATATGTAATTGGGAAATATTTAACTTTGTGTAAGGTTACCTTTCATAAGGTAAATCATCACTTCCTAATTTATACTTTTATAAGTTTGTATTTTTATATTTTGGCTTTTCTTAAAGCAGAGCACATAGGAGCCTTGATATAATTTTGGTTATTTTTCTTATTTAATTTCTGAAGGCTAGCCTTCAACAACTTTTTATTTCTTTTTCCCCTTTGCTTTTTAAAATGATTTCTGTGACTTGAAATCGCTATGTTATCATAGCCAGACACTCCCCAAGGCATGTTTCCTGAAGGCATATGGCTTGGGGAGCTGCCATTAGAGGTTGAACAGGAAGGCTTATCTGAAAATAGCACAGTCCTTATCGTACTTCATGGCTTCATGTTTGCCAGCCTTCAATGTCTGACATTTCTCAGGACCTAGAACTGTCTTTCCCACCTGAAGAAAATACTGCTTTCATTAACATGGGTGCAATATTATACTGGAATAGCAAGCAAGGTCTTATCAAAAAATTCAGATGGGCCTGCTGGTGTTTCATTAAATTACAGGTAACAACATATGAAACATAAGGTCTTCATGTATAGGAGAAATCCTCCCTTCCCTCTTCATAGCAAAATAATTAAGAAAAACATCACCATAAAATGATGTGTGTGGGATTCATTTCAGCAGCATTAGAGGATTTATTATTGTGTTGCCCATTAGGATTCTCCAGGGCTAACTGAGATCATTTTAAGTAACAGGGAGTTGTGTGTTACTGCAGGCTTGCATGCTGTCTCTGTTAAAATGGGTTCTAAATGAGGTGTGCGTGGTTAAAGAAATAAAAAAAAAGCTTTGCCATCCAGCATGTAGGAGGAATGGAAAGTACTAGTTAGCAAAAAATTCTAGAATTTCAGAACCATAGAATGTGGGCTCGCAGTTAATTTACCTTATCTAATCTCAATTCAAGGTGGGAGGTGCAGCTAAGTGGCTAGAGCACTGGGACTGAAGTCAGTAAGACTGATTTTTCTAACTTTAAATTCAGCCTCCGATGCATACTAGCTGTGTGACCCTGGGCAAGTCACTTAACCCTGTTTGCCTCAGTTTCCTCAGTTGTAAAATGAGCTAGAAAGGTAAATGGCAAAGCACTCTAGAATCTGTCCCAGAAAACCCCAGAAGGGGTCACTAAGAGTCAGACGTGGTTTAGATGATTCGGCAACAACAAATCTCAATGGGACGCACGTTGCTCTACAATAATACTTTATTCTTCCCTGACTGAATCTATCACACACGACATCACTGATTGTTTCTAGACTTCTATCCCCAGATTCCCTCAGCAGAGGAGCCTACGTCCTACTTTACTGAGAAATAGAGACTGTCCTTCATGATCCCTACTCCCCCTCAGTCTCTGTCTTGGTTTGATGGCTTCCCACAAAAGGTCACACAGGCCTGGAATGCACTCCTTCCCTCAGGTCTTCCTCTCAGAATCCCAAACTTCTTTCAGAGCTCGGCTCCCATGTCCCCTTTTCTCATGCCCCTAATTGTTCTTTCTTCTGACGTTTCTGTGTTGGTATTTACTTACCCATAACATTACATCCTCCAGCTGAAAATAAGCATTTTGAAAGTATTTTGTGCCCATCGGGCCTCGCCTGGTGCCTAGTATGTATTAGGTACTTCACAATTATCTGTTTAATTGAATTGACCAGAGACTCAGGGAATTTGAGTTAATGATCTGACACAGGCAACCTCCCTCATCCATTTCTCTTGCTTTTGCCCCGACACCTAAAAGTTAGCAAAGAGGAACCATTTGCCATTGTAAATCAGTGCTGTTTGCAAAAACCTATTCGAGTCTTGGGGATTTAACCTAGTTTCTTTATAAGCAGGACACTAAATAACAGCCTTCTAGAAACTTACACTAATTCCAGCACGGTTGGAATGTACTGTTTATGTTTGCTTCTGTTGGGTCCTAACACATAAAATATTTGAATTATGGGGGCCATTCAGATGATGATGTCAAGAGCTTTCTAGCTGGTGAAATGCAGGCACACTAAAGGTAACTGCAAAGTAAAAACCTGACATACAACACTTCACGATAACCCTGTGAGATAAGTGCTATTACCACCTTCACTTTTCAAGTAGGGAAACTGAGGCAGTGAGGTTGGTAATAGGATTTGCAAAGGATTCTTGTCTGAGCCAGGATTAGAGCAACTCTATCCATTAGGCCACACTGCTCTTTATGATAAAGTGTAGACAATAGAGATGATTCTTATTAAGCAAACAATCGAACCCACTCTAGATTGTTGTGGATATAGTCAACTATTACTATACAACTATTGATTTAAAGGGCAGTTAGGTGGCAAAGTGGATAGAGCACTGGGCTTTGAATCAGGAAGACTCATCCTCTTGAGTTCAAATTCATCCTCACACACCCACCAACAGTGTGACCCTGGGCAAGCCTATGTGTATCAGTTTCCTCATCTGTAAAATGAGCTGGAGAAGGACATGGGAAACCACTCCAGAATCTTTGCCAAGAAAACCCCAAATGGGGCTGTGAAGAGTCAGACAAGATTGAAATGACAATTGATTTTAAGTTACAGTTCTTAAGAACTATTTTTTTTTAATTAATAAAGGTTTCTTTAAAACAACATTGGATTTAGAGACAGCAGAGCTGGATTCTGTTACTAAATTAGCTGTGGGACCTCATGCAACTCACTTAGCTCCTCTAGTTTTAGTTCCTTCATCAGCAAAATAAGGAGACTGGACTAAATAAAATATAAGGTTTCTTCCAATTCTACAGTTCTATGAGTCTATGATTTATTCCTTAGGTTGTTTATTTTTAAAATGTTTTTCTCTCTTGGGACATCAACCATAAGAAAGACCTGACAGGAGCTTGAAAGGATCATTTCATACTTCCAAGAGCTTCCTTATGGTTTTTTTTTTTCAAGCTATTTGAAGACATGTACTTGGCGGGTTTATTTTATTTTATTTTTGTAGCAGAGCCTATGGTTCCCAGATCCAATTCATAAGAGCTTCCACCCTCCCCTAGGGTGTTTCAAAGGCTTCACTAAGCTGAAGTTAAGAATTTAAGCTTTCTCATCCTTCATGTAAAATCAAGAGATAAAATGACAGCACCATGGAGAGATTAAACAATTCTAATTAAAATACAGAAATAACTTTCAAGTCCAAGTATCCAACAAGTTGATTTGTGCCAAGCTAAGTTGAAATTCTGTACAGGGATTAATTTATCATCCCATTACTCATAATTAAATGCCTAATTCAGGAAGCTTTTACTTCTTCTGTGAATGAAAAAAAAAGATTAAAGTTCTTATGATTTTCGGATTACGCTATGAGAAGAGAAAAAGATACCCCCTTCCTCCCAGCTGGTCTACTGGGTCTTGTAGAACAGTGCTGTCAAATTCAGAAATAAGGGCCACTAAACTATACATACAGATCCCTGCTTGTACATATTGACTTTAAAAACCATTTATCAAACAACATTATCTATGTTTTATTGTATTTTTATTTATTTTTTAAAAAATATTTCCCAAATTACATTTTAATCTGTTTCCTCTCATTCAAGAAGGTTAGAAAATTCATGGAGCCTCACAGGCTGTGTGCTTAACAACACTCTTCTGGAATTCTAGATTCTTTCCTGAATGGTAAATGAGCTTCTTTGCTTCACTAATGCTGGAGCTGTGGAAATGGAGATTGCTGTGGAAGGAGTGAATTGGACCGAAGAGCTACAAAGGATGTCAGAGCCCATCTATTCAAGCTCCTTCAACCCAACAATCAGTCAATAAGCATTTGTTATATTAATTCTGTACCAAGCACTGTGCTAAGCAATGGGAATAAAAAGAAAAGCAAGGGAGAAAAAAAGGAGTTCTTGACCTCAGGGAGCTTACATTCTAATGGGGGCAAAACCAAAAATATATATGAAGGGGTAGCTAGGTGGCACAGTGGCCAGTGCACTGGGCTTGGAATCAGAAAATTCATCTTCACAAGTTCAAATCCAGCCTTAGACACTTATTAGCTGTGGGCAAGTCACTTAATTCAATTTGCTTCAGTTTTCTCATCTGTAAAATGAGTTGTAGAAGCAAATGGCAGTATCTTTGCCAAGAAAATGACACAACAACATAGGAAGTAAATATAATACAAGGTAACCTTAAGAGGAGAAAGGTCCATGGACCAGGAAAGGCCTCCTTTAGAAGGTGATTTTTGAGCTCAGTTTTAAAGGAATCTAGGGATTATAAAACACAGAGGTGATGACGGACGGCATTTCAGGTTCTGGCTAGCCAGTGCTAAGACAGAGACATGAGAGATGAAGTATTGTGCATGAGGGTAAGCAAGCCAGTATAACTGGATTGTAGACAGTGCATAGACAGTGTGAGCTTCAAATATCAGAGGATTCTATATTTGCTCCTGGAGCTTAGAGACAGCCATGGGAGTTTATCAAGGAGAGGAATTTCATGATCATACTTGCACTTTAAGAAAATTACTTAGGAAACCATGGAGAATGGATTGGAACAGAGAGTTTGTGGCAGAGAGATTAATTAAGGAAACTATTGCAATAATCTAGGGAAGAAGTGATAAGGGTTTGAATTACAGTGATGGTTGTGTGAGTGAAAAGAAAGGGATGCACAAAATAGATGTGGCTGTTGTTTGTCCTTCCTTCTGGAGGAGGACCATGATTTGAGGAAGTGAATTAGATTTATGCGAGGGAGGGCTGTGCAAAGTCACGAGCCTCACTTTCTCCTCTGGAGTAATCTGGTAACAAGATACAGATCAGAATGACTGGAGATGGCCCTGGATGCAGTGGGAGATCTTGATCTTTTTAAACTAAGATCTTTCTGAGTTCTCACTTTGACTGAGATGACATCCATTCAGTGATTAAGGCTAGGTAAGAAATGAGCCAATGGCCCCTTTTACCTAATTAAAAAGAAAATCAATCTGGGAGGGGAAGACCCTCACGGTTTCTGGCCAAAACAGAAACAATTACTGCTTATGTTCACTCGGAGCCATCAAACAAAGACCACCAGGTAGGGCTTGGACTGGACCAAGCCAATCAATGAGAGCTCGAGTGAATTAGGTTTAAGGCATGGTCTTTAAGAAAGAAATCTATTCCATAAACCCCAAGGTATCTTGCTAGTTTCAGCCATCAAAATTTACATTTCTGGGGGCAGCTAGGTGGAGCAGTAAATAGAGCACCGGCCCTGGAATCAGGAGGACCTGAGTTCAAATCCTGCCACGAAACTAGCCATGTGACATTGGGCAAGTCACTTAACCCCAATTGCCCTACTTTCCTCCCCTCTAAAAAGCAAAAAGAAAAATCTAAAAAAAAATTTACATTCCTTTGGGCAGAACACACACAATAAGGAAGGGTATGATACCCTATGGACAGAGGGAGAGGAAGGGAGTGTGGTAGAACAGAGATGCTAAATACAGCACCAGAAGGCAACATATGGCCCACAGACATCCTGAGGGTGGCCTGAATCACGCTAAATGTAATTGGGAAATATTTAACAAAATAAGTAAACATTCAATAAAGACATAGATAGTTTCAAGTTGTGGTTTTCTAAGTCAATATGAGAGTCATTAGCATACTTGCATACACTTTAGTGGCTGCAACTCTATTTGAGTTTGATACTACTATTATAGAGAAATCAGCAACAAGATCTGGCAATTGATTGGATATGTGGAGTGATTGAGAATTGGAGAGTAACAATGAGGTTGTGAGTCTAGGTTAATGTAAAGATGGTGATACCATTAACTGTTAGGGAAATTTGAAAATCATGTGGGCTTGGAGAAAGAGGTGAGGGAATGACTTCTGATTTAGCCAAATTGAGCTTGAGATGCCAATGAGATATCCAGTTTCAAACACTCAACAGGCAATTGGTGTTGGGGGCCTGGAACTCAGGAGAAAGACCAGGGCTCTATGTGAAGTTCTGGAAATTATGTGTATAGAGATGATCATTGAACCCCTTAAAGCAGCTGAGGTTATCAGGTATGAGAGGATACAAAGAAAAGAGAAGAGGGTCACCCCTATTTTCTAGACATGGAAACTGAGACCCAGGAAGGTTGTGCCCAAAGTCACAGGTAGCCTTCATCAGAGGTGAGACTTCAATCTGGGTATTAGAGCCAGTGTTCTTTTCATTGTACTACGCACAAGTTAAGTCACTATATAATGGATCTCCAAAGCCCACACCTGAGTTAGAAACATAGTTATATTTGTTCTGATAATCATTCTTAGATTACTGGTAGTTAGCTCCTCAGTTTGTAACTCTGCAGCAGAAGCTCTCCACTCAGTGGTTAGGTTTCTCTTGGGCTTTTATTTCACTTATGTCTCTTGGGGTCAAGCAGCTCTGAAAATGGAAACTCCTGATTGACTTGTCAAGAATTATCAACTATCTGAAATTGATACTCCTTCCACCACCATCAGGTCAGCCACCCTACTACAGGAGTTGTGCAAAAACTGCCAGAGCTTGTTAAATCATGGCACAAAGCCCTATTCTCTCTAATGATTTAAAATGTGAGAGCTTGAGCAAGTATGTGGCTTCATTTTCTGTTCATTATTATAACCATAGGTCCCAGCTAACACATTTAATTCTGCCAAGAAAGCCTATGGCAGAGATGTAAGAGTGGCTGGATCCCAAATATAGCAGGGTCTACAAGGACTTTCTTCTTTGTCCCTTTACTTGGTTATTCATGCGTCCAGATCTCTAAATATCAAATGATTTTCAATGCAACTTTTGAAAGTTTTTCACTAAGTCCTAAAAGATGTCATTTCTTGAAGGATCATATTTTTAGGACTAGAAGAGACCTCAGGGGTTATATAGTTCAACTCTTTTACTTCACAAATGAGAAAACAGACTCCAAGAGATGAAGTTACTTGCCCAAGGTCACACAGATTAGTGATAAACCTTTTGACTCCAAATCCAGGAAAATATTTCAGACAGCTACGTGGCAAAGTGTATGAAGCACCAGACCTGGAGTCAAGAAGACTTGAGTTCAAATGTGACCTCAGACACTTCTAGCTATGTGATCCTAGGCTTAATCCATTTGCCTTAGTTTCCTCATCTGTAAAATGGGGATAACAGTATCTACTTTGCCAGGTTGTTGTGAGGGTCAAATGAGAGGATTGTAAAGTGCTTAGTGCAATGATTGGCACATAGTAAAGGCTATATAAATGTTAGTTTTTTTAAATAGAGGGCCTATTATCTACCTCTACTGGAGATGCTACATGTAAGCATCCCAGCCCCAGAAATCAAATCCAAATCTTTACCAGATGTTGCTTTTAGCTTTCAGGTGTCGCTGAGATCACCTACAACTCCATCTTCTTCCCTTCTTTCCCTCAGAAATCTTCCTTAAGGAGAAACAACAATCATATCTTTCATACCTATTTAACATTAACCTAGATGTGTATAAAAGCATAAAATCCAACCTGGATAGTGCTGATATATTTCAGGAATCTCCTAGCTTCTTCATTCAAGGACCGAGATGGATTTGCCCAAGGCTGGAGATCAATATGCCAACGGAACTATAAAAGAAAAAAAGTCAGTCAATCAGTTAGCAGGTAGGCATAAAGGACTTTCTATGGGTCAGGCGCTGTGCTAAGGGAAACAAATAAGGGCGACTGCTCAGCCCCTGCTTTCAGGGAGCATACACTCTAATGAAGGAGATAATACGTAAATATCAAGGTACATAGAAGATGCCTTGAGTATACAAAAGTAGAAGAGGAAGGAATTCTCAATGGAAAACACCAAGAAAAGCCAAGGGATGGGTGGAAGTAGGCAGGTGGAGAAACTTGAGAATGGAGACTTACTAGAAGGCTATTTTGGTAGCCCAGGAAAGAGGTAGTGGGAGCCTGAAGTAGGGTTGTAGCTAAAGGAGTAGAGAGATGATGAGGGTATACACCAAGGTGATGGCAGTGTCTGAGGACAGAAGGGAAAATATTTGGGAGATGCTGAAAAGGTGGAATTATAGGCTTTCACAACAGGTTGTTATGGGGGTGGGGGGGGGAGATCGTGAGGAGTCAAAGACAACAACTATATTGTGAGCCTGAGAGATTGGGAGGATGGTGTTGACCTTCACAGTAATACATAATTTAGAGTAGGTAGCGGGATGCAAGGAGGTTTAGGGTGAAAGATCAGTTCCTTTTTGGACATATTGAGTTTAAGATGTAGTTAAGAGGTCATTTAGGGCTTTAGAGAGAACATAAGGCAGATTGCAAAGAGAGAAGATATTTGGGGTATGTATGGTTTGAGAAGATGACAATAAAAAGCATTGGGTTTCTTGTTGCTGTTCATCATTTACAACTCTTCATGACTTCATTTGGGGTTTTCTTGGCAAAGATACTGGAGCAGTTTATCATTTCCTTCTCCAGTTCCTTTTATAGATAAGGCAAAGTTAAGGGACTTGCCCAAAGTCACACAGTTAGTGTCTGAAACCAAATTTGAGTCTTTCTGATTCCAAGCCTAGAGCTAGATCCACTGTGCCAACTAGCTTCCCCAAAAAAAACATTAAGTGGGATGATGCAAATCAGCTTCCAACACTCAGAAAACAAGCAGATATATGGCTATAGCCAACCCAGCAAGTTACTGTGGCTTTCTTTTCCTTAAATCCTTGGCTGCCACAGAGAACCAGAACCTAAGAGCTGAGTTGCCATGTGATCCATGTGAACACCAGCACAGTCTGAAATGGAATGAACTTCAAATCAAAGGCAAATTCCACTAAACCCCATCAAGATATCATTTATCTCTCACCGTGTATTACAAAAAAGGCACTCCACAATGCTGGCAGAAAGAAATTCTTTATAGCCATGGGTATCTGAAGCTAAGCTTCAGAGATCTGGGGCATCCAGTGGGGCAGTTGCACATCTCCCACACATCATTATAACTCTGAGTTTTTATCTTCATAAGAGAGAAGATGCACCTCCGTGGACAGCTCCATCTCCCTCCCTCTCTGGCTTAGGCCTTACCTACCACCAGATGTTCATAATTTCTGAAAGGCTGTCAGCTCTCCATGTGACTTTCCCTTTCAGGAAAAAAGATAAAAACTGAAGACACAGCAGTTGGAATGGGAAAGCTGAGGCTGCTATTCTTCTAAAACAATACACTCCCAGTCCTCTTCCCTTCAAGTGAATAAATGAGGAATTGTTGTGAATGAATGTTGCAAAATTAAAATGAAAAAGCATGCTCGAAGGAGAGATATGAGAACATACGTCCCTCAATTTCTTTATAGAGATGGGGGGGAGCCACAAATGTTGTGAATTGCATACACACGTTGTCAGATTTATTTGATATATTTATCGGTTTTGCTGACTTTTCCACTCTTTTTCTTTTAAAAAAAAGTTTATAATAACAGATGTATCTCTGGGGTGGGGAAAAATATAGGGGGAAACAGGTAAGATAAAAACAAAAAAGATAGCAATAAAACTTGTTAAAAAGTAAAATACAAAGGAAGAAAAATTATTAAATTAAATTAAATTAAATAAAAAATTAAATATTAAAAAGAGGCAAACCAATTTTTGTATTTTTGCTTGTCTTTGAATTTCCAGTGCCTAGCACAGTGCTCTGCAATGTTGTAAGTGCTTAATAAATATCTGGCAATTGATTAAACCAACAGAAGGTCCTTTTCTGGGTCCGCAGGAAGAAACTAGAAACAGCCTACACCTCAGGAATGCTTCTAATAAAAAGTAATATTACTTATGAATGTAGATAAGAGGTCCTCACCCAATAGATCTCATATCTTTTCCTGGAAGATTTCCAAAATTGTTGCTACCCCAGGTTTACAAGTTTCATACTCTGTGATTTGCTAATTCCTGCAGGTAGGTGGTGAAGTGGATAGTGTCCATTCTGGAGTCAGGAAGACCCATCTTCCTGAGTTCAAATCTGGCCTCAGACACTTACTAGCTATGTGACCCTGGGCAAGTCACTTAACTCTGCCTCAGATTTTTTTTTTTTTGTCGGTAAAATGAACTGGAGAAGGAAATGGCAGACCACTTCAGTATATTTGCCAAGAAAATCCCAAAAGGGGTCATGAAGAGTCAGACACAATGGAAAAATGACTCAGCAACAAGTGGAGAATTAGAGAGTAGAGGAGATTTAATGTAAAAGTCAAAAAGTTCCCAGGATCCCAGGTTTGCAAGAACACAAAAGTTCTGTTTTGTATTACCAATTGCAATTATAAATAACATTTCATTATTGGATGAAGCATCATTTGCCTCCATTACCCCAGGCCCTCACCTAGTCCTAATTTGGCCAAGAAGCAGACTATAACTAGCAGAGATGGGCTCTCCCTCTCTCCCCAAGCCCAGGGACTTTATGTCCTCACGGTAAACAGATACATGCATGCAGGATCCCTGTGGGCATACATATCCATATTCATTCTGCGCTGCTATACTCAAGACTTCAGGGAAATTTGTTTTAAAAAATGCTTCTTAAATCCCTACTATGTCCCAAACACTACAGATCTCACAGTCTGCTCCAAAAATTTAAAGCTAGTATGGAACACAAAACATATATGAAATAGATCTGTGAAGGAAACTCCTGGTGCGAGGATGCTTTCTACAGATTGAAGTCTATGATCATAATTTTTTTTGGAATAAAAAGGACCCCAGGGGTCATCTAATACAGAGGCAAAGCACAGCCTGAACCAGATTAAAATGTAATTGGAAATATTTAATAAAATAAATAAAAATACAATAGAACATAGATAACATTACATTTTAAACTAAGTGAATACATGACCCTCTGGGATTCCTACATATGTTTGGTGGTCCTGTTTTTTATTTAAGTTTGACCTTACCAATCTAGTCCAACCCTCTCATTTGACAATTGAGTAAACTGAGGCCCAGAAAAATTGAACTTTTCCAAGGTCCCACAGGCACAGAGCTAGGAGTCAAACTAAGAGACCCCGTCTTCCCACAAAACTGCCATACTGCAGCCTCCTATTTCCAAAGAAGTCAAGTTCCAAAAAGTCTGTAAGTATGTTTTGTACCTTCAAATGTATTTTCCTATTTAAAAAAACCCCAATATTATAAATGATAAAAGCCCTCCAAAAATTCTATTTAAGCCATTATTTAATTGAACTATAGTAAAACTAATAACAGGTTTGAACCCCAAGTCTCTGCGCCCCCTGATGGGAAAAGGGAAAGTGGGGGGGAGTAAAATTTACAGTAAGAAAGGGGGAGAAAGCAAGATGGAGACTCAGCAACTCCCATTCACTGGAGCAGCAGAGAAGTACCTGGGGTGGAGGGGGAGGCCTCTGGAAGCAGAAAGGCAGGAATCCAATGATAAGATAGATAGAATTGAAATAGAGCATCTAGCTGGGGGAATTGGAGAATAAGGCATTGACAGCTGTCACCATTCTTATGGATGGGTTGTTTGAAAGTTGGGTTCATAAACTGGGATGCACCTGTAAAACAATTTCCCCTTGCCTCCAGGAAGGAAAAAAAAAAAGGAAAAGAAATCAAGAAATGGTTAGTTACCAGTTAGGTAGAGCAATGAACACTGAGCCTAGAGTCAGAAAGAGAGGAGTCTTCCTGAGTTCAAATGCAGCCTCAGACATTTACTTACTACTAGCTGTGTGACTCCAGGCAAGCCACTTAACCTCTATTTGCCTCAGTTTCCTCATCTGTAAAATGGGGATAGAGCACCTACCTCCCAGGGCTGTTGTGAAGCTCAAATGAGATGATATTTGTAAAGTCCTTACAACAGTGGTTAACACATATAAAGCTCTATATAAATGTCAGTAATTATTATTACTGTTATTTTGCCAGCTTACAAGAGGCAGCATAATGTAGTATATATGAGTACTAGATTAGAATCAAAAAACCTGGGTTCGAATCCCAGCTCTGTAATTTATTACATATGTTTAAGCTCACTGAGCTTTAGCTTTTCCATCTGTAAAATGAGTGGATTCTGTCCTTGGCTCTGTACTGCCTAACACTTTTATTATGTGGTATTTAAAAAGTCTAAGAGAAATAGTTTCTGAAAAATTAATCATTTTATTAATAAAAGGGTCAATGATACTCTCAAATATCAAAGACCAATCATGGTGGTGCGCTCTATTTATATGCCCTTGGAAAAGTGGGTGTCCTGAGGGTGGCAATCAACTCTGAAATGGTAACAATTAATGGGAGAATGAATGGCTGGGGGGTGTAACTTTACATTATTTACTTCTAAATTATCCAGCCTTGGGCAATCTAATAAAAGAATTTATCCACACCCAAACCTGTGTAGAGCTCAAAGACTTTCTCACCTTAGATTACATTCTGGTTAGGTTGGATGGGGTCTAACCAAGATTGAGGAGAGAGTTCATTCAATTTCATTATCAGCAATGTCCTTCAGAGACTGAAGGTTGAAATGAGGACTTTAGAAAAAAGGAGAAGAACTCTGAATTTCAGAAATCATTGGCTATTAATAATCATTTCTCTCAATTAGGAACTTGGGTTGAGGTTTAGTTAAGATGTTCATTGTTTTCCAGATGACAAAAATCTAGGAGGGATAGTTAACCTATGCTTAACAGTCAGAATTGAAAAGATCTTGGTGGACTAAGGATATTGGGCCAAATCTAATGAGATGAAGTTTAATAGGTATTAATGTAAAGTTCTGCACTTACATTCAAAAATCAATTGCACAAATACTAGACAGAAGAAGTCAAAAGGGGGAGATGATGGTAATGGAATACAAACTCAATATAAGTCAACAGTATCATATGACAACAAAACCAAAAATAAACAAAATGTGACCTCAGGCTGCATTAAGACAAACAGTTTAGAATGAAGGAAACTATCATCTCTGTGTGCCCTTCTCAGACTACGTCTGATGTATTTTATTCAGTTCTGGGATCTACATTTTAGGAAGTACATCAATAATCCAAAAAGCATCCAGAGGAAGACAATAAGGAAGAAAAAATATCTTGAGACGATGCCATTTTATAATTGGCTGAAGACGTAGGGATGTTTAACCTAATAAAGAAAAGACTGAGAAGGGACATGTAGTAGAAGCAACATACTGATCTCTTCTCCCCATACAAGTTAGGCTAATTTTTCCTAAAAAGATAATGAGAATATATTTTTAAAAAATTTAACAAATTGAAAATCTTTATTTTTAGGCACTGAACTCATTATATACATACCTGTGCATATACACATTAATCTTGGAGAAACATGATCATAACATAAGTTTTCTGAAAAATAACTTTCTAGTCCATGTTTGTAATTTCCTTAAGAACAAGTGCTCTTGCTTGTTGAACTTCAGCAATAAAGTGTCACCACACAGGTCAAGCATACTGAGGTTACTATAAAGGGGACCAAGTGAACTTGTCTCTTTGTTAAACTACTGGTTTCAAAACTGGAATATTTTACATGTAAAGATCAGAAATATTTCAACCAATGCAATCCTTTGGTCACATCCAAAGAGATACCATTTTCAGCAATAACTCATATATCTGAAAGAGTGAGGGACAAGAGCAACAGAAACTTTGGAAAGCTTCCTGGAGAAATGCCTGACATGAACACCTTCTAAATGGTTTAGCAGCATTCACAAGAGCACAAATATGTCAACCTCTTTCCTGCTACAAAGCTATAGTTGCAGTCTTCCATCAGGATAAATTTTACATTTGTTCTTGGAAGTCTCTGGGATGGCAGACTTTTAGTAGTAGCCCAAGTTCACTTTGTCCATGGCCAGCTTTAGAGAATATATTAAATTTTTTAAAAGTTTAAAGGTAGTGAAACATTGCTTGAGATTTGGTTGGCTCAAGTGACTAAGGTCTCAGACAGTTGTCTCTTCTTCACTTGAGTACAAAGCAACCACAAGGACCTTGAGGGGCTCTCAAATGCTTAGCATGTGGATCAAGATGGGATTTTCCCTTAGACAAATCAACTCAAGGTGCCTCAATGTCTATCCTTGTTCAATATTTTTCTGCTGCTATGGCTAAGTAAAACTCCTTTTCAACTGTTAAAGGACCTAATGAGTGTCTCAATTTGTCCCAGTATTGAACCTAAACTATCAGGGCCTCACCTGAGTCAGGTCCAGCCCAGAAAAGTTGTTTTCAAATATCTGAAGTAATTTGAGAGCAAGGGAGATCTAGCCTTGGCAAGAATTCAGAAGCCAAGAATTTCACTATGCCTTTTTCAAGAACCATAATGACCATATTTTCCTTTTGCAGTCTCCTTTGTTGCAGGCAGCAAAATTCATGTAAAGATATTTTAAAATATTTTAAGAAAAAATTAGTACAGTAGCATGGATATCTACAATTTCTTATTTAGATGTGTGACTCCAAGCAATTCACTTAACCTCTGTGAGTCTCACCTTCCTCATCTTCTTCAATCTCTCTATATTTACTTTTAGTTTCAGGGCTCTTATTTTCATCAGTGTGGTAGTATTGACAACGTGCCTATGGAATATTTTGGGGTGACCTTATAACTAACATTGTTGTAACTTTAGTCTGTAAAAATCTCACTTGTATAACATCAGCCTGTGCAATTAAGTTGTAAAAGTCACTCTTCCCCCGCAGCCATAAAGTATTAACTCTGTCCCTTCCCTGCCCCCAGCCTAAAGGCATTTCCCCTGAAATCATTAACTCTATAGCTATGATAACAAGCCATACTGATGAATCCTTTCAAAAGCATTACCTCTTTTTGTTCTAGTAGCCAGCTGTAATCTGTAAATAAACAAGATTCATCCATTTGCAAACTGGATGGGTACTTCTCATTTAAATTTGACCTCAAATTTGACTGCTGGTTGACTTTATGACATTTCAAGGCAAAAACCACACCTCCTCTCTAGCCCCCACCCCAAATTTCTCCCAGTGAATTATGGGTAAAACACATGTGCAGTTGATATGAGAGGTGCATGTTCCTTTAAGATTAACCACTCCTTAACTCCTCCCAAACTCCTCCCTAACTCCACCTCTGTACACCTAGTTAGCATAATGAACATATGACTGACAGTTTTGTGTCTAAAAACTACATCTCTAACCCCTGCTTTTTGCAGGCTTTTTTCTATCACACCTCCTTCCCACTGTAGAGCATCACACTAAATCCTAGAACTTTGCAGGTTTTTGCAGGCTTTTCTCTATCTCCCCCCTGCCCACTGCAAAGAGTAACATAGAACTTTGTAACTCTACCTTAAATCCCTGTCAGCTTGCAGGTCTCCTTATCCACCCTTGCCTCAGTGTAACGATAAACTTCTATAACTTTGCCAAAAGACAGTTGAGTTCAGTAATTCTTTTTGGACAATGAACCTAGAAAGGATTTCAATAGAAATCCCCCCTACTTATACCTCTTCAATATGATCCAGTGAAAGGGCCTTGTTCTTTGGCCTCTGGTGTTTATTCTTTTCTGTTCTAGGTGAAGAGAGTAGGACCTCCATTACCCAATGAGTTCAAAAGGTCTTGAGAGTTCCTTGGCACCCCAATGTTCCAGGGTCTAGGACTCAAAGGCAGTGCAGCACTGATGTCCCAAGGAGCAAGAAATTACTTCTGGGACTGAGATGAGGACTCATCCAGGAGTCATGCCACATCTGGACATCAACTTGGTGGAACCAGTGTTATGTGGGAACTAAGACTGAGATGGTATAGGGAGAGTATGACCTGAGGCATTGAGGAAAACATCTGCACATTTGGTCTTCCTATATCTTTGAAATAAATAGCCCTTTCTTGAAACTAAAAAAAAATCTGAAGTATTCTAGATGAGGGATTAGTTCCCAAGCGAGATAAAAAGTATAGGTAAGAAGCAATAGATGGAAATCATAGACAAGTAGATTTTCAGCTCCTTGTAAGGAAAACCTTCCTAACAATTAGAGCTATCCAAAAGTGGAATGACTGGCCACAGTAAAAAGACTTGAAACAATAATTGGGATTTTGTAGAGAGGATTTTTTTCAGGGAAAGATTGGACTATGTGGACTCTAAGTTCTCTTCCAACTCTTGAGATTCTAGGAATCTTCTTGCCTATCGAGAAAGGGATTTTGCTTTTTACTATTTTAATCAATTACTTAGCAAGTATTTATCAAACACCTACTATGAGCCAAGCACTGTGCTAAGTGCTAGATATAAAAAGACAAAGAATGATACAAACACTGTTCACAAAGTACTAGTTCACCTCTTAGTCACTACAGCAACTCATCTGTTTGGTTGATGGAGGCAGGAGAGGGTTGTGTATTCTTTCAGAATACTAGCAGTTTCAACTTTCCCAGGACTTTCTCATTTGAAATTCTGCATCTTCTCTTCAGTTTTTATCCTTTCCCTGAAAAGGGAAGCACATGTGGAGAGCTGACAGACTATCTGATCTTGAAGATGCCTCCTAGCTCTAAATCCCATGAAAGCTGACATTTTCCTAAATTACTGTTTGTCCAATTCTAGGTTTTAGCTGACAGTTGAAGGTTATTGTCATGGTGACTGATCTGGATCATGAAGGTTTAAGCACTCAGGACAGGGCAGAAGTATGATCTGCCAGACTGAGTCAGTCATCATGAAGCCAGGCCAAGGTTGGAAAGTTGCATTTATTAATCCAAGGGTCTAAGATAACATGTAAAAAATCAGTGAAGCAGCATCAAAACTAGGGTCAAAGGATTAGATCATCAGGGTTCTCTAGAATCCACAGAAGTTAGAATATTATTCGTGGTAGTAGCTACTCCAACACCTGGCAGAAGGTTTCTGCTGCCTTTTAATCTAGGGAAGCTCAGGTCTCCCTGCTAAGCAACCCCTATTTGGCTAGACCCCATGAATTTAAAAGGTCCCTTGCTGGCCTCAGAACAGAGTTCTTCACTGTCACTATGCTCTTATCTTTCTTAGGACTTATAGGAGACTCTCTTCCAAAGTCATTGGAGTCCAGTGGAAACATTTTGCTAACTCTGACAAATGAGACAATAGGCTAAGAAGTAGAAAAAAAGTAGAAGTAGAAAAAAATATAGATTTGGAATCAGAGAACCTGCATTCAAATCCCGGCTCATCTGTTTGACCTTGGACAGCTCACAATCACACTCTATAACCCTCTTCTGGAGCCCAGTCCAGACCATTACAAGGAAGAAGGAAAGTGAAAAAGATACATCAATACAATACAATACTCTTTATGTACCACTGTCATGGAATACCAAGTTCAGTAAAAGGAAATTAGTCATTGTGACAAGAACATAGAGTGTATGAAGGGGAGTAAGTGATAGGAAATAATTCTGGAATTCTCTCTCCATTGATCTGAGAAGCCTGAAGACCAGGATCTCTCAAAAACTGTTGCTAATTCCTCTGACTCAGTTGAGGAACATAAGCTTGTTATTTGGTTGTGAGAGTCCTCATCCATGCCCTTGTCTGAATTCAATAAAAGGTGCTACAAGGAAAGAACTGACATCCTATCAAGAAAGCAAAGATAAAGAAACATCATCTTGAGTAGGGAGTGGATCAAAATCTTTAACAAGCAAAATCTTTAACCTCTAATTTTACTACTCTATTCAACCACAAGTAAAAAGAATTACAGAATCCACAAAATGACAAAGAGAAACAAATCTCCTGCTGAAAATGGCCCAGCAGGCCAAGAGGAAAAATCTATCACAGCTCAGTGGGAGCCAAGGGCAGTCCTGCAGGAGCCTCATGTTTCCAGCCCCAGGGTGACCCTGACCAATAGCAGCCACAGCAGACTTCAGGAGTGAAAAACCAGCAGCTGTAGCAGCTTCCAGACTTCTCAACCCATAAAAGTCACAAACAAAGTAAAAGGTCAGTGTGGAACTCTGTTGGAACAGGGCAGGATGGAAGAGTGCAGTCTGTCTTCTGCCCCCAGGGTGAAAAGCAGTGAGGAGGTGCTGCAGCTGCACCACATGGCTGCCTCAGGAGCTCCTGGCCTGCAGATTGTAGGGGAACCAAGTGACCATTCAGAGGGTAATTGCTTTTGCTTTAACCTGCTTGGATCTGGATTGCAGTCTTGGGTGGTGGTCCTGGGGTGTGTGACCAGTGAGCCAGAGCATGTAGGGGCTGTAGAGAGGGTGCCCAACTAATAGTTCCGGCAGCTGCAATAACCACAGCAATTTGGGACAAAGCTCTCTCCATTCTGGAAGCAGAGTCCTACCATGACAAAGAGCTCAAAAGTCAAGTAATTGGCTGGCAATATGAGCAAGCACAGGAAGCACAAACAGACCATAGAATCCTTTTTTGAGGACAAAAAGGATCAAGGCCTGGAATGAGAGGGAGATATCAAAGTCAGAACTCCTGCATCAAAAGCTTCCAAGAAAAATATGAACTAGTTACAAGCCATGGAGGAGCTCAAGAAGGATTTTGAAAACCAAGGAAGAGAAGAGGAAGAAAAATTGGGAAGAGAAATGAGAATGATGCAGGAAAATCATGAAAAGTGAGTCAACAACCTGCTAAAGAAGATCCAAAAATACACTGAAGAAAATAACGCCTTAAAAAATAGACTAACTCAAATGGCAAAAGAGGCCAAAAAAGCCAATGAGGAGAAGAATGCTTTAAAAAGGCAAACTGGCCAGATGGAAAAGGAATTTTAAAAACTCACTGAAGAGAATAACTCCTTCCAAATTATATTGGAGCAACTGGAATCTAATGACTTTATGAGAAATCAAGATACTATAGAACAGATCCAAACAAATGAAAAAATGGAAGGCAATGTGAAATATCTCATTGGAGAAACCACTGACCTGGAAAATAGATCCAGGAGAGATAATTTGAAAATTATTGGACTACCTGAAAGCCATGATCAAAAAAAGAACCTGGACACTATCTTTCAAGAAATTATCAAGCAAAATTACTCTGATATTCTAGAACCAGAGAACAAAATAGAAATTGAAAAACTTCACTGATCTAGAGGAAAAAGATCCCAAAAAGAAAACTCCTAGGAATATTATAACCAAATTCCAGAGTTCCTAGGTCAAGGAAAAAATACTGCAAACAGTCAGGAAGAAAGAATTTGAGTATTGTGGAAACACAATCAGGATAACACAAGACCTAGCAGCTTCTACATTAAGGGATCAAAGGCCTTGGAA
>CM053586.1:109021632-109051532 GCA_028646515.1 Pseudochirops corinnae
ATGTGAGTGTGGGCATATATATATTCATGTATACATAGACAGAGGGTATAGGATGAGTTGAATATGAAGGGATGATATCTAAAAAATAAAATTAAGAAGTTAGAGAAGGAGAAATGGAGAGATAGAATAGGGTAAATTATTTCATATAAAAGAGGTGAGAACATAAGAGAGAACAGATTGGGGGAATAGACTTGCTATTTTGGGATGGGGAGTAGGGGAAAGACAGGAAAAAATTGTAACTCAAAATTTTGTAGAAATGAATGTTGAAAACTAAAAATTAATAAATTGATTTTAATTTTTTTTTTATTTTTAAAAAGACTTATAGGAGAGTTTAGAATAGGATTCAATAACCTCAGGATCCAGGTTCCTAATCTCTTCCTCATTTCTCTTCTCACCCTCCAAGTGTTGAGCAAAAGCTTAGACACAAAGACCTTGAAGAAAAAAACCATAATGGATGTATTTTTCCTTCCCTTCTGCTCTAAGAAGAAACTCCATAGAAATGTTTCTCCACATAATTTTTGCTTTTTCTTTACTTTCTATTTTTCTTCATTCAACCAGCTGTTCAATACTACAGCTAGCCAGAGAAACTCCACTAGCTTAGAAGAGTTGGCATATGTCTGAGATGATAATTATTTAAGTTGTATTTATCTTTTATGTGTAAACCACAGCTCAGCACCCTAAGCTCTGTGTTTATATGGACTGGGTTTGATCTGGAAGACTTCTTCAAAATCAATCTCTATGAATCATTTTTCCCCCATCCAGAGTTTCCTCAGGTAATCTCAAACTATAGATCATGTTTTAGTCAACATTGATGTGGATTAAAAGGTCTCCAGTTCCCAGGCAAGCACTTTAAGTAACAGCACAAATCAAATAAAGGACAGCTTTTGTTCTAGTAATGCATCACAAATGATGCAATTCTCCTTCCCTTTCCAGTGAATCCTAGATATTATCCCAGAGCACCTCCCATTGTTCAATTCAATCTCATTATCAGCAATGTCCTTCAGAGACTGAACTTTGAAATGAGAACTTTAGAAAAAAGGGGAACAACTCTGAATTTCAGAAATCATTGGCTATTAATAATCAATTCTCTCAATTAGTAACTTGGGTTGAGGTTTAGGTAAGATGTTCATTGTTTTCCAGATGACAAAAATCTAGGAGGGATAGTTAACCTGTGCTTAACAGTCAGAATCTAAAAAGATCTTGTTGGACTAAGGATATTGGGTCAAATCTAATGAGATGAAGTTTAATAGATATTAACATAAAATTCTGCACATATATTCAAGAATCAACCACCCAAATATAAGACAGAAAAGGTCAAAAGGGGGAAAGGGTGGTAAATGGAATACAAACTCAATATAAGTCAACAGTATCATATGACAACAAAACCAAAAATAAACAAAATGTGACCTCAGGCTGCATTAAGACAAACAGTTTAGAATGAAGGAAACTATCATCTCTCTGTGTGCCCTTCTCAGACTACGTCTGATGTATTTTATTCAGTTCTGGGATCTACATTTTAGGAAATACATCAATAATCCAAAAAGCATCCAGAGGAAGACAACAAGGAAGAAGAAATATCTTGAGACGATGCCATTTTATAACTGGTTAAAGAAACTAAGGATGTTTAACCTAATGAAGAAAACACTTAGCAGGGAGATGTGTATGAACAATGTGCTAATAACTCCTTCCCCCATACAAGTGAAGTTAATTTTTCCTTAAAAGATAATAAGAATCCATTAATTTTTTTTAATGTATAGGTAATGAAACATTTCAGTGGTTCTCAACCTTTCTAATGCCACGGCCCTTTAATACTTGTATGTGAGTGTATCTGCATGTGGGCAGAGGCGCCTGGAGATGGATAGAGGAGTGGTGTCTAGGTTCCTAAGACCATGGGAAATACGCGTTTTCTGATGGTCTTAGGGACCCCTGTGAAAGCGTCGTTTGACCCCCAAAGGGGCCACAACCCACAGGTTGAGGGCTGCTGGAAGGAAGCAAATTTGGGATACTTAATGAGGAAACCCCCACTCCCACTCTCAAGTGAGTCCTACCTTTACCCCCAGACACCTATACATAGTTCTAGCTTTATAATCCTTCCCTAAGGACTTGGATTCCCCAGGGAAGGTAAATACATTCGGGATGAAGAAAGAAACAACTGCCTATTCATCAGAACTCTTCCATATGAATTAAGGTAATAAAGGACAAACTTCATGTCTTTGCTCCTCTGTCTCATGGGTTAGTCCCTTCCTACTCCAAAATCAGAGCCATATATTCAGTCTTCTCTCTAAGAAGTTGGCTTTCTCTAAGAACTCCCCCTTCTCTCTCTAGAAGGCTATGTTCTGGGATTCTCTTAATTCCAAGAGTCTGGCACTGACCAGCTCCTCCTCCTGTTCCTCCTCCTCCTCTCTAGAAAGCTATGCCCCTGAATTCTCCAAGAACTTAGAGAATTGTCAAGGAAATCTCCCCCTTCTCTCTCCAGATGAAGCCATGTGATTTCACTCTTACTTGGAATCACAAGGAAGAGCATGTATATGCCTCAGCCTTTGCTATCATTAGAAGCTTTGGGGACAAATGAGAAGGTTGAGTGGAAGTTAAACTCTTAGCCTTGCAGTAATTCCTTCTCTGACTCTGATCTCCCTACTTCTCTCCTTGCTTTCATAAGGCCAGCACAAAATAATGATCAACAGCAAGCACCTATCAGATCATCCCCTACACAAGCTGAAATTTAATCACTAAACCTAAAGACAGTGTGAATGGATCCACAAGTACCTAGGTATATTCTTCAACCTCTCCAAGTTGTTCACAAGCACTGATCTCTCAACCTCATCTTCCTGATCAGGATCCCAAGTTAGCCTCTACATAGCGAAGTGCTTTAAGAACTTCAACTGGTTTTTAAAGCTAAAGGTACAGTAGTTTAGAGAAGAGTATTTAGCTAGAAGGGGAGGTAGATGGCACACTGCTGGACTGGCAGTCAGGAAGATTCATCTTTCTGAGTTCAAATCCAACCTTAGACACTTACTAGCTGTGTGACTCTGGGCATGTCACTTCACTCTGTTGGCCTCAGTTTCCTCATCTGTAAAATGATCTGGAGAAGGAAATGGTAAACCACTGCAGTATCTTGGCCAAGAAAACCCTAAATAGGGTCACAAAGAGCCAGACACAACTGAAAGGAATTCACAACAACTTCTTTCTTTAGACCCAGCACTATATTCATTCTGCCAACAAGACAGCTCTTTCCATAATATCAAATGATTATTGACTTCTTAATCAGTGCTAATACATTACAATCCATGTAAATTACTGCTTAACACTATTGATGTCTTACTTTAAGGTACAAGAGCAGAGTTTAATTATAAAATTTCAGTTTGTGGCAATTGCCTGCTACTCAAAAAGTCTCACAAATGGAAGGAAATGCAAATAAACCAAGAAGTCCTTGCTTTCATCCCTATAGTCAAGAAGTTCTATAAGCAGGTTCCATGGCCATGCCTTTAAAAGCTGTACTGATCTCAAATCTCATGTGGTACTCTTTCCATATGATAGCTGCACATTATATTATTCACCATGTATACAACCATGTGGTCTTTTGCATAGCATCATAAGTCTTATAGCTACAAGTTTCCAATTATGATATACCACCTTCTCTGATCCACTTCTTCTGGCTAAACAAATTGTATTACTAACTTCATGAGATCCCAGACTGCACTGTAATTTGAATTGGGTGTAGAAAAGTTGTTCATCAGACAAATTGAAGCCATTCAAAGCCATGAGTGTGAACTGCCCTAAAAGATGCCATAGGGAAATCATGCTGTTTTTCCATAAGGCGGTTGTCATGTCATGAAGGTCACAGTACACATATGACACATAATCTAGGCACTATTCCCACGACAGCATTGGGTGGAAACTATTTCTGGAATGGATTCTGATACTGAAAAATAAAATTCTAAGGAAGCAAAATACATCAGGCTACTCAGTACAATCCACCAAAGACATCTTTTCTTTTAAAACTGGTACCACTATTCTGTAGACACTGAGTCAAAGACATGTCATTTCATATATCATATCATATTCTGACTAAATATTTATAACAGCCCTCTTTGTGGTGGCAAAGGAAATTGTGGGATGCCCATCAATTGAGGAATGGCTGAACAAGTTGTGGTATGTGATTGTGATGGAATACTCTTGTGCTATAAGAAATGATGAGCAGGATGATCTTTGAAAAACATGGATAGGTGCTCTTTTCCATGTTTGGTTTTGTTTCCTTTTTCCTATTGTTCACTCCATTGGTTACAACTCTTCTACACAACCAGACTAATGTCCAACATGAAAGTGTTTGCAGATTCTATACTTAACTGCATGCTGCCATGGGGTGAGGGGAGAAGGAGAAGAGAAAACTTGAAACTCAAGGGATTCTGGAACTGAATCTTGTAAAGTAAAAGTAAATAAACAAATCAATTTAAAAAAACTTGGATAGGCTTACATGAAATAATGAAGAGTGAAATGAGCAGGACCAAGAGAACATTGCATACAGTAATAGCTCTACTGTTTTAAGAGCAACTTAGAGTGACTAAGTCATTTTGACTATTATAAATATCCAAATTAGCTACAAAGATTACAGGAAGGGAGATGCTATCTACATCCAGAGAGAGAACTGGTAAATAGAAGCATGCATAGAATTTTACGTATATATACATATTTGTGTCTAATTATAGCCATCTCTAGGGTGAGAAGGGGAAGGAAAGAAAAAAAAGAAATTTACATGATAACTTTGTTATGTATTTTAAAAGAATAGCAAATCATACATAATAGCTTTGCAGTTTCATGTGTAATCATCTTTTTTTTTATTATACTACGTTATGGAAATGCTTGTTTTATTCCATAAATTTAAAATTAAAATAAAAAAAAGAGTAACAGACAAGGAAAAAACTTGGAAGGGCCCTCTAATATGGAAGCTGACAGAGATGTGTTTCTTTGTATGTCTATTTTCTGATGACATAACCTTGGAAACTGGTTGTTGTTGGAGTTTCAGGCTTACATATACCCAGTTGATAACTGGGTATGTAGTGGTCTATTACTGGAATGTAGTTTTATCTGATAAAACAGGTGGTTAGAGGTCTTGGAGGTTTGTCCTAGTTTTGACAGATGGATTTCCAATAAAATCCAACTGCCTAATCCCTTTCTGAGAGCCCCACCCACCTTTGGGGTTCAGCCATGATTGTTTTGTAATTAGCTCTAGACTTCCTGCCCTATCATAGTAGTAATCCAGATAATTTTTTGGTTCTTTATGGACTCTAGGTCTATCAAAAGCACAGAAATCCTGAGTATCATCTTCTTTGGCAGCTATTTTCTCTCTGAAGGAAAGTCCTATTTGGCAACTTTTTTTTTTTTTTACTAACAGCAAAGGGTTGACTTCACACTAATCCCAAGATCTAAATCTCTAGTTGGAGAATTCCATATATCTTGGGAGCTCATCTGGTACTAGACTTCTCTTTCTAGTTGAGAAGCCCAAGGCTTGTTGTTTTTTTTTTTAATTGTTTTTAGGGGTTGGTTTAGGACCTTATAAACATCAAAGCAGGAATAGGACTACAGGAACTTTGCTGAATATTATAGGTGAATTTGTACAATTATGTGCTTGGTGAAGTGAAGAGTGAGTATGCCCTTCAGGCCCAAAGCCTATGGTAGGTCTGGGTCTTTACAGAAGATTAATTTTTGAAGTGCCTAAGAATAGCACATCATAAACTTTATTGGTACACTTAATGCAAATAAGAGAAGCAATAAAGAGGACAACTGTTGGAGCCTCCCACTTCAGGGAGATATTATTCTTTCCCCAGGGAAGTAACCAGAATTGAGGATATTGATAGGATGAGTCTGAAAACTCCCTGGTTTGATTTTCTGAGACAGCCAATATTTAACTGAAGGAAGGTGGAATAATGAAGAGAGAATATAAAGGTGTATTAATCACAGGAGGCTCTGACCAATCTGAGGATTCCTCAGCCAAATTGCTGAGATTATTGTACACGGATCTTTATTTGGAGGCAGCCATGGGGCACCTCCCCATGAGAGTGCAGAATACCCACTGGCCCCTTGCTGAGAGAACACATGATTCCTGATTGCTTACCAATGAATACAGCTACTTCCAAGAAGATTGGCTGAGTGGGATTCAGGAAGATACTTGATGAAGGAGTCACCCTTCTTGGTGGTCTATGAAAAGGAGCATAGACCAGGTCCTTTCTTTAGGAGTTTCATTTTTGCTTCCCCTGTTCAGAAGACAGAGTAGCATGTAGAAGAGTTGACCTGATCCTAGGCCTATATAACAGTTTCTCCCCACAGGAACTAAAAATGACTTCCTTAGGGCAGAAGCACATGGGAGGTACCTAGGCTTATACGCAATCTGATAGGAGACATTCTAATAATGGACTTTTCACTCAAAAAGATAGCAGTAACAAGTATGCCTATAGATTCCTTACAGAAATGCATGGCATAGGCAGTCAGATAGTTAACAATTATTTATTAAGACTTTATCACATGCCAGGCACCATCACTGGGAATAGAAAGTAGGGCAAAAATTGGGCCCTTGCCCTCAAGACACTCAAATTCTAATAGGGGAAATAACATGCATATAACTATGTAGATTATATATGTATGCATGTATGTATAGAGAGAGAGACAGGGAGACAGAGAAAGAGAGACAGTGAATGAATAAATGGAAGGTAACTAAGAAATACAGTAATAGCAGCAAGAGAGATTGGGAAAGGCCTCCATAAGAAGGCAATATTTGAACTGAATCTTAACAGAAACCAGAGATTCTAGAAGGCATAGGTTCTAGGTATGGGATACATCAATTGCAAATACATGGGGTTGGATCATGGAAAGTCCTTTATAAGGAATAGTAAGAAGGTCAGTGTCATGGATTATAGACAACATGGAAATTAATAAAGTACAAGAGGACTATAAAGATACCATGTGACCAGGAGAAGGACTTTAAAAGATAAACAGAATTTTATATTTGATCCTGGGGGTAATAGGGACCCACTGGAATTTGAATAGGGGGAAGGAGTGATATGGTCAGAGCTGTGCTTTAGGAAAATTATTTTGGTGCCTGGGTGGGAGATGACTTGGAGGCAGGGAGACCAATTGGAAGACCGTTGCAGTAGACTGGTGAGAAGTGATGAGGACTTGTACTAGGGTATGAAAGTGGAGAGAAAGGGATGTATACAAGTGATGTTTGGAAGGTAAAAATTACGAGATTTGACAGCAGATTTCTAAATATGTGATATGAACAGTCTAAAATCAAGTCCTAAATTCATAAAATGGAGAGATTTCCTAGACAGCATTCCAAGTTTGAGAGTTTGCAAATTTGAAAGTTTGCAGACTGGATCTTCTAGAGAAGGCATGGAGTTTCCTGGTGCAACATTTTATAGAGGCAACTACACTGGCATACCCAGGATGGTTTCTAGCACAGATTCTTAGATCTGCTTTACTAGGAAAGATAGCTATTTAAGAGGTCAACAATCTTTTTTAATCACATTTCCTAATTCAGGGGAAAAGTCAGCACCCTGAACTTGAGAGAAAATACAAGCAGAGAAATAAAGACCAATAGACAGAGCTTCTGTCTGAGAAATTAGCACAGATCAACAGACAGATACAACTGTCTGACCAAGGAAATACATACATAGTTACCAGAGAAAGAAGCACCAATATCTGGGTTTTTCAAAGCCAGGGGAGCTCTTTAATGGCTACCCAGAGTCTCATCTGGTCAAATCACAAGAACACTCTTCCAATGAGTGAGCCCCAAAGCAAAATGCTAACCTTAGAGTATGTATGTATGTATGTGTATAGATAGATAGATAGATAGATAGATAGATGTATATATATGTATATATATATATATATATATATATATATATGTATACATACACACGTACATACAAATATACGTGTGTGTGTGTATCTCCTCGTGAGGCCTATTTATGGACCAGGAAGATCTTATAACCCATTAACATTACACATGGAGGGGGTGGGAGGGCAAGAGAAAGAAGCAGAGTAGTCACATAGTCTCTGAACAATATCCTACTTGAAGAACAAATCCAGTGAATTATTCAGACAGCATTTATTTGATTAGAATGGGATTCTACAGCTCTGGCCCTAGAGTCAGGAGAACCTGAGTTCAACTCTGTTCCTCAGACACTTACTAGTTTTGTGACTCTGGGCAAGTCACTTGACCCTCTTTGTCTCACTTTCCTTATCTATAAAATGAACCTGAGAAGGAAATGGCAAACCATTCCAGTTTCTTTGCCAAGAAAACCCCAAATGGGATCACAGAGTCAGACAACAACCAACAACAACAAAAACTGCAATTTTCTCAATAGCTCTACAGTGTTTGCCTTCTAGGAAAAGTCTAAACCAAATACTACAGGTCTGGAAGAGGGAGCTCAAGATCCACCATAATGTTAAAGGGTTAACCTCAGGGTAACCGTAGGATTAATTGCCTTCAGAGGAGGGCTCACAGTCTTATCAGAATGTTTTGGGGGGTTTTTCTGTATGTGTAGGAGTTTCTGGGAATCTTAGACATTCTCCCTATCTCTTTTGATAAATTTGCCTCAACCATACACATTGCCACTTCAAGTGCCTGTGCAGTAATTGGCACCCTGCTATTCACATTTGGGGAAACCTAGACACACCAAAAATAAGCTACATTTTGGAAGATTTCCTAAATTAACTCCAGAGATAGAAAATTCAAATAAAGAAGTGAAAGAAAGATAATGGCCCTTTGTGGGACTGGGACTGGGTCCCCAGGATCAAACCCATTCTGGGGCTCAGAATCTTAGGGGAAATGAGCTTTTCATACAATGTCAAAGCACAACATGCCTCTTCAGGGCCCTCAATTTTGTTTGCTTTAAGATAAAAACAGTCTGTGGATGAATGTATTCCTAGGCAAAAATTCCAGAAGTGGACTGATCTGACACTCCTTTGTTCTTTCTCAAACACCCGTTTGAAGTACCTGGAGTCAAATCCAAGCTCTTCCATTTACTGAATGTGTGACTGACCAAGCCCTTTAACCTAGCTGGTTATCAGTTTCCTCATTTGTAAAAATGGATTAGATGGATTCCAAGGTACAGCTTGAAAACAAGCTCTAATTTTATGATCCAATGATTTTATGTCTGCTGAGATTCCAGGGTGGGGGAGGAAAGAGGAGAAAGAGGAAGAAGCAACAGCAGCATTTATATAGTTCCTATGTCCCAGGTACTCCACTAAGTGCTTTAGAAATATTATTTCATCTGATGCTCACAACTACCTTGGGAGGTAGGTAACATTTATCTCCATTTTACAGTTGAAGAAACAGGCAGAGGTTCAATGACTCACTCAAGGTTACACAACTGAAAAGTGTCTGAGGCTGCATCTGAACTCCAAATAGACAGCATGGAAGTGAATAAAGTACAAGAGGACTATAAAGATACCATGTGACCAGAAGGACTCCAAAAGCAACGCTCTTTCCACTATGACAACAGTTATCAAAGGGTTAATAATAAGATGTTTCATAAAAATTGTAAGCCTGAGTTCTTAGATGATTATTTGTTCTATATACCCCCCCCTCACTCCCCTTCCTAATGCTATGGGGTAGGAAGACTTCTTGAAATTAGAACCAGGATAACCATATCCCATCTGTACGGCCAGAATGGTGGTTCTGTCGACATCGGTAATGGGCAACAGATGAGCAGGCTTTCAATATCACCAAATTTTATTAGATCAGAAGCCATTCTGGAACTCTTGGCAGCAACAGATTCACTCAACATTTCCTTAGGTTTTATACTGAAAAGAGAATGCAAAAAAAAAAATCTATCTTCATTGAATCAGTTCCTTCCTGCTAGCATATAACTGTTCACACAGTGCAAATATACCAATTCAATATTACAACCCTAAAGCAAAATTGGCAGCATTAAAAAAATTAAAAGGCCAACAGTCCCACCCATGACCTAGAAAAAGGAATTAGATGTTTAGCCTCATTCACACTGCCTTCTTTGTATTGTCATTTGGACTAGTAGCTTGCTTCTTCAGAGATAGCCATTTTACATGGATGAACACATAGATTACATATGAAAATTATTCTACAACAGGACCAAAGAGTATTTTTAAAATAATATGCCACTGTCCATTTTTACATATGATTTCTATTCATTCACTAAGTATAAGAAAAAAAGAACACAAAAGACTGCCTCAGACACTTACAAACCTGTGTGACCCTGGGCAAGTCACTTAACCCTGTTGACCTCAGTTTCCTGAGCTGGAAAAAGAAATGGTAAACCAGTATCTCCAGTATCTTTGCCAAGAAAACCCTGAATGGGGTCAGAAAGAGTCTGACAAGACTGAAAGGACTGAACAACAACTAATAATCTCCCTTTTAAGCACATTTTAATACATTCTAGACTTTGGGGAATATATCGCCTTGAAGAGATACTTATATACTTTGAAGATTGCCCTCTCCTCCATAAAGAGGAATTGGTAAAATATTTTTGTGTATGTTAAAAAATAAATTCCTGCCAATTTCTATTTATATCCCCTTCTCAGGCTCCCCATGTAGGGAGATGACCTTGTATTCCTACAGGCTATGGTGGTAGACTTTAACTATGTGTCCTATCAAGTAATGAAGGTTTCAATTAGTGGCCATTGACTAAATCAGTCTAGCTAAGTTTGAGGAGGTTCAATTCAAGGAGGTTCACCACCAGCTGACATATTCATTTAACCACAATCATTCATTATTAAATCATTTACTAAGTCAATAGTCAATAAATATTTATTAAGTGCCTACAATGTACCAGGCATTGTGCTAAGTGCTAGAGATACAAACCGAAAAAAATAAAGACAAAGGCCTGGAAGGGTGATGATTTATTTAAGTCCAGGGAATGAATATTTATACAAATGAAATCAAAGATCTTTGATAAAAAGCATTCCCAGACTGGAATGGTGAGGTGGCACAGTGGATACAGTACCAGGCTTGGAGTCAAGAAGGCTTATCTTCCTGAGTTCAAATCCAGCCTCAGATGCTAGCTGTGTGACCCTGGGCAAGTCACCTAACTCCATATGCCTCAGTTTCCTCATCTGTGAAATGAGCTGGAAAAGGAAATGGCAAGCCAGTATTGCCAATATCTTTGCCAAGAAAATCCCAGATGGAGTCACAAAGAGTTAGACATGACTGAAAATGACTGAACAACAATTTCCCAGATTCGTCTTCCCATTTCTACTATGCTACGCTCAGAGGCTAATGATACCCTATGGGACAATGAAAATAAAATGCTGATGATCTGCAGAATCCACAAACTTCTCTGCATTTTAGCTTTGTATTTAGGGAGAGAGGTGGGCTTAAAAATTATACTGCTGTGGCTGGTCCATAATATTCTACCTACAATGATCTTGGAGGGGATGGGTGGGTGGGGACTAAGCGCACCGAGAATACACAGGGTTTAAGTCAAGGAAAAGAAATCTGTTTCGCTACTTAGCTGCGAGCCCCCTCTAATTAGAGCATCTATCTAGTAGCTCGAAAACGGTAACTCCAGCAAATGCAACGGTCCTTAATGAAAAAGAGAGAGAACAAAATGGTATCTGAAGGGTACACAATTGCCTAAATAGCTATCAATGTGCAATCAGTCCCTAAGCACTGCCTTTCTACCTTGCTTTGCCAGATAATGTTTTATTCATTTTCTGTCCCAGTTTAAAGCCCCATAGGGCCCTGAGATGTCCACACAGGACAGCTCATAGACTTCCAGCTCAATACTCTTATTTTGCTGAACAAATGCCCATAGCCGCACCGAGAGGAATTTGCTTTTCACCTTTCCTTCTCCCCTTGGAATCAGACTCCCCTTTCCCCCTAAGTGACAGGGCTTTCAAATTTAATTTTGGAAACACCAAGTTAAAATTTCAGAAAAGGCTACACACACACACACACACACACACACACACACACACACACACACACACACAGAGTTTACAATTTTCAACCACATCTCCATCAGAGGGGTGCCCCCTGACTTTCCAAAGCCCTCCCAGGAATGTTAGGGTTCTTGCATAAAAGTCAGCCCCTCCTTCATTAATTCCTTGGTTTCTATGCTGTGGATGCTTAACACTTACTCAAGTCCCTGTGGGCTCCTTCTCTAGTTTTGAGATAGCTCTTTTGGGGACCCTGGGAGAAAAAAGATCTCTATGATATCCTAAGTCCCTGAAAACACTTGCTCATTCAGAATGAATGATGAATGTTAAAACATTTATTAATGTTTACTCTGTGTCAGTCAAAATCCCAAATACTGAGAATACAAATAACAGAGTAAGGCAGCCCCTGCCTTCAAGGAACTTGGGGAGGAGGACTAAGAAGAGGTTATGTGCCCAACGCGGCATGGCTTGGGAATAATCAGCAAGCCATGTGAAGGGACGGCTTGTTCTGGGGAAGATGAGGCCTGGTCAACTATCAGAGCCCAGGACCCTATCAATGGACCCAGAGAAGTCTACCTTAGGACAGCTCACAGACTTCCAGCTTAATACTCTATTTCACAATAAAAACCCATTATCTGGTCCTACAGGAAACATGCCTTCCACCTTTCCTTCCTACCTTAGAGTTAGATTTCCCTTCCCCCTCTACCCCCCCCCAAAAGAACTCAATCCTCCATTCAGATGGGAGGGGGAGGAGGAGGAGGATGGCCAGAGAGCATGAAGCATGGTCTAGAATCTTGTACTACCTACCTCCAGCCCTGCCTAGCCAAACCGCTCTGTTATATATAGATACATCAAATTTGACAGGCCTCCCACTAAAATGTAATCTGGACCACAGTGCATTATGATTTTCCCTATCAGGTTGATGCCTCAAAATCATTATGTATTCTGCAAGCCTGAGTTTAAAATTATTAGAAATTGAATCAACTATGACAAGGAAAATTCATGAATTCTAACCCAAAGTGGCACTAAAAACTCATAAGATATTTTTAAATGAACAAAAAGATGGACTATAGGCTCAGACCTACATTTGTCCCTGATTCTCCCTGCAAGTTGGAAAGAAAGGGTAAGTGGATGGAGAGGGAGTTTTGTTTCTTAACCTCCAACTCAAAATGAACAACTTTTCTTTGTGAGGCAGAAGAATTCCATTTGCAGAATAAAAGCAAAACACATCCCACGGTGGCTTAAAAAAAAAGAAAAAAAAAACCAACAACCAAAAAACAAAAGCTAAAAGTATAATACAAATTGACATTTTTGCTACCATCAGCAGAAAATCTAAGGTATTATCTAGGAAGTTCTGGTCAATTAGTAAAAACTTCCCTATATCATTAATACTCCTTGATTAAAGACTTTCAGCCTTAAAAAATAATCTAAAATAATATATATCCGAAGGTCTTTCTGATACAGTATGTCATGGTTTAAGAAAAAAGACAGAACTTGTTTTACTAATGGTCTGGTCCCATCCCTGCTTTTCCAGTCTTCTTACGCCTAACTCTGGCCTTACTCCCTGGGCTCTCAGACCCAGTGACGCCAGCCTCCCTCCCGGCTGTCCCATCAACAAGACACTCCACTTCTCCACTCCAGGCATTTTTTTCTGACTGTCCTCCATGCCTGGAATGCTTTCCCTCCTCTCTACATTACGGCTTCCTGGCTTCCTTCAAGTCCCAACTAAAATCCCATCTTCTATAGGAAGCCTTCCCCATCCCCTCTTAATTCTAGTGCTTTCTCTGTTTATTACTCTCTATTTATTCCAAGTGTACCCTGTTTGTACCTGTTTGCTTATTGCCTCCATTAGATTTCGAATTCCTTGAGGGCAGAGACTCTTTTTTGCTTCTTTTTGTATCCTTAGTGCTTAGCAACAGTACTTGACACCTAGTAGGTACTTAATGAATGCTTAAGGACTAATATCTAGGAAAAGACAGAGGAGGTTTTTTTGTTTGTTTTTATCTGTAATGGAAGAATGTGCATTTGGTAAATTTGAAGAGGATCTACTAGACTTGATTCATCTTTTTCTTTCTCTCTCTCTCTCTCTCTCTCTCTCTCTCTCTCTCTCTCTCACACACACACACACACACACACACACACATACACACACACTCATCTCTCTCCCTATTCCTTTCTGTCTCTTTCTTCCTCTCCCTCTTCATCCCACCCAGCATATGCAAAATAACCAGACTTCTCTTAGAAATTTAGCACGCTGTAACTAGCATTGGGATTAACTCCTGCCTACTGGCTTAATAGCAGTCGAACTTAAATTCTCAGCTTCAGTTAGTGACATGTAGCAAATTAAATTACCACCCAGCAAAAATCTCTGCAGATTTCCAATTCCCTACATGCCAAATGGCCAGGTTGAAAATCAGCAGCACCAGAAAGCCAAGTATAGGGCTGCCTAATGCCTTAAATGGCATCAGGAGCCAAAAGGCAGATGGAGAAATATAAATTTAAAGCTGAAAGAGAACTTGGAGGTCATCAGATCCAATTCCCTTTTTTTACAAGTGAGTAAACTGAGCCTGAACAAGATTAACTGACTTCCCTAAGGCCATACAATTAATAATGTCTCAGGCAGGATTCAAGTTCAGCTCATCCCAACTCCAAATCCAACACTGTTGGACATAGTATGTCACCACATCACACTAACCTCTACAGATTGGACCAGAGATTAGCAACCTTTTTTGTGTTTGTCCTGGATATCACTAGTAGCCTAGGGAAGGCTATGGACCCCTTCTCAGAATAGCATGTTTAAATGCAGAAAATAAAATGCATAGGATCACAAAGAAAACAAATTATATTAAAATAAAATTATCAGAATATTTTTCAAATAAGGCCACAGAGAGATCTAATCTCTCAATCAGATGAAAGAGGAGAATTAGAAGAGGGAAGAAAGAAAAAGGAAATAATGAAAAGCAAAAGACAAAGGAGAGAATACAAGAGGAAAAAGACATTTTTCCTAAATCTCATCTGCTATATATCTGAGAGCTGGGACTGTTCCATTTTTTTTTTCATATTTGTACTCCCCCTTACCTAGAATGCCAGTGCTTGACATATAGTCAGTACTTAATAAGTTTTTGTAGATTGATGTACATACTTTCAACCTCCTCCTCTCCCCACTGGCTCACTCAAGACTGAAGGTTATCCATAATAGATTCCTAAGCCCACTAAGAAAAACTACTCCAGCCTAATATTTCACAAAAGGCTAAGTAGTGTTCCTTCTCACCCTTTGGTTAGCATATAGAATTTTTAAAGCAATTAGGTATTTTTGGTTAACTAAAATATGTATATTAGACCCTAACAACCCACCACAACCTGCCCCCCCGAAAAAAACCAAAAAAAAAAAGTTGTTCCAAATATCATTTGCCCACCTACATTACCTTTTATTTCTAAACAGTAATTATATTACTGCCAGCTGAGGCTTCACCAAATGGAACTTGATTTGTCCCTACCAGGGCAGATCAAGTTCAACAGAATGAGCAGCTGGTACTTGCCACTGACTGCGATAAGAATAGGGGAGAGCTAATCAATATGCATTTCTCTGTCCTTTTGTCTATCCCTCCTACTCCCCAACTCAAACTGCCTCTCACTCTCTTCTACTTTCCTTTTACCTACTCTAGGTAGGGGTGCAGAGCTAATGAATTCTCTAACGTATTTTCACCCCTACAGAGAGGTGCCAGTCATGTGAGAGAGGGCTACACCACCTGCCTGGCCATTCTTCTGGCACTAAAATACTTAAGTCCCAAACCTAAAAAGGGAGCAAGTCCTGAAGCCTTTAAATAGCCCTTTTCAGAGAGGAGAGGAAGTAAGTAGAAACTTCAGGAAACCTAGGTTAGGGTATTATGACTTTTATATGAAAAGAGTGTGGGTGCTGAAAGGAGTAGGAAAAGAACTTTTGTATATGAATAACTGGTAAAAATCCATGTGTGAAGAAAACAAGTTTTCTATTGAAATGTGAGAAGTGACACAGACTTAAGAGGACCAGATAGAGAACTGCCTCTCAAATGAATGTCCTGGATTTGAGGGCAGAAAGAAGAAAAAAAAAAAAAGACTGAGGCTGAAGCACAATGTAATCTCAGTTCATTTGCAGATGACTGGATTTTGTTTTGTTTTGTTTTAAGAGTCTCTGAATTAAAAACTCAAAGTAGTATGTCAAATAACTGTTTGAAGACTACAGGAAAATTAAATAGGAACTGTTGGTTTCATAATTGACCAAAAACAAATTAGATCTTATGAGTTTTACCTCCTAAAGGAAAGATAAGTTACTGACCACCAGGAGACTTTGATTAAGCCAGTCAATTGAGGAGCAAAGAATTCAGCAGGAGATGAGCTAAGAGGATGCCATCAGAAGTAGTCAGCTGACAAAAGGCTGTAGGCTACCCAAAGGCTACTGATTTGAAGAGAAGCATTGCTTTGTGGATTGTCTGAGGAAATAGATGGGAGCCTGCTGAGTGGAAAAGGGCTGAATTCTGCCACAATTTGAGCTATTGCCTTTCCAAACCATGTACAATTTGAGATAGGTGACATCTCTCCAAGGTTCCTGGTAGTTCTCTAATGATTCCTCTTTGAAAAGCAAAAAGAGAGGTGAATTGTTAGGCTCTGCAGTTGCTTTGTTGTAAGCATAAGTTTGAAGATGATTGGATCAAGCAGAACTCTGTTAAGTGAATAATTGATTGGGCTTGTTTATATTGCCCAGAGTCAAGCTAAGGAGTTTTGCTGTGAGTTCTAAAGTAGAACTGGTATAAAAATGCTAAAAGCTGATTGGATGTTTAAAAAGAAAAAATCCTGGTGAGTAAAGAGCTTGTCCACCTTGCCCAGAATGCCAACCTGATGAATTTTGCAGTTGTCTGACTTCATCACAACTATGTAATAGTATGTATGATACTTTCTCAAAGACTTTTTAAACATGATTAAACATTTTAAAAAATCTTGTCACTGCTTCATCAGTTCAAGAGTAGAAGAAGAATGGTAGAAGACTGGTTGGTGGTAGAGCAACTATCAGAACAGTGATCTTGTTGCTGGAAGGGGTTGGGGGGTATTGTTCCTGAAGGGGCCAAGGACATAAAGGCCTACAGTCAAGACTTGTGAGATGCCCAAGCACATGGGGTTTTCCTCACTCATATACCTCTTTTCTACAAGGGTACGTCCACTTGCCTCCACTATACACATTGGAGAGAGTGCAATCTAGGTTTATTGTGGACTCCGGTATTTTGTTATTATGTTATTTGCTTTATCATGAGTAACTAAGATACTATTGTTATTTTTGCCTTATAATTTATTAAATACTTTATATTCAATAGTTAATGGTACCATGGTGAATGATTTTGTATAAATGGAAAGTACACCGGTGTGGGCTTATGAGTTATAGTGGTGAGTAGCAGGAGTAAATCCTACCAACAATATGATTATTTCTAGGACCCTGAGAGAATCCGAATGATAGCCACATGATGGCAATCCTTCTCTGTGAAAACCAGGACTTCTGATGGAAGGGGAAGTTGGAGTGACCAAACCAGCCCAGAGAAAGAAGAGGGGCTTATATCCTTCACTATAGGAGCTACACTGGATTATAGTTAACTTTTCTATTGATTCCTATATAACTTTGGTGAGTTGCAATTCCTGTGTGAACACCAGTGAAAATCTTAAACCTTTAAAAATGAAAGCTGTTAGGGTTGTAGCATATCTGTATTGAGATGACTGCAGAATTCCTTGAGCCCATTTCAAAGCAGGGAGAAAATCATCCAGATAAATGTAATAGATTGATTTTGATGAAATTTGATCAACAATCACAAAAAAACCAGTAGAAATATATTTCATAATTGTATAAGAAAGAAGGAATAATATTCCTTGATTAAAAAAAAAACTTTTTTCTTCAAAAATTTCTAGAGCATTTTGACTCTTCTTTGCCCTCATTATAGTTTATTTTACATTATGTTAATTTGTGTAAATGTCATATCCCACTTTAATGAACATAAGATTCTTGAGGGCTAGGACTGTCATCTTTAAATCTTCATGTTCCCAAACACTAACCCAGTAGCACCTTGCACGTAGCAGTCACTTATTAATAGCATAGCAGACATTTATTAATAAATATTTGCTGGGTTGAAATGCTTGTTAAATTCCACACAGAGAAACACATGATACAGGAAAAATAGCACTTTGAGCTCTCCCATACCAAAAATGATGCATCCAGTGTCAAGGATAAGGCAGGCTAATTTGGGAAGCACTGCATAATAAAGTCTAAGAAAATCTCATCAGAAGACATATGTTCAGTTTTTAGCTCAGACACTGACTTAGTAGGTCATCTTTAGCCTTAGAATTGAAGCTTCCCTTTTCCTTAATTTCTCTAAGACCAGAATGCGTGACATGTCATGTTATTCCTATCTACTTTGGCATGGTACCATAAGTATTCATGAGTAAAAACCAAGATGGTGGGGCAGCTAGGTGGCACAGTGGATAGAACATTGGCCCTTAGAGTCAGGAGGATTCGAGTTCATATCTGACTTCAGACACTTGACACTTACTATCTGTGTGACCCTTGGCAAGTCACTTAACCCCTTTGCCTGGGGATGGGGGGGTGGTGAACAAGATTAGGCCTATTCTGCTTGTCCATACAGAGTAGAATTAAACACAATCAATGGAATTTGTAGAGATACCAATTTAAGACTTAGGTAAAGAAAATTTTTCGAAACACAGGTTCTTCACTGTTTCCCTACATGACTCTGGGCCCCCTTTCTACTCCCAAAGTTCAAGATATTATTTGAGTCTGTATCTGTTCCAAGCTACAATTCCAAGCTTCCACCCATTGAAACTTTGCCAGAGTAATTCAGATGACAAATGAACAGTGCAAAAGACATTTAATTAAAACAGAATGTAATACACTGTCAGACTTGGTTGATTCATTGGTTAGTTTTCCTAGACTGTTTTCCCCCTTCTCTATCTTTTGTTATTCTTTGTTAATAGGATGACTTGCTGGGAGAGGGGAAAAGCAAGGGATATATTCAGATATTAAGAAGATAAAAACACAAAAGATACCAATGAAAAGTAATGTATTTTAAAAAACAAACAGGATGCAAGATAAATTACAAGTAATTGAATCAAGTCAAAAACATTCCAAAGTAAATCTCTCTGACTTCCTGACACAGGAGAGACAGATCTATTTAAACTTATGGTGACAAATACTGGTCTACTTACATCATATGAAGGTATGTATTATTGTATATTGCATGTGACCTCTGCATTTGATCTTTAGTAAGCAATGCCACCCTATTGTACCATTGTTTTATATTAAGTGTGATGTCTATTGCCAATTCAATTCAACCCAACAAGAATTTGTTAAACATTTACTATGTTCCTCTCTGTGCTAGGTCCTAGGGAAGAAAAAAAAAATTATCTCTGTTCTCAGGGGAAATTCTAACTACATTCTACTTTGCCAGAAATATGGTACAGAGGACTATGAGTGAGGAAGAGATTAGATAAGATAGCCAAAGATTCCCTTTAACTCTTTTGGGAATGATGTCATCCCAAGAACAATAATAAAGTAATTCATTCAAGATGATGAAGAGGTCTAAGATATGTCTACTCCAAAGGTAGCTGAGATTAAGTGGAGATATGGACCATGGAAGTTAAAGAGGTTGATGACTCAATCAATAAACATTTTATCAAGAACTTATCATGTACAGGTGCTGTTGCAATTATTAGGGCTAAAAATGAAAAAATGATACAGGCCCTGACCTCATTTCTAATGAGTGAATATGATACACATGAAGAAATGATAACTAGGGAAGGGGGCTTTGGTCTAAATTATTATAGGGATTGTCTGTATAGACAGAGCAGTAGACTGTCCTGAATTTTCCAGTAGCAATGCTAATATTGATCTGAATATCGTTTAAAGAGAAAGAGGTGGAAAGTGGAGTAGAAGGAAAGGAGGAATAAAGTACAGAAAACTACAGTAAGGCAGACAGAAAAATGCATGTATTGATACATTGGTCAATGACTGGGTGGGATATCCAACATAGGCCAGCTAGATATAGTGGATGAGATGGTTTTTCACTATAATTCATACATGAGGACAGCTCAGTACCAAGGCAGAATCTCAAAACTGAGTGGACCCCTACAGTGGTGAATGCTCTCTGTAGGCACTGGTCAGAAGGATCACTATTCCTGATGAAAGATGCACTCACAGTCCAGTTGGCAAGATGCTCATCCTAAGTCAATCTCGGTGTCCTGAAGACAGCTGATCTACCATATACAACTTTGTAACATGTGCTATAATACTATGTTTCTGCATGGAAACCATGTGTCTAAACTTTGTAAGTAATTCTAATGTGAATGTTAGATATTATGTATCTATATGTATATTGTTTTGATGTTTGGAATAACTAGATCCTATACCATATGTCAAGTGGTAAAAGTTTATGATACATGTTTATAGATGTACCTGATGTCATTGACAGGGATCACAAATTCTTTTGTATTTATCTTCTTTTTTAAATTAATCTTTTATTTATTTATTTTTAGGGTTATTTGTTGCTGTTTTTTGCTTTTTGGAGGGGGGGAAGGTAGGGCAATTGGAGTTAAGTGACTTGCCCAAGGTCACACAGCTAGTTTTGTGTTAAGTGTCTGTGGCCAAATTTGAACTCAGGTCCTCCTGACTCCAGGGCCGGTGCACTATTCACCTTGCCACCTAGCCATATTTTTAGTTTTCAATGTTCATTTCCATAAGATATTAAGCGAAAAATTTGCTCAAAATCTTTCCCCTACTCCCTACCCCAACACAGTGAACCTACTGAATACCCCTTCCTCCAATCTGTTCCCTCTTGTATCCTCCCCCATGCCCCCCTAACTTTCTAGTAGGGTAAGATGGATTTCTACACCCCAAGTGCCTGTATATCTTATTTCCCAATTGCATATAAAAAACAATTTTGTTAACATTTGTGTTTAGAATTTGATGTCCAGATTCTTTCCCTTCTTCCCTCCTCACCCACTCCCACTGGGAAGAGAAGCAGTTCAATATAGGTTGTACATGTGTAGTTACCCAAAACGTTTCCATAACAGTTATATTGTGAAAGACTGACTGTATTTCCCTCCATCCTATCCCGCCCCCCACTTATTCTCTTTTCCACTTTGACCCTATCCATTTTCAAAAGTGTTTGCTTCTAACTACCCTCTCCCCCAATCTGTCCTACATTCTACCATCCCCCTACTTATCCCCTACTTTCCTGTAGGGTAAGATACCCAATTGAATGTGCATGGTACTCCCTCCTTAAGCCAAATTTAATGAGAGTAATGATGACCTATTCCCTTTCACCTTTCTGTTCTTCCCCTCCATTGTAACAGTTTTCTCTTCCCTCTTTTATATGAGATAATTTACCCTATTCTATCTCTCTTTTTCTCCTTCTCCCATTATATTCCTCTCACATCTTAATTTTATTTTTTAGATATCATCCCTTCCTATTCAACTCATCCTATGCCCTCTGTCTATGTATACATGTACACACATACACACACGCTCACATATGTATTTATACATACATACCCTCCTATACATACATATATGTGTGTGTGTGTGTGTGTGTGTGTGTGTATTTTCCCTTCAACTATCCTCATACTGAGAAAAGTCTCGTGAGTTACAATTATCATTTTTCCATGTAGGCTTGATAATTTCTTGGAAAATGGTGTCTAGACTCTTTTTTTGATCATGGCTTTCGGGTAGTTGATTAATTTTTAAATTATCTCTCCTGGATCTATTTTTCCAGGTCAGTGATTTTTTCCAATGAGATATTTCACATTGCCTTCTATTTTTTTCATTTGTTTGGATCTGTTTTATAGTATCTTGATTTCTCATAAAGTCATTACCTTCCATTTGCTCTAATCTAATTCTGAAGGAATTATTCTCTTCAGTGAGTTTTTGAAATTCTTTTTCCATCTGGCAAATTGGGCTTTTTAAGGCATTCTTCTCCTCATTGGCTTTTTGGGCCTCTTTTGCCATTTTAAGGTGTTATTTTCTTTAGTATTTTGGGGGAGTCTCCTTTAGCAAGCTGTTGACTCACTTTTCATGATTTTCTTGCATCATGCTCATTTCTCTTCCCAACTTTCCTTCCACTTTTCTTACCTGATTTTCAAAATCCTTCTTGAGCTCCTCCATGGCCTATAACCAGTTCATATTTTTTGGAAGCCTTTGATGAAGGAGTTTTGACTTTTTTGTCTTCTGGTTCCATGCTTTGATCCTTTTTGTCCCAAAAAAAGGATTCTATGGTCTGACTGTGCTTCCTCTGCTTGCTTATGTTGCCAATTACTTGACTTTTGAGCTCTTTCTCATGGTAGAACTCTGCTTCCAGAGTGGAGAGAGCTGTGTCCCAAATTGCTAGGGTTTTCACAAATGTTGCCAGAGCTATGAGGAGGCCCTCTCTGAAGCCCCCACAAGCTCTGGCACACTGGCCACACACCCCAGGACCCCCACCCAAGACTGCAACCCAGATCCAAGCAGACCAAAGCAAGAACAATTATTCTCTGAATGGTCACTTGGTCACCATATGACCTTCAGGCCAGGAGCTCCAGAGGCAGCCACATGGTGCCTTTGCAGCCTCTTGCCCTGGAGAAAGGGGCTGGTTGTGCTCTTCTGTCACCAGTTCCAACAGAGTTCCCCACTGACCTTCTACTTTCTCTTTGGTGCTTATGGGTTAGGAAGTCTGGAGAGCACCACAGTTGCTGGTGATTCACTCTTCTGAAGTCTGCTCCAGCCAGTCTGTGCCACTGGTTGGGGCTGCCCTGAGTCTGGGCCCACATGGCTCATACAAGACTGTGCTCAGCTCCCAGCCAGGTATAATAGACCCTTCCTGTCAGCCTGCCAGGCTGCCTTCAGCAGGAGGTTTGTTTCCCTCTGTCACTTTGTGGGTTCTGTAGCTCTAAAATTTGTTTAGAGTCATTTTGTTTTTTATGGATATTGGAGGTGGTTAGTGAGGGAGCTTAAGTAAGTTCCTGCTTTTACTCTGCCATCTTGTCTCTGTCCCCTCAATCACAAATTCTTTATAAGGGAGAAGGTGTAGAAAGTTTGGCCTTTGGGTGGAATTCATGTCCCCACAATGCTTGTGGCCAGGAAAAAGTTTGTTCATTTGGGGATATTTTCTGAACTACATCTCCCAAAAGTCTATGTGTAAGCACTTTAGCATAGGAATTTAGTCAGTTTAAAAGAGTCTATGAGAGCCTCATGGAGTTTGGTAGGACATAGGCTACAATAGCTGAGAAGCACAGGTGGAATGGAGATATGGTAAGAAAAAGGTAGCCATGTATAGACCATTCTGACAGTGGTGAGAGCTGGAACCAGTTAAATATTAAGCTTCTGGCTGTGTCAACAGAAATCAATACTTTTACACTGTTGCAGTATCAAGACTAAAAGGAAAGTAACTAAGCAAAGAGAATATTGTAGAGGCTATTTACTAATACCTTGTAGAGAACTCAGTTTACTTTATCTAATAAGATATAACCAGTAAACAGCTAAACTAGAATCCAGGTCTTCTGACTCTAGGTCAAATAGTCTTTCCTTTATTCTTCTTTGCCTCTCAAATTCCAAGTGTTTTGCACTTCATTCATATTCTGTCTTGTCTTAGTCTTATCTCCCTTGTGATAGATACTACTCAAAAGACCTTTGTTGTCACAGAGCACATCATATAATTTCCCCCCCCAAAGCCATACTGTCATACATACAGTATGTACTTGATAAAGACTTATTGAGTTGAAAGCCACTGTAGATAAGTCCCAGAGATATATTTTGCAGTGATCTAAATGTCAGAAATAAGAGAATATGTTGTAAATCTTGGTTACTTTAGAAGTATGTAGAAAGCAATTGAAGCATCCATAACCAGACTTGGCAGCCATGCTATTAAGTGAACTAAGGTCAAAATCTGTGTATACACATACATATACATGCTGTATATAATTCATTAGTATAACGTTTGCTAGAAATAACAGTTTTACAATAAGAGACATTACAATGTTGTAACAGTAAATTGCTGGACATATCTGCTGCTGATAAAGGAGTAGGGGTGTGAGCAAAGCAAGATGGAGACTGGAAAGGATGACTCATAACTTAGTATTTATTTTCTTAAAAGGCCATGAGTTCCTCATTATAAAAAAAAATCTGTTGATCTCTCAGTGATTACTAATTCACAAATGGATAACATTTTGTATTTAGCCAAATGGAAATTACTCAAAATGTAATAGACAAGAGGAACTCTTCAGCTACTTTTCCAAGGACAGAAAATGACCTTTACTAGGGTCAACAAACAGCGTTTGTTGTTGTTGCTGTTCAATTATTTCAGTTATGTCTGACTCTTTGTGACCCTGTTTGAGGTTTTCTTGGCAAAGATACTGGATTGGTTTGCCATTTCCTTCTCCAGCTCATTTTACAGATGAGGGAATTGAGGCAAACAGAGTTAAGTGATTTTCCCAGGGTCACACAGCTAGTAAGTGTCTGAAGTCAGATTTGAACTCATGAAGATGAGTTCTCCTGACTTCAGGCTCAGTACTCTATCTACTATGCTACCCTTTATTATTGTTATTCAGGCATTTTTCAGTTGTGTCCAATTTTCTTTATGACCCCATTTGGGGTTTTCTTGGCAAATATCCTGGAGTAGTTTGCCATTTTCTTTGCCAGTTCATTTTACAGGGAACTGAGGTTAAATGACTTTCCCAGAGTCACACAGTTAGTGTCTGAGGCCAGATGTGAACTCAAGTCTTCCTAACTCTACACCTACTTTTCTTTCCACTGTCCTGTCTAGCTCCCCTAATACTTAGTACAGAACAAAGACTAAACAATGTAAATCCTTGAGATTCAAGAGGATCAACTGACAGATAATCTATGCCAGATTGGGTAGGTTTTTTGGTTTCAAAAAATGAATAAGGTCACTATCCTTTGCATTGAGAGATCACACCCAAGGCCAGCAGTGATACCACTTCACAAAGCTCTCATAACTTGGCCACTTCCAACCTTTTAAGTCTTTTTACATTTAATTCTCCCCCATGTATTCTACAGTCTTGCTACACTGACCTATTTACTGATCCTCACGTACAAATTTCATCTCCTATTTCCATACCTTTGAACTACTGTCTGTCATGCCTAGAATTTTCTTCCTCCTCATCTTTACATCTTAATTCCTTCAAGATTCGGCTTAGTTCTTACCTTCTTCAGGAAGACTTCTATGGTCTCAGGTGTTAGTCCTCTCCCCTATGAGATTAAGTTCCATCTACTCTGTATTTATCTCTGTATGTCCCTCTGTGATCAATTCTCACACTTTCCCAATTATTCCCAATATTTTGTTAATGGAATATAAGCTCCTTGACTTCAAGGACTGTGTCTTTTTTTCATAATTTAATTTATTTTTAATTTTCAACATTCATTTCTATAAGTTTTTATTTTTCTCTGTCTCCCTCCCCAATCCCTCCCCAAGACAGTGCGCTATCTGATATAGGCTCTACATATACATATTTTCACATTAATCATGTTGTATAGAAGAATTAGAATGAATGGGAGGAACCATAAGAAAGAAAAAAAGAGCAAATAACATGCTTCAATATGCGTTCAGACTCCATATATCTTTCTCTGGATGTGGATGGCATTTTCCATCATGGGTCTTTTGGAGTTGTTTTAGGTCCTTGAATTGCTGTGAAGAGCTAAGTTACTATCAAAGTCAGTCATAGCACAATGTGGCTGTTACTGTGTACAATGTTCTCCTGGTTCTGCACTTCACTCAGCATCAGTTCATATTAGTCTTTCCAGGTTTTTCTAAAGTCCACCTGCTCATCATTTCCTATAGCACAATAGTGTTCCATTACATTCATATATCACAATTTGTTCGGTCATTTCCCAATTGCTGGGCATTCCCTCAGTGTCCAGTTCTCGGCCACTACAAAAAAGAGCTGTGATAAATATTTTTGTACATTTGGGTCCTTTTCCCATTTTTATGATGTCTTTAGGATACAGCCCTCGAAGTGGTATTGCTGGGTCAATGTGTCTTTTTTTTAATCATCATATCTCCAACAACCAGATCAGGATCTTGACCATAGTAAATACTTAATAAAAATGGTTGATAAGTTAATATAGAATGAACTAGAAAATATAGGGTTATATTGCAGTATCATTTGTAAAGTACCTTGAAGTCTTAGGATGAAAGGTACTATTCATTTTTAAGCAGGGGTAGAAAAATCTATGTCCTCTAATGCTTTCATTTTTTGGTGGTGGTGGTTATTGGTTGTTGTTTTTTTTAAACCAGCCACCTCTAAAAAGTTTATATTTATTTAACCTACTAACCTATAATCTACCTGACCAACCTATAAGGCATTTTCTTTTAATTACATAGACTACCATGAAATAAAAAAATGAACAACTTAGAGTGGTGATATAAACTGGACCAACGATTTCATCAGTGTAGGGAACTCCAAGATAAGCAAGCTCTCACTAATGCATGTTGACATTTTCTAGGCAATTTAGTTTTAAAGAACTACTAGGACACTAAGAGGGCAGCTAGGGAGTGCAGGAGCTGGATCACTGGGCTTGGAGTCAGGAAGACTCATCTCCTGAGGTTCAAATCTGGCCTCGGGCACTTCCCAGTTGTATGACCCTGGGCAAGTCACTTAGCCCTGTTTGCCTCATTTTCTTCATCTGTAAAATGAGCTGGAGAAGAAAATGGTAAATCACTCCAACGATTTTGCCAAGAAAGCCCCAAATGGGGTCACAAAAACTGAAAAACAACAATAAAAGAACAGGGAGAAATTTAGTCACTAGCTCAGGGTCAAACAGCCAGTTTATATCAAAGTCAGGACTTGATTGAACCCAGGCCTTCATTATGAGACCAGCTCTCTAGCCATTATACCAAACTGCCTCTCTATAAAGCACCATGACATGCATAAATGAATATCTTCTTATAAGTAGCAAAAGACGAGTACAGGCGGAAGCCTCTTCTTTGTCACTTTCATAAACACATCACCAGAAATGCTATTATGTGTTCTGTATTAAACAGGTTATAGTTTATGCTAGCAGCGTGGTTTCATAAATATGAACGTTATGTGCCCAGGAACAGGGCCCAGGCACAAGAATTTTCCAAAACAGTCTTTTGTATCCATGATACCAAAACCACATTCAAAACACTCCAGTTTCAAAGCTGTAATAATTGCCTGGTTCTCCTTGAGGTCCTTCAAACAGGCTGGTTAAGAAGTCAGATATTTTTTAGAAACTATTCCCTTAGGAAGAAATGAAGACTCAATATTTCAAAAGCCAGGAAGCTTCTCTATCACTGTTATTATATAATTGGCTCAAATTTAGAATTGAGCTATTTACAGTAACAGTAATATTTAAAATATTACTTTTAAAGCATTTTTATCTTTGCATCCTGAGCATCTGGCATAGTGCCTAGTACACTAGCTGTCTCCAGGGCCTAAAATGGTCTCTATTCTCACCTCAGCCTCCTAGATTCATTGGCTTCCTTCATCAACTCAAATGCCATCTCCTGCAGGAGACCTTTCCTGGTCCCCCCAGGTAGAGTATCCTCCATCCAAAAATTACCTTACCTCTACTCTGTATCTATCTTGGACAAATCTATTTATTTACATGTTGTTACCTTCCTTAGAATGCAAGTTGCTTGAGGGCAGGGACTGATTTTGTCACTCTTTATATCCTCAACACTTAGCAAATTGATTGGCCCTTGGTAAGCACTTAAGAAATGGTTGTTGATTAATTAGCTGAAATTAGACTTAAAATTATAAACTGATTTGAAAAATGTCTATAAATCCTCAACAGTAGCTTGAAATAGCTCATCCTCTACATACCCTCTTCATTATGCAGATTTTAACAAGATCTTTAATACTGATTTCCTAGCAGATGGCCTGGGGAGGTACCCTGTACCACAGCAGAATGGAATAGATTAAGTGTTCAGTGAAATCTTCTCCACTTAGAGAAATTACTGCCAACCCCTAATGAGTCTCAAGGGTAGGATAAGGTGGGAGAGATTGGACAAAGCAGAGATGCCATTCTATCCCCAAGCAGGACAGGGATTGTCCAAAACTTACTGGTTCAACATGCAAGCAGATGCTTTGGCCACACTTCTTGGGAGTATCCTTTGTTGCCCTATGCCAGTGAGCCCTGCCAAAAGTTGATCTATTAACAAGCTGGCTAGCCTGTGGCAAAGAGAACTTCAAAATTTCCATCCATTTGGCAAAACTCAAGATTCTAGGGTTTTGGTGCAGTGCTACTAGAGAAGTTTCACCTGTAATATGATTGGCAGAGCAGAGAAGCCAGTGAGTTTGGCTGCCTCCCTGGATGACAGCATGAGCTAACTGATTTGGAACTTCCTTGAAAACCCTAACATAGGTGATATTTAAAGAGCCAGGCCACATTGGTCTGCCGCTTCTATTATACTTGTCCATCAGTGAGAGCCATCAGTCTCTGAGCTAATTTATCTCTTGTTAACTAGAGCAGGGTTTGCAGTTTTGCACCTGTCATTCTAGGGCAGCTAGGTGGCACAGTAGATAAAGTGAAATCAGCCCTGAAATCAGGATCTCTTTCTGAGTTCAAATCCAGCCTCATTCACTTGCTAGCTGTGTGAACCTGGGCAAGTCACTTAACTGGGTTGGCCTTTGTTTCCTCATCTGTAAAATGAACTGGAGAAAGAAATGGCAAACCACTCCAATATCTTTGCCAAAAACACCCCAAAGGGGTCACAAAGTTGGACACAACTGAAAAGCAACTAAACAACAACAAACCTGTCATTCTACAGGTCTCCAAATATTCTTGAACCACTTGACTTATGTCAGTACACAATATTTATATAAACTCATTTCCTTTGCCAAACTTGGGGGAGAAAGGTTGAACCTACCAGTTGGAAGAAATATAATTTGCCCATGATTGCCTACATCAGTGGGCAAAACACACATAAATAATTTTTTTTTGCTTTTTGGAGGAGGGAAGGTAGGGCAATTGAGGTTAAGTGACTTGCCCAAGATCACATGGCTACTTTTGTGTTAAGTGTCTGAGGCTGAATTTTAACTCAGGTCCTGTACTCTATTCACTGTGCTACCTAGCCACCCCTAAAACATGAGCTTCTTGGTCTAGTCTTTTTTCCTTTTTTTTTTTGGAGGGGGGAAGGCAAGGCAATTGGGGTTAAGTGACTTGCCCAAGGTCACACAGCTAGTAAGTGTTAAGCGTCCAAGGCTGGATTTGAACGATAACATTTTAAAAAGAGGTGAAGAGGAGAGAGTCTTCACAAAGCACACTGCTTGCTCTTAAAATATTATGAAAAAATAGTAACTATTGGTGGAGGGGTACATTGGTCCAGACATTCAGGAAAGCAATTTGGAATTATGACAAGTGCCTAAAATATCCATATCCTTTCATCCTCAGATCCTATAGCTAGGTATATACCCGTAAAGGAGACTGTTGACAAGAAAGGTCCTATATACACCAAATATCTATAACAATATTTTTGTAATAACAAATAACTAGAAATAAAGTAGATATCTATTAATTGGTAAAATAGCTAAGTTAATTGGGGCATAGGAATGTAATGGAAGAAACAATGAATATGTTGATGATAGAGAAGCATGGGAAGAATTCTAAGAACTGATACAAAGCAAAGAAAGCAGGAGTGGGAAAATATATACAATGTCTACAACAATGTAAATAGTAAGAACAATAACAAAATAAATTAAACTGAATGCTGTAAAAACCATAATAATGAAGTCTAAATTCAAAGAACAGAGATGAATGCATTTCCCTTCCTTCTTTGTAGAGGTAGGTGACTATGGGTGTGAAACATTACATATAATAGTGGATTTGGTTCAGGTGTTAGTTTTGCTGAACTAATTTTTTTTGTCTTTTTTTATTCTTTAGTAAAGGGCATGATTCTCTGGGAGGAAAGGGAAGAATGGGAGGAATGTATTAGGAAATGTGA
>CM053586.1:109052032-109067982 GCA_028646515.1 Pseudochirops corinnae
GCAGTGCTGATATGGTTCCTCATAGCCGAGCTGACTTTAGTGGGAAGTATCTTTGTGTGCGTTTTGGAGTTCTAGGATTAGTTTAGAGTCCTATTTTATGGGTATTTTGGGGTGGCTATGTGAGAACTGTGATATGTTGCTGCTACTACGCCACCATCTTGGCCCCGCCCCCCAGATGGACTCTCTCTTGCCTATGTCTTTCTTAAAATGTTGGACCTAAAACTGAACACAGTATTCTAGATGTGGCTGAACCAGGGCACAGTACAGGTGAAATAGTATCCCTTGTTCTGCATTCTGTTCATGGTGCCTAGGATAGCTTTACTTTTCTAACTTCCATGTCACATTGTTGATTCATATTTGGCTCAAAGTATACCCAACTCTCCAGATTATCTCTTGCAGAAATTATTGTCTAGCTATGTCTCCTCCACTTTGTACTTATAAAGATGAACTTTATATTTCTCCATATTAAAATTCTTTTTTTCTTTTCTAGATTCAATCTGTTGTGTTCTAGCTTGTCATGATATTTTTGATGTGGACTCTGTCTTTCCAATGTGTTTTTATATCCCTTAAATCTTCATATCAGCTGCAGATTTGACAAGTATAATATCTATACTTTTGTCTAAGGCATTCTTCATCCCTTGGAGGTCTCTTCCTACATTTCCAGTTTCATGACACCTGTCAGCCCCAGGTATTCTGCCATCCAGTGACACAGACCTTCTTCCTCTTCCACAAACTAGATCTTTCATCTTTTGACACTGGACATTTTCACTGACTGTCCCTTATGCATACAATTCTTTCCCTCCTCCTCTCAGCCTCCAGACTTGTTTTCCTTCAAGTCTCAAATAAAATTACATCTTCTACAGGCAGCCTTTTCCAAACTTCCTTAATGCTAATGTCTCCCCTGTGCTGATTAGCTCCAATTTATCCTGCATATAGCTTGCTTGTAAGTAGTTGTTTTTATGGTGTTTTCCCCTTTGGACTGTGAGCTCCTTGAGAGTAGGGGCTATGTTTTGCCTTTCTTCATACCCCCAACATTTAGCACAGTGACTAGGAAGTGCTTGATAAATAATGAATGATCACAATGATGACTGCACAGGACCAAGGACAGATCCCAGGGAGGTTCCCCTATTGACCTCTCCAAGACAACAGAGACCCATTAATAAATAATCTTTGGGTATGGTTCTTGAATCAGTTCCAAGCTCACATAACTTTACTAGAATTTAGTCCATATATCTTCACTGCCTCCACAAACATAGCATGAGATGTTTCATTGAATGTTTGACTGAAATATAGCTACAATATTTCTCTGATCTAATGATCTACTTATCCTGTCAATCAGTCAATAAACATTTAAGTGCTATTATGTGTCAAGCACTGTGCTAAGTCCTAGAGATACAAATAAGAAAAAAGAAAGACAGTTTCTGCCCTTAAAGGGTTTATGCTGCAGTCTAATAGGTGAAGACAACACACAATAGAAAGCTGAAAAGTGGAGGGGGGGGGTGAAAGGGAAGGGCAAAGTATCAGGCATGCTAGAGAAGCCACGGAAATCCAAAAGGAGTGGCAATGGACGGATAAAATGAGGAAAAGCATCTGGTTGGGCAAGACTTTTTATTGAAGGGATACTACTTTTATTTATCACTACTTCCCTTTCTAAATGCTCATAAATGACTCCTTTTATGATATGATCTGTAACTTTGACAGAAATTGATATCAAGGTTGTTGGTTTGTAGTTTGCAAATGCTACATTCTTCTCTTTCTCTCTCTCTCTGTCTCAAATTGGGACATATTCTTTTACAAAATCTTTCAGAGATTACTGATAGAAACCCTGCAATCACAGTTGCCAGTCTTTTCAGTACAGTAGGATGTAGTATATCTGGGCCTGGGGGCAGCTAGGTGGCAAAGTGCATAGAGGCCAGGCTTGGAATTAGGAAGACTCATCTTCTTGAGTTCAAATGTGACCTCAGACGCTTACTAGCTGTGTGACCCTAGACAAGTCACTTATACCTCATTACCTCAGTTTGGTCACCTGTAAAATGAGCTGGAGAAGGAAATTGCAAACGGCTCCAGTATCTTTGCCAAGAAAAGAAAAGTTTGGTGCAACTGAACAACTACATATCTGCGCCTGGGGACTTGAAGCCACAGGTTGCCAGAAGCTTTCTGACTGCCTTCTCACCTGGGTTCCCATTCCTTACTAATTACTTTTATTCTACTCTCAAAAACAGAAGCTAAATACAAATAGAATTTTTAAAAATTTGAGTAATTCAGTCTTCTCACTGAGATCTATTATTATCAGCCTCTCCACCCCTCCTCTTTTCCCAATATACCAAATAAAACTGTCTCATCCTTATATTACTCAATGGCCTCAGTTCTGTTAGGGCTATATTTTTGACACATTCCTGGCAAATATATCATCCACATCATACTCCATTGATGTGGGTATAACCCAGGGCTCTCTCCTCACCCCAATCTCTATCTGCATGCTCTTACTTGGTGACCTTGTCAGGAGTTTAATTCAGCAGCTAGGTGATATAGTGGATAATGTCAGGAATATTGTTGTTGTTGAGTCATAAGAGTCATGTCTGACTCTTCATGACCCCACTTTGGGTTTTCTTGGCAAAGATACCAGAGTGGTTTGCCATTTCTTTCTCATTTTACAGATGAGAAACTGAGGCAAGCAGGGTTAAGTTACTTGTCCACAGTCACACAGCTAGTAAGTGTTTGAAGGTAGATTTGAACTCAGGAAGATGAGTCTTTCTGACTTCAGGTCCAGCACAGGAGCCATCACCAATCATCTTGACTTTTCACTTGCCACTGGACTCGGATGACTCTAGAGGAGAGAGTGAGGCTGATGACTTTATGTAGCTCTTCCTCACTTAAATTCAAGGCATGCAAGTCAAGACATCACTCATATGATGTCATTGGTGCTCTGTGAGAATAAAAGATGAAGAGCAACAACAGACCCAGCACTCTATTCCACTTCATAGTGGGTAAAGTCAGGAATACAAATCTGGTCTCACTCACAACTACCTGTGGGACCTTGGGCAAATTTTTTTTTTTAAAACATCTATCTGCCTTGGTTTCTTCCTTCATAAAATGGGAGTGATAACAACACTATCTCCCAGGGTTGTTGAGAGGATAAAATGAGATATTTATAAAGCACTGTGCACATCTTAAAGTGATATATAAATGCATTATTATTATCCTCATCTTTGTAGGTAATTATCATCTATCTAGACTAAGTACAGATCACTATGTCCAGTCTGTCTTTCTCTTGATCTCTAGTCTCTCATCACCTACTACCTAGTCCAACAGTTCAAACTGTGTGTCCTGTTAGACATCTCAAACTTGACATAACCCCACTTCTTTATTTATTAGTTAATTTATTTATTTTTAGTTTTCAACATTCACTTCCATAAGTTCAAAATTTTCTCCCCCTCTGTCCACCCTCCCTCCCCAAGACAGCATGCAATAGGTTTTACACGTATGTTCTTATTTAACACATTTTTCACATTAGTCAAGTTGCATAGAAGAATTATAATGAATGGGAGAAACCATGAGAAAGAAAACAAAACAAAACAAAAAAGACAATAGTCTGCTTTACTCTGCATTCTGACTCCATAGTTCCTTCTCTGGATATGGATGGCATTTTCTTTCATGAGTTCTTTGAAATTATTTTAGGTTCTTGCATTGCTGAGAAGGGCTAAGTCTATCAAAATCAGTCCTCGAATACTGTGGCTGTTACTGTGTACAATGTTCTCCTGGTTCTGCTCCCCTAACTCAGTATCAGTTCATGTAAGTCTTCCCAGCTTTCTCTGAAGTCAATTTGTTCATCATTTCTTATAGCACAATAGTATTCTATTACATTCATATACCACAACTTGTTCAGCCATTCCCTAATTGATGGGCATCCTCTTAATTTTCAGTTCTTGGCTACCACAAAAAGAGCTGCTATAAATATTTTTGTACATGTGGATCCTTTTCCCATTTTTTATGATCTCTTTGGGATACAGTCCTAGGAGTGGTATTGCTGAGTCAAAGGGTATGCACATTTTTATAGTCCTTTGGGCATAGTTCCAAATTGCTCTCCAGAATGGTTGGATCAGCTCACAGCTCCACGAACAATGAATTAGTGTTCCAACTTTCCCACATCTCCAACATTTATCATTTTCCTGTTTTGTCCATATCCTCCCTTTGGCACTGAATTTCTTCTGATCATCTATGGCTTTGGGACATCCAGTAAGTCTAAAGGGATTTACTTCATGAGGGCAGGTCTTTTTTTTTTTTTTTCCTTATGTGACCAGAAAGTTATGTCAACATTGTCAGAAGCCACCAGGAAGCTGCTGCAATAGAGATTAACTGGGTTTGAGCCTTGATCCCCTTGACCAATTCAAGTCTTGGGACAGCTTCCTTATATTTTAGAAAAAGGATAGACCTAACCTACTTAGAGGAGGGACTCTGGTAAGTAATGATCTTGTTCCATTCTGCTTCAAGATTCTCCTTCAGCCTTCTAATATTTGCATACAAATATTCAAGGGTCTGGGTAGGTAAGTACTGAGATACAACTTAAATAAATAGATAGGTCGATAAACAAATGAATAGACACTATTTCCTAGCTTTGAGGGATTTTAAATTCTACCAGGAGGAGGGGAGACATATTCTATTCACAAATAATTATAATATAAGAGGGTATGATAGGGACAATGAGGGCTATAAGAAAATCTGAGGAGGGAAAGGATGCTGAGTGGATAAGGAAAGTCTTTATTCATAACAATGTAGAAAGAATCAGTTGTGAAGTTAATTTAAAATGATATGTTAGTAAGTTACCTGTCGGACTGCTTAACATATTACACCATCCTGCTTAAATTTTGTTTGTTGAGAAATAAATCATTTGGCTTTTTGATCACGATGCTTTAGGCATTAACCCAATTTGGTGATTGAAGAAGGAAAAAAATTATTTTGATTTTTGAAGCAGGCCCTGAACGTGAATGAGAATTCACATGGAATAATTTGTCTGCTGAGTATTATTTCTTCTTCCTGTACTTCCTTTCCAGGTGTTTCAGGCTCAGGATTTTCTGCAATTAAACGGCCAATTTAACCATAGCCTATGTCTCCTCCTGTGAAGAGTAATCTGTAATAAAAAAAAGGGAAGACTACTCTACAAAAAATTCTTCTTCTCTTTCCTCATTCCTTCTTTCCCAAAGTGATTTAAAAAAAAATTACTTATTGATCTCTCCTCCTTGATTATACTAAATGTTTAAAGTCATTTTCCTATTAATTTGACAAAGACAATCCATACTATGCAAGTTATGATTTTATAAATTGTATAGAAGATAATTAATCTATTTAATAAATTATATATGTAATATATATAAATTATATATAAAAATATAATAAACTATATTTATAATAAAGTTATGCATCTGGTAGTTATTTATTTTTGGGAGGGCAGTGGGAGTTAAGTGACTTGCCCAAGGTCACACGGCTAGTAAGTGTGTCAAGTGTCTGAGTTCACATCTGAACTCAGGTCCTCCTGATTCCAGGGCTAGTGCTCTATTCACTGTGCCACCTAGCTGCCCCCTGGTGGTTATTTTAAATGGGATTTCCTTTTTTATTATTATTTCATGGATTTTGTTATTATTATATAGAAATGCCATTGATTTTTGAGGGCTTATTTTGTAGGCTGAAACTTTACTGAAGCTATTGTCCCAATGAGTTTCTTGGCTGATTCTTTTGGATTTTCTAAGTGAATCTGATCATCTCAACAGCAAATAAGGATAGTCTTGTCTCCTCTTTACCTATCTTTTATCCCTTAATTTATTTTTCTTGTTTTGTTGCTATTGCTGGCATTTATAGAACTATGTCACACAATAGCAGAAAAATGGGGAAAAAAAGATTCTTGATTTATCCCTGTATTTACTAGGAAAGTTGATAGAGTTTCCCCATTGCCTATAAGGGGCACAGTAGATACTCAAGGAATAATTTGTTCATTTGCAAGGTCCTAGAAAGAAATTTTAAGAATGTATAATTAGGGCTTTTAATCCAGGAGCTGGCTAATAGTCTAAGATCATAGGACTTAGAGCTAGAAAGAATCTTAGAGATCATGTAGTCTCACTCCTTCATTGTAGACAGGAGCATACTGAGACCCGGGGAAATTAAATGACTTGTCCAAGGTCACGCCATGGAAAGGGGCAGGATTTGAAATCCAGATCCTTTAACACAATATCCAAAACTCTTTTCAAGACACTGACTCTAGAGTTAGAGGACCTGAGTTCAATTCCTGCTTCCAATACTGCCTGCGTGACTTTGGGCAAGTCATCACCTCTCTGGGTCTCAGTTTCCTCACACGTAAAATGAGGAGGTTGCAGTGTTGTTGTTCAGTTGTGTCCAACTTCTCTTTGTGATCTCAGTTTTGGAGTTTTGTGGCAAAGGTACATGAGTGGTTTGTCATTACAGATGAGGAAACTGGGGCAAACAGGAGTAAGTGACTTACCCAGGATCACACAGCTAGTAAGTGTCTGAGGTTGGATTTGAACTCAGGAAGTTGAGTCTTCCTGACTCTAGGACCAGTGCTCTATCCACCATACCACCTAGCTACCTGTATAGGGTAGAATAGATTACTTCTAAGATCCTTCCGGCTCTAAATCTGTACTCCTGTGAGGCTATGAATTCCCTTCTTCTCTATTCCTCCCTCCTTTTGGAGGTCTTTTGCTTCCATGTTTTTACTTTTTCATTTATAGGATTTATGGTACCTTGTGCAGCTGTGGGCTAGATTGTAATGCACAGCAGTGTTTGTTTAGACTGAGTTTCTTTCCCAAAAACAAGCTGCCAGGTACAGTTGCTATGCTGTTGATTTTTTTTTTTTTTGCCATCTATGTAGGAGCGTAACAACAACAACAACAATAATAAAAGACTTCTTCTTCCTTATCTCAACCAGATTTCATATGCTTTTGTATACATCTTGGCATTTAATGTACTGGAGAGGAATTTGACTTCTGAGCCATAAAGATACAGAATTAGTAACTTGGCCATGTGATGCTTTGGTTCGCTTCAGTGCCTTCATTGCAGTATGCCAAAAAGCCAGCTGTTGACTTTACTGCTGTAAAGATCATAACACACACTTGGCTCCCCAAGCCCTCGGTAGTTATCCAGAAAGGAAGAGGAGGAATGGTACAGCATGCCACATCCCTCCCCCACCCCCACCGTGGGATGAATCGTTACTTAAAAATTATATTTAAAAAAGCATCCTTGAAAATACAGTCAAATTACCAGTAAAACAGAGCATTGGCAGCACATTTCAAATGCTGTTTTTTTCTTCCTTTTGTGACTATACCTAGACCTGTCAGGGAGTTAAATGTCATTCTCCTAACATTGTCCTTAGGAACCAAATAATTTTAATTTCCGACTCAGTAGTTGAAGGTAATTGCATGAGGTACAGGATATGTGGGTGTGAAAGCTCGGTTGCTTGGTATTGTAGAGAATAGCAGGGTATGCAGTTCTGAGCTGTGGGACTGGTATATTAAACTCCCTTTCCAACCTGCAGTTCTTTGGAGGGAGATGGGAGGAAGGGCGGGCGGAAGGCAGTCATTGTTCTTCAGCAGAGGGAGGGGTAGTTCTGAGACTCCCGTGCAGAGCTTGTTCATTTTTATACTCTCCAGAGAAACAATACAGTGTCAGTTTTCTGAAGTGCTGGTAGGATTCGCTTTGCAGTTCTATGGAGAGAATGGAAGCAAGAGTGTTTTGAAATGATACTGTTCAGGTTGGCAGACTGAAAAAGGCATTTGCCTTGAAGCTTTTCCAACTGGACAGTGTCCCCTTCAGAATCCTTCTACTGACAAGGCATTTATAATGAGACTCATGGTCAGTAAGGAAACTGGAGCATGCTATCCTTACCATGAGACAGACATAAAAAGCAGGTGTCTACTAGCAAAGATAAGCCTGTTTTAAAAGCATTCTTCGGGGTATCCCCCATTGGTTCCACTTATAGGAGGAGTGGAGGCCTCTGTAAAAAGTGTGTGTGTGTGTGTGTGTGTGTGTGAGAGAGAGAGAGAGAGAAAGAGAGAGAGAGACAGACAGACAGACAAAGAGAGAGACAGACAAAGACAGACAGACAGAGACACACACATACACATACAGAGAATTCCTGCCTGATGGCTCAAAAATCTGGTTTTTAGCTTGTGTTTTATGCTCTTTTGTCTATGGAAATACTTACATTTAATAATAATAACTAACCATTTAGCACTGTGTTAAGCTCTTTACAAAGATTATCTCATTCGATTCTCACAACAACCCTGAGAGTTAAGTAATATTATTACCCCCATTTTCCATATGAGGAATGAGGCAAATAGGGGTCAAGGGACTTGCCCAGGGTCATACAGCTAGTCTGAGGTTAGATTTGAACTCGGGTCTTCCTGACTCCAGGCCATGGTGGTGTATCTACTGTGCCACTTAACTGCCCCTAAACTTAAGTTTGTCAAGACCAAAGGTTTCTCTTCTACAAGATGACAAGGTAATTTAGTGTAATTAAAACCAAGGGGCAGGTATGACATGGGAAGATAAATACTAGTGAAAGACGGTCTACTTTTTTTTTTGTGCTTTTTGGAGAGCGGAGGGCAGGGCAATTAGGGTTAAGTGACTTGCCCAAGGTCACATGGCTAGTAAGTATTAAGTGTCTGAGGTTGGATCTGAACTCAGGTCCTCCTGACTCTAGGGCCGGTGCACTATTCAAAACAGGGGTCTGTTTTTAACTCACTTACACTCAGGATTGCTGTAGAGACAGAGACATGACTAGAGTTTATGTCATTTGTTGCTTTCTCTCTCCCTACTAACTTCAATACCCCAAACAGGTATGAGTTCATCCAGGGATTACACTCTGTATCAAGTAGGACCCCCTCCATGCCTTAGGTGGCAATGGTTTTATGAGCTGATATGACCAAAATAAATTCATGGTGACCCAATCTGCATGAGCCTCTCCAAAGCTAAGGAGGTTCATTTTCAAATGGCAGCCAGAGAATTAGACACCAGATGGACGTTTAGGAGTTGATGACCTGCCTTTTAAGAACCAAACACTGTATTTGTTCTATGATGTAGCATTGGAGTAAGACTTTAGCTAGGTGGCATACTGGAAAGAGTGTTGGATATGGAGCCTAGAAGACCTGAGTTCAAATCCTGTCTTACACACTAGCTGTGTGACTCTAGGAAAGCTGCTCAACCTCTCTGTTCCTCAGTTTCTACAAAATAGTGATAATGATAGCACTTAAATCACAGAGCTGCTTTGAGGATCAAATAAGATAACTTCTGTAAAATACTTGGCAAGCCTTAAAGTGTTATATAAATGCTAGCTATTATTATTATTATTTCAGAAAAAATCTGATAAAATTATTACCATCTGCCCTACTACAGGGGGTCCCTAAAGTCTAGACACATAGAAAATCTCATTAACTATGCATATTTTAAAGAAATGAAATGAATGAAATTTTCAGCATTTTATTAAATTTATTTAATTAGCATAAATGAGATTTCATAAGAAGACATAGGAGACACATAGGAAATCTCATTCATTAATTTAATTAAATCAATTTCATTAATATGGAAAATCGGCCCCAATAGGTAATGAAAGCTTTTATTCCATATGAAATTGGCATGGTTAAAACTTATGTTAATTAAATAAAATGTTGTTGAAAATTTCATTCATTGCATTTCTTGAAAATATGCAAAGTTAGTGAGATTTCCTATGTGTCCAGACTTTAGGCATACACTGTATTGTGCCTTGAGTACCCTTGGGCCTTGCCTCTACAGCAAGGTGTAGCTAGGTGGTGCAGTGGACTTAGAATCAGGAAGACCTGAATACAAATCCAGCCTCAGATACCTACTATGTGACCTTAGGCAAGTCACTTACCTTTTGTCTCCCTCAGTTTCCTCACCTGAAAAATGGGGAAAATAATCGGGCAGCTAGGTGGTGCAGTGAATAGAGCACTGGCTTGGAGTCAAGAGGACCTGAGTTCAAATGTGACCTCAGACACTTAACACTTACTAGCTGTGTGACCTTGGGCAAGTCACTTAACTCCAATTGCCCTGCCTTCTCCCCTCCCAAAAGACAAAAAACAAAAACAAAAAAAGTGAGGATAATAATAACACCTAACCTTTCAGGGTTGTTGTGAGGATCAAATGGGATAATAATAATAAAGCACAGTCCTTGGCACATAGCAAGCATGATCCAAATGCTAGCTATGACTATACTTGCTGTAGCACTCATCCATGTAACAAGGGAGTTGGACTTGATGGCTTATGAGATTCCTTCCAACTCTAAATCTGTGATGCTTTCAAATCTCTGGAGCCACCAAGCCCCTTCTTAACTTGTCTTAGAATTTTGTCTTGCTGGCAGCTCTGTGGTTGACTGAATATATAGGAATCTCATGTGATATTCTATTTTAATAAAGTCTGATAGAGTCTTCCCGGAGGACAAACTTCTAAAGTGAACCAGAGACCTGAGTTTTGAACAACAGTGAAAAGACATGACTTGATTCATCTCTCCTAAACAATACTGGGGCATATCATGGAGTGTGTCCTTTGGACATTATTTATCTTAGTTTCTTTGTACATAGCGATGCTATGATATCGTTCTACCTCTTTTTCATGGAAAAGCATTTTATTTGACTAACTGAAAGCATGTGTGTAAATGAGCCTTTGATAAAAGGCATAAATATTCTGATCAAAATCTATCCCCATGGCAGAAATTCAGGCTTCATTATGTTGGAGGTAGTTGCAAGACTTTCAGATATTTTAACGGTACCTTGCAAAAAAAAAAAAAATCAGTTCTAGGCTGTATTCTTCCCACTTTCATATATACTGTTAAAAGAATTTTTTTGGAGTATTTCTTATGTCTTCATATCTCAGCTCTGCTACTTACTGCCTTTGAGACCTTGGGCAAATCACTTAGACCCTCTGGGGCTTTGGTTTCTTCATGTGTAAAATGAGGGGGTTGAATTTGATTTACTTTAATGGTCCTTTCCATCTTTATGTCTATGTCTGTGAGTCTATCCTTTGAATGAACGACATAGGATTTTAAACCTTAGCTAGCAAAATCTAAACCTCTAGAAGTCAAAGTGTTTAATTAGTGAAAGCGCCTGTCTTTTTTTTTTTTTTTACTAAGATCATCTGGTTTTGTTATTTTTGGAAAGTCAGCAGAGCTAATGCACCTTGCTATAGAGCAGAATTTGATGTAAGGGGATTTCATTACTGAATGAACAAAAAGATCTCATAAAGAAGTTATGCCTAAGGGAGTCTCAAGGGCTTAGACAGAGGGAAGGTTCAGTGTATTTCTATGGCAGGCACTTATTATGTTGCCCATGAAGGATCATAAGGGGCAAAATTTACAGTATATGCACATAAAGGTAAAGAAGTGTACAGGATCTTAGGGTCATAGCTCTGGAGGTGGAAGGGACCTCAAAATTCTGAGTCTCTTGTTGCTAGTTTTGTCATCTTTGGTGCCACTTACTGGGAGAGTTGTGGTATAGCAAGTGCTCTGCCATTTCTACACAAGACTGTCATATAGAGAAACTGCATCATCACAGAATCAGGAAGAGCTGGGTTCAAATTCTGTCTCCAACACTAAATAGCTTTGTGACCTTGAGCAAGATGTTTAATGTCTTCGTGATTAAGGTGAATCCATAGCACTAATTTACAGAGTCATAGATGGATTGCTACACGAATTGTTGGAGAGAATTCCCATACCAAGAGTTCCTGAAACTGACAAAAGCACAGATCCTTCACACATATTGTGAACTTGTTGAGTGGCTCCACCATTGTTAGCTATTTGGAAATCATTTGTCTAGGGGGAAAACAAAACTGTTATATCCTGTCTGCAGCTGGATGGTGATGAGTCAAACACCCAGAGAGAGGGGAGAGAATGGATGTATGAATTGGAAGGTAAACAATCATAAAATGAGATCCCAGAAGAGTTTAGTTTTAGTGAGTCTGTGGAATGTCAAATTCCAAAAGGATAGGCAGGAAAACCAATTGCCAGAGAAGAGACTCAGATTCAGTCTTTTGAGTGAGCTCAGTAGGCAAAATTTTAGGAGTGCTATGGATTCTACTATTTACTGGGTCAATTTGTCTTCCCAAAATTTAGTCCTTTCATATTGTAGCGGGGAGGTAAGATCCATGTGCCCCACCTGACTCCGCCAAGCCTACCAGACTCTTAAAGTGTCAATGGAACTTGGCGAAATGGTTGGATGAGAGGGGGATGGTGGAGAGAAGGAGGTGGTTAGGGAAAGAGAGCAGTATAAGGTGACTCTGATGTATCTACTTTGCAAAGTTAGGGACGCCTGAAGCCTGCCATGATCTGACTCCCATCTTCCTTTTAAGTTTTATTGCACATTGAGAATAGAGACCAGCACAATGTTCAGCATATTGTAAGCACTTTTGATTGACTGCATTTTGTACTTCTGCACTCTGTGTCTCGGCCAAACACAATCCATAGCCTGTATATGTTTCTCCATAGGCTATCTATTCTTCGTGCCTACAACACACCTTTTTACCTCCTCTTAGAATCTGTGGTTTCCTTCCAGGCTTAACCCATGTGCCACTTGTTATACAAAGTCTTTCCTTACTCTAGGCCAGTGGTTCTCAACCTTCCTAATGCCGCGAACCCTTAATACAGTTCCTCATGTTGTGGTGACCCTCAACCACAAAATTATTTTTGTTGCTACTTCATAACTATAATTTTGCTACTGTTACAAATTGTAATGTAAATATCTGATATGCAGGATATATTTTCATTGTTACAAATTGAACATAACCCACAGGTTGAGAACCACTGCTCTAGGCCCTTGTTACTATTCTCTCCTATTGCTGAGATTACTTCGTATGTATTTTATATTTTTAAAAATCTAGGTATAGTTCCCTCTCAGTAAAATGTAACCTCCTTGAAGGCAAAGATTGTTTTTGGTTTTATCTTTCTATTTTCAGTGCCTGGCACATAATAAGCAAGTGCTTATGATACAGTAATAAATACTTGTTGAATGGTTGTTGAGTAAATGGTGAAAGGAGTAGGAAGAAAAGCTGTTCAAAAAGACAGAAAAGGAGTTGTTAGATACATAGAAGAAGAACCAAGGGGAGAGAAAGGTGGAGAGAATGGTTAACAATATCAGGTTTTGCAGACTTTAAGGGAAGTAAAGCCCAAGAAAAGCCCCTCCCCTCCTTTTTTTTTTGTTAGCACAGTCAGGGAGGTAAGGCAATTGAACCTTGGGATCAGCAAAGCATCAGTTTCTGCTAATAATCCTAATGAAGACATTAGCCTTTCTCCTACTATAAGGTTGCTTATAGGTAACTCAGGTTCCTGAGCAGGTATATTTATGCTAGGCTTCAGGTGTAGGTGTAGAAGTGATTATGTTAGAAGACTGGGAAGAGCAAGAGAACCACGTGAGTGCTCTTTATTCTATAAAGTTTATAGCATAGCAATATAGCCTTAAGGAATCTGATTACCTGGGCTGGTTTCCCCATGTGTCTCTGTGATTCTGTCTTGTGTGTATTTCTGGGAGGAACTTGTGCATTGGGCTATGGTGTCAGCTGCTTGAGGTCTTAGGCCCAGAATTCACCATAATGTCTGCCATTGATAGGAACATAGGCTAAGGTGAAATAAGTACTTTCTGAGCTATATTTCTTTTTTTTTTTGAGCTATATTTCTGTATCATCTTTAGTATGTGTCTATTTCAGAGACTGTGGGGTCCAAGTGATTACAGGACCTTGACATATTGGATCTAGTGACATATTGGATCTAATGACCGTTGGTAAGTTAGTAAAATGGTGGGAACAGAAGACAGATTCCAAGGAATTGAGGAGTAAGTAGATGCCAAGAAAGTGAAGGCAGTGAGTATAAACTACTCTTTTAATCTGTTTGGTAGTAAAAATGAGGTGATGAACGGGACAGTAGTTTAAAGCCATATCTGGTATATTGTGTTAAGTTCTTGGTGACACATTATTTAGAAAAAATTAACAAGCTAGAATGTATCCAGGGGAGAGTGATAAGAATTAATGAGTGGAAATTATGGCATGGAATAAGAATTATGGCATGGAAACTAGTTGTAAAAGAATCTATTGAAGATAGGACATTTAGCCTTGAGAAGAAGCCACAAGATTGTCATCTTTAAATATGTGAATAGTTGTTTTGTGAAAGAGTGACTGTATTTCTGCTTGGTCTCAGAGGGAAGAACTATGACCTACATTTGGAAGTTGGAAAGAGGCAGATTTCAACTAGATGTAAGGAACAGTTTCCTAATAATTAGAGATTATATGAATGGAATCAGCTGCTTCAGGAGGAATTAATGGCTGATATTTCCTAGTACTTTAAAGTTGAAAGCCCTTTTTATGTATTCTCTCATTTGATCTTCTCAATAACAGTGAAATTGATGCTATTTTTAGCTTGACTTTACAGGTAAGGTAACTAAGACTGAAAGTGGTTAAATGTCATAATCAAGTCCACAAAACTATTAAGTGTCTAAAATGGGATTTGAACCCAAGTTATCTTGACTTCAAGTCCATCTTTCTAACCACCATATACCACACTGCCTCATACCTGGAGGTCTTCTAGCGTCAACTGGCTGTTGGAGATGTTGTAGAAAGGATTCATGTCTTGGGTTAAGATTCTTTGAGGACATTAAAAAATAGAAAAAGTTTTATTTTAGAATGGGAAGACAGTATGTTTGTAGATAGAGAGGGGAGAGCAAGGGAGAGGTTAGAGATACAAGAGGCAGAATGAAGGGATATCATGGAAGAAGTGGTAGGGGGAATAATTTAAGACATATGGAGAAGTTAAGTCTTGGAAAGGAGGGGTCTTCTTTCTTTGAGAACAAAACAAAGGGAAAAGGAATGAGTGAAGGTACTAGGAAGTTTTAAGATGTAGAAGGAGGGGAGTTGAGATAGTTCACATTGGATAGTGTTTATTTTCTTATTAAAATAGCATACTCAGATATTGGGCATAGTACCTATTGGAATTTGTCAAGGATCATATAGATTTAGAATGTCAAGAAGTTGAGTGATTCTAGTATGCTAGTGAGAGCATTGTTGAAATTAAGCCAGAAGAGGGTAAATGCAATAGGAAAATCAGACAGGGGTCAAGGATTTGGAGGTCTTAAGACAAAGGAGCAGGTTCAGTAGGAGGTAGGGAGTGGTACAGTTGGAAGGGTTGTAGTCAGTGAAGGGAATTTCAGCAGTGAAACCTGGACAGGTGCATCAGTTCAGAGTCATTATTGGCGTACTCTGTGTTGCCTCAGTGAGTGTAATTTCACAATATCATTGCTAATGGACTATAATCAACCATTAACATTAATAAACCTTACTTGCAATGTTTGTCCCTTAGATAACTTTAACCATTCCCTTGGTTGTTGGATATAAATAGTATTTATATTGTAAGGGATATTGACCAGGGAAATACTTTGATCAATTTGGTGAGTTTCTTAAAACTTTGAGTCTCTGGGAAATGAGATGACACCTCCAAGATGATGATGGATATACCTATTGATATCTTGTTGAAGGGATAGGGAATGGTTCCCAATTGGATTTCAAGGAATGAATGTTTGTTATGGATTTTGGAGAGGATAAATGCTTGTTAGAGAAGCTGCCCCACTGTGCTAGCCTAAAAGAGGAACTTCTCTCACTACCCCCATTCTCTACTTCAGACAATAGAGGTCTAGTGGGAAAGAGATTACTTGTCCAGCAGTCCCAAAGTGTGTTTGCCTTCTGAAGAGGGGTGGAGGAGGAATCCTCTTTTCTTATAGCCCTCTCTGCTGGGGACTTAACTGTTTTGGGGAACAGTTTTTTGCCTTTATAATGGATGTAAGGGAGTATCTTCAGGTTTTCAATAATTTGGTAATTTGAACAGTTTTTCATGTAGTCATTAACAATTTCTATTTCTTCCTTTAAATATTACTCATATCTTTTGAATTCACTGAGGA
>CM053586.1:109068482-109100672 GCA_028646515.1 Pseudochirops corinnae
TTTCCCCCTGAACTAGGTAAATGATATGTTTGATTAAAGTAAAATTGTTAACCCATTTTGAGTTACTTTCCTTTAGAAAAGCAGATCTAAGAACCTGTGCTAGTAGCCGCCCTAGGTATGCTAGGGTGCTTGTTGTTACAATGCTCCATGTCGGCCATCTTAAAATGCCTGCTTCAGTTACAAAGGAAACAGGTTGAGAGTATAGTCAAAAAAGAATAAACCAAAACCATTATGGCACAGGTGCATGATCAAAAGTCAAGTTAACAAGCATTTATTAAGGACTTATTTTGTGCCAGAAACTCTGCTAAGTGCTGGGGATACCCCCCAAAAATGACAAAAAAACCCATTTCTGCCCTCAAGGAGCTCACAATGTGATGGGGAATACCAAAAAAAAAAGCAGCTATGTACATACAAGATATATATCTAATAAACTGGAAGTCCTCTCAGAGGGAAAGTAGTGGCATTAAGGGGGACCAGGAAAGACTTTTTGCAGAATGTAGTATGTGAGCTGAGCCTTGAAAGCCAAATGGCACATATATTGGGCTAAGGATAATTCTCTAATGAGTCATTCAAATTTAATCATAACTGCTTAGGCCAGAGGTAACCAACTTTTTTTTTTTTTTAGGAGAGTCAGGTAAAAACAAAATACTCCTAATTGGATGCTATCTTAATGTCTCCAAATACCTGTTCAATTCTAGACATTATGCTGGGTAGGCACTAGGTGTTACAGAGATCAATAAAGTACTATTCTTTCCCTCAAGAAATTCCATTCATATTTTCTCACAGTTACTTGAAGTAGACCATCAAGAATTGTGAATAGCCATATTCACAATACAGCATTGCTCTCTCCATCAACTTTCATTTATGAGACCTCAAGTAGTAGCACTCTTGCTGGATTACCAGAACCTGTAGGTATGAAGTCCATGTGGCAGAGTACAACTCATGTTTGATAAATTTGCTCTCCAAAGAAAATTGCTAGTAAGACAAGTCAAGGGAAATAGTCATCATAGACAGTAGTACATTACAGCATATTCCCAAAGGTGACTTGCAACTATAATAGGTCAGCCCCTGTCTCCTCTGCAAACTCTGTTTCCGAACTACTTTACACCAGTTCAGTGCAGCTGTTTTTGGTAATTGTGCAATTCATGGCCCAAGCTCTCCTCCAATAAAGCATCTCTACTACCAGACCATGGAAGAGTAACCAATCCAATAGCAAAAGCATTTAAGATACTAAAACAATATAAAGAAGTAATGGAATCGTTCTCTGCTCCCTGTATACCATTAGATGTAACCTTCAACGCTGTAAATGGAAGAGAAATTTCAACCAATCCTTTTCTCTCCTTAATATGCTCTCAATAGACAACATGGAGAACTCTTAAATTTGCTCAAGATTCTTAGCTTGGCTCTCTAGGCAGTAGGACTCTTCTAAGACTAAAGGAAGCCATGGCTACCCCCTTCCAACCTTTCACTCCCACTGTAGCCCTCATTGTGCCTCTCTAACCCCAGTAACTTCCCAATACTTCCCACATGGTGAGTCCACTCACCTCTCCATGCTGTTCCTCCTATCTTATTTCCTTTTCTTTGTCCCCTTTTTCCCTCCTTCTCTTTTCTCTTTTTCAAGTTCACACCACCTGACCATACCCAAATCCAGGTGCAAAACTCCTCCAGGAACCTGACAACATGGACCTTTCTCCAATCAACAATAATTAACTCATTGTTGTGGACCCGAACCATCTGTGGGAACTCATATTAAGATCTGAGAAATTCATGTCCATATTACACAAGCAAGAATCAGCATAAAAAGGTATCATCCTGGAAATGTAAGATTAGAAAAAAAGAAAATAATGGTGTCATAGATTTAGAGCTAGTAGTCACCTTAGAGCTCATATAGTCCTACTTCTTTCTTTTAAAGGTCAAGTTACTTAATATGAGCTCCCACAGGTAGAAGGAGTACCTGTAGATTAACAGTTCTCAAACTTTTTGGTCTCAGAGCTTGAATTTGAAGCCAGATCTTATGATTCCAAACCCAAGTTTTTTTCCATTATGCCAAACCGAATTGGTTCTCAAATCATGGTACACATGCACACACAAAAGCCTCCATTAGGAATTTCTTTGGACAATTTATTTATGGGGACATGAATCATATAGGGTGATTGCATTGCATTGCAAACTGCACCAATGTAACACCATGAGATCATAGGTCCATTGAAGTTCATGAAGAATAATGTTTTCCCTTGAGATTTAGCAGGATGCATTGAATAAACTCTAAAAACAAAGACCATTCACTAGAAAAGAAGGATGCACTATGAGAATTTAAGCCTAGAAAAACCCCATGCCTACTTAATTGTGTCTATATGTATTCCTAACTCCTCTGACAAAAGATGATCTCTAAAGATATTTTCTTCATACTTACATACTCCTAAAATACTTTGTATTTACATACTCCCCCCAAATTCTTGGCATTAAGATACTTGTTATGCAGGCAGGAAAAGGTTGAGGTGGAGATGAAGTGTTAGAATACCTAGTACAGTCTCTAAAAGAAAGTGTGCATTCCAGAAGGGTCTTCTGAAACACTGATCATATGACAAATAAACACACATACCCCAACCACTACTTTCAAACAGTCAGGAGCTTTGTCTGGGGCTCCAAAAGGAGATATGGAGAGGAGAGGGAGAGAATGGGGGTGGGGTAGGGGAGAGAGAGAGAGAGAGAGAGAGAGAGAGAGAGAGAGAGAGAGAGAAAAATCAGCTCTTTCACTACATGTAACAAAATTCTCTTTAACCCACCTCATATCCTTAATAAGCCAAGTTTGCAACTGGAATTTGGCAACCTTTAGACTAGAGTAACAGTTCTCAAACTTTTTGGTCTCAGGAGCCCTTTACACTTTTTTTTTTAATTGGAGGACCCCCTTTAAACTCTTAAAAGTTATTGAGGACCCCAAAGAGTTTTTGTTTGAGTTATAGCTCTCCATATTTAGCATATTAGAAAAGTAAAACTGATCATTTTTACTATATTAATTTATTTCAAAAAAATAAACCTATTATGTTATCATAAATAACATTTTTATGAAAAATAACTCCTTTCAAAAACAAAAATTTAGTGAGAGTGTGGCATTGTTTTACATATTTTTTCTAATCTCTTTAATGTCTAGCTTAATGGATGACAGATGAATTCTCTACTTTGCTTCCACATTCAATCTATTATGATAAGTTATTTTGGTTGAAGTATATGAAGAAAATTCAACCACAGATTTCACACAGACATGTAGAGTTAGCAAGCCCAGGCATCTGGAATAAACTTGGGAAAGGCAGTTACTTTATTCTACTGGGCAAATAACTTCTCAGTAATATGAACATAATTTTGACTTCCTGGACTCCTTGAAAGAGTCTCAGGACCACACTTTGAGAACCAATGCTGTAAAGCAAACTTAGGTTAAAGAGGGAAAAGGAGCTACTAGGCCTTTCTCTCTTTATTTCTCCTCCCTCTCTCTCAATATCAACCCACATCTGGAGTGCTGCTATGGAGACAGAAGAGGGTACTGGATAGGTTGAGATTGTCACTGTTTCTGTCTTAGACATCGTAATTTACTGATCCCAACCCCCGCCAAAAAGCTCGAGTTGCCCTCCCTTCGTCAGACACTGACCTTTTTGTGACTGCTCCCTCCTGGGGGGCAGCAGCCCAGCTCCGCCTCCCCTCGACGGCTGCTCCTCAAGTAGGTCACCTGCCTCCTGCTGGCAGCTGGGGGCCGAGAGTGTCCCGGTGGCAGGTGCACCCCAGGAGGCGGGGGCACTCCTGGCAGCAGCTGCTGCAGCGCGGGGGCATCCGGCCAGACTGGCGGGGAGCTACTGGAGGGCAGTCCGGCCTGCCCGGCGCTGTCCCTTGAGGACCAGGAGCGCCTCAGCTCCAGGGTGAGCTGCAGGCAGAAAAGGAGCGCGGCAGAGAGCAGGCACAGGCGGAAGGCACAGCACCTCCACAGCGGTTTCTCCTTAGCCATCCTCCCTTGCCAGGCTGGGCCCGTTCTATGGAGGGTGCTCAGAGTCCCATGTGTGGAGGAATGGGGAAGCCCGCCCTCATGGGAACTCGCGCTGCAGCAGGGATTATCCCCATCCCTGGGCTTCGTGAGCTCGTTCCTTTCCCTTTCAATCTCCTTTCTTCTTTCCCTTGGCAGACAAGGCAAACCCACAGGGCAGGCAGGCAGCCGCCTGGACCTCTGGGATGGGTGAGAGAGGAAACGAGGGATCTGGAAAGGGAACCCGAGCTCGCTGGCTGCAAAGTTGGGAAACTCCCCTCGGCCGGCACAGGACACAGCTCAGACCCGCCTTCCTCCCTTACAGTCAATGGGAACCTTTGCGTAACTTTATCCGGAGGCCCGGCGGTCAGCTCGTAACTTGGCGCTGAGAGAACAGAGGGTGGTGGGCAGATGGAATGGGGCAGGGGGTGAGAGGTGAAAGCCCAGGGATGCGAATCAAATTGGGGTCCTCACTCAGACTTGGAGATAGATGGACAGCCCCTGGAGCTGCAGGACACTGCCTGGCTGCCCACTGTCCCAAGGACCCCTCACCCCAATGGTACCTGAGCCTCACACTAAGGGGGCCAGGGGGAGGGGAAAGCTAGGCAGTGCTTTTCTCCAGCTCTAGATCAGGCTAGAGTTACAGACATTTCTACCCACTCAAAGGTACGCTCATAATTGGATCCTGCAATGTAATTGTCTATATTGCTGCTGGAAAACTGAGAAACTGAATGGGGTAGTGGCTAAGGAACCAAACTTCAGGTCACAAATATCTAGAGTCAAGGCCCACCTTCGACATATATACTGACAATGTAATCTTGGACAAATCCCATAACTTCTCAGTGCCTCCCTCTGTTCTCTCAGACTACAAATTACAGATCAGCTGCCAGTCTGCATCCGCCAAAGTGGAAAAGATCACAGGTTCCAGAAATAGTTGAATTTAGTTGCTGCCTCTGAGGCTTAAACTATATGTAAATAAGACTTTGGCCAAATTACTATACCACCCTGAGCCTCAGTTTCCTCTGTCTAAAATGAGCGGTTGGACTAGATGGTCTGAGGTCCCTTCTAAGCTATACATCTGTGCTCTTGTGCTATTGGTTTCCACACCAGGAGTTTGACACAAGAATGACATCATTGGTCCAGACCCTCTCTAACCATCCTCTCCAGTCCCTCCCACCCCCACCAAACACACACACACACACACACACACACACACATCTCACCAGACTATGAGGAAAGCACAAAATGACAGGCAAGCTGCCAGGTTTGTTATTGGGAACAAATTCTGATTGTCAAGCAGTTTATGCCATAAACTTCAATGGATCTGTGATCTCATCCATGTGGGTCCTCCCTCCAGCAGTGCAGATGGCAACCCAGGAATCTGTTTTCAGCTCATGCCATTGAATATAACATAAAAAATAGATCAAACTTATGCTCAGGTTTACAATTTCTCTCCCTTTAAAAAAAATCATAGTACAGTTATCCATTGCACATCACAACTTTCCTCATGGCAGTTTCAATATATGACAGGTTGGGCATAAGAAATTAAATCAGAATTTGGCAGGAGTTTTGCAGAAGCCACAGTCAACACCAAAGGTCAGAAGATGATACAGAAAAAGTTTAGAAACTCAGAAATGTATAAAATATATGTATAGTATTGTATAACATCAACACATCTTATCTTTTAATACCATAATAATTCAGACTTCTTCTCTAGTACAAGGGGAGGGCCAAAAACTTTTGTGCAGACTTTCCAGATTGTGGGGGTACTATACCCCTAGATCCCACGATGTGGAAGAGATAACTGTACTCTCTACATGCATAATAATCAAAATAAGAGGGTCCTAACTCTAAACTCTCCCTGAAGCCACCTTGTACTAACTCTTAGTGTTTTGATCATGAGCTGAGGTGGGGGAGAGTGTAAGAGCAAGTAAATTTAATTTGATTCAAGAAGTCTTTATTGCTCCTGTGTTCAGGGCACTAGAGTAGTCTCTGGAGGTATTAAGAAAAAAATTTTAAACCAGTCTCTGCCTTCAGTGAGTTTATATTCACCTAGGAGTATACAACAAATAAGAAAATACCAAAAAAAGTGGAAAATAATTTCAAGAGGGAGAGAATATTATAACTGGGAGTTCAGGAAAGATCTCATGTAGAAAGTGGCACCTGATTGATTGGTCGTTGTCCTTTGTTTTCCAAGAGGACCAAAATGACATCACTGTTAAAGTCAAGTTTCTTTTTTTCTTTTTTTCTTTTATTCTTTTTTTTTTTTGCTTTTTGGAGGGAAGGCAGGGAAGTTGGGGTTAAGTGACTTGCCCAAGGTCACAGGGCTAGTTTTTTGTGTTAACTGTCTGAGGATGGAGTCCTCCTGACTCTAGGGCTGATGCTCTATTCACTGCACCACCTAGCCACCCGTAAAGTCAAGTTTCAATGTGTCCAACTGTGGTTTATCAGACCAATAAAAGCTCAGAATGCTCTATCTACCACAGGTTGGAACACAAATAGTCCATGGGGTGGATTCTGCATCCTGTGTATCCTTTGAGCTGTTTCAATTCTGCTTTGCCCATAGAGCACAACACCTTCTCTGATTATGGTGAGCAGTCCTGTGCCAGTGTCTCCCATGTCACACAATCAATTCCAAAGTTCTTGAGAGGGTCCTTGTAATAGTAATTAATTTAGCAGGTACTTAGCCCTTAGTAACTAAGGCCTAAGTATCTCTGTGAAAGAAACAGAAGGTGTGAACTCTGTCTCCTGTTGTTGACATAACAGGAAGGGGTTGGCTGAGACAGGAAGCCAAGGTGTGTGTGTGTGTGTGTGTGTGTGTGTGTGTGTGTGTGTGTATAAGAAGAACCCAAGAGAGAGGCAGTCAGAATCAAGAATTTCTACTCCTGGTGGAGGAAGCAGAATTGTCCCAGCATCTGGGAGCTGGGCTGCCACTGGGAGGAGAACTGAGTTGGAGTTTTCTTGAGACCAGAATCTGGTGAAAGCTGAAGTTGCTGCCAAGAAGGCCGGCCTGGAAGGCTGAGATTTCTTCTGGGTCCTAGGGCCAGCTGAACTGCTGGAGGACAGAAGAAGCATGATTAGGATAAGACTTTGTTTGTTTGTGGCTTGGTTGATCCTTCAGTTGTGAAGGTTTTGAGATGTGCTGGACCCTGTGAACTTCGGTGTGTAACAAGAACTGCCTGGAGGACTGGATGAGAACCTGGGAGCTGTCTGCCTCTGAATCCAGGTGACTGTTTGGTGGATTCAAGTAGGAGCTAGGAAGGGGATCCAGGGAATCTGAGAGACCACCCAAAAGTCAAGATGAAGAAAAGGCCTCTTCTTGGATATTGAATTAGTGATGAAATTGAAGTTTACTTGACACCAAGGGGTGGAGGGTTTGTATAATTTTCTAGTGATTGTATTTAGTGATTAATGATATTTAGTAATTGTGAATGTGGATAAGTGATTGATTAAGTTAATCTATGATTGCCCCATGAGTGGAAGACTGACTTGTATTGTGAAATGATTGAATGATTAAGTTAGGAGGGTTTCCCCCTTAGGGAAACCAGATGGTTATTCTTTTGTTCTTTGTTCTAAATACTGTGGCCACTTTGGTGAAAACTATGTGGCCATTCTAATGTTAAGCTATTTTGAACACTATATTGTGATTTTCTGTGATAAGATGGAATGTTGTGAATATTATATTGTGATTTGTTGTGAATGTTTGCCTTGATCTGTTATGGAATAAATGTAGTGTTCACTATACTATGTAATCAGAACCTTAAAAGCTGTTCACAGCATCATTCTTTTGGGAAGCTGCTCATGCGTGGCATTACAGTCCTTGTATTGCTTCTTCTGACCACCATGGGAACTCTTGCCCTGTGTGAGTTCTCCATAAGACAGTCTTTTTGGCAAATGTACATTTCACATTTCAACAATGTGGACAGTCCATTAGAGTTCTACTCTCTGAAGCAGAATTTGAATGCTTGGCAGTTTAGTCCAAGTAAGGAAAGACTTCAGTGTCTGGTACCTTATCCTGTCAGGTGATCTTCAGAATCTTCCTAAGTCAATTCAAATAAAAGTGATTCAGTTTCCTGGCATGGCACTCATATACCGTCCAGGTTTCATAGGCATACAACAATGAGGTCATCACAATGGCTCTGTAGACCTTCAATTTTGTAGTCAGTCTAATACTTCTTCTCTCCCATGCCTTCTTTCAGAGCCTCCCAAATGCTGAGCTAGCTATGGCAATGCTTGTGTCAACCTCATTATCAATATGTACATCCCTGAAAAATACACTACCGAGGTAAGTGAACTTATCCATATCATTCAAAACTTCTCTATTTGCTGTAACCGATGATCCACCTGTGCATAGTGTGATGGTGGCTGATGGAGTACCTGTGTTTTCTTGGTGTTAATTGTTATGCCAAAATTAGCACAAGCAGCAGAGAATTGATCCATACTTTGTTGCATCTCAGCTTCAGAGGCTGCACTGAGTGCATAATCATCTGCAAAACAGAAAATCATGCACCAACACTCCTTCCACTTTGGTCTTGGCTTGTAGCCTTTTCAAGTTGAAGAATTTACCATCCATGTGGTAGCTGACCTTGATGCTATCTATGTTCATCCTCATTAAAAGCATTAGGCTGAAAACATCATGCTAAAAAGCATGGGAGCAAGCACCTAGCCTTGTTTCACTCCACTGGTAACTAAGAAGGCATGAGAGCATTGTCCATGACCTAGAACCTGAGCAAGCATGCAGTCATGAAATTGATGTACAATGCTGATGAACTTCTCCAGGCAACCAAATTTTGACATGATTTTCCATAAGCCCTAATGAACTATTATCAAAGGCCTTGGTCGGATATACAAACATTGTGTAAAGACCTTTGTTCTGCTCCTGGCATTTCTCCTAGAGTTGTCAGGCAGCAAACACCATATCAACTGTTCCTCAGCCCTTTCTGAAGCCACACTAGCTCTCAGGTAGATGACCATCTTCCAGGTGAAGGATCAGCCTATTAAGGAGGACTCTGGCAAGAACTTTGTTTTGAAGGAAGCCAAGGACTCCACCAGACTGAGACAAAGAAAGCACATTTTAGACGTCTGGGAACATAAGCAAAGCAAAAAGGGACAGATGGAAGGTCTCCTATAGGAAACCACTCTGCCCATTTTCCTCTTCTCTATTCCAAACTCCATGGTGGAATAGACCACTTGCTCCCAAGGCTCCTGTTGTTTCTACATCAGCAATCACTTCTTTGTTGGTCACAGCCAGGTCCAGAATAGCAGGTTACCTTGTTGCTCTTTGTATTTGGATGGCTGCTTCTTTGAACTTCTCCTGCCCCACAAGGTGTTTGTTGTTGTTGAGTTGTTTCAGTCACCTCTGACTCTTCATGACCCCATTTTGGGTTTTCTTGGTAAAGATAATGGAGTAGTTTGCCGTTTCCTTCTCCAACTCATTTTACAGATGAGATAACTGAGGCAAAGAGGTAAGTGACTTGCCCAGGTTCATACAGCTAGTAAGTGTCTGAGGCTAGATTTGAACTCAGAAGGATGTGTCTTCCTGACTTCAAACCCAGCATTTTATCCACTGTGTCACATAGTAGGCACTTAAAAAATAATTCTTGACTGAACCATGATGACTGGGTTTACTGTAATTTATGTTACATAATTTCAATTGGGCCCTCACTGCCACAAGAAAATCCTTTTACATCTCCTGAATTAACTTACTATCCCACTAACCATAGAGGTTCTTCTTAACCTCATCTCTCTTTAAACCCCCATGGCTACTTTAGGTAACGTATGGTTCCCTACTGACCTTATAATTTGATGTCATTTGTCATTGGGATACAACAAAACAAATATTTATTAAGCACCTACTATCTGGCAGCAATTGTCCTAAGCACTGAGGAAACCAAGACAAAAATGAAACACATTCCTTGCCTTTTAGGAAGTTTCCATTCTACTAAGCAAGAGAAAGATATGAACAAAAGGCAAAAAAAATGCAAAGTATGTAGAGAATAAGGAATTATATGGTGCTCCATCATCCTCCAATGCAAAGTGCTGTCCTTGGTACACCTTGTGAAGTTGGTATTACAAGGCTTATTTTCCCCTTAATGGAAGATGGATAAACTAAAGTGCCAAGAAATGAAATTAATCTCCAAAGGTTTCACATAGAGCCAAGATTCAAACCCAGATGTTTACCAACTCCAGCATTCTTTCCACTACATGATGAAGCTAGTATATAGCATATGTCAGGAGAGGAAGATTTATACCAATAAGTTCATACATGTGAAGTACTTCATGGTTATAAAGAATTTTACTTATTCTCTAATTTGATCCTTATCAAGCCAGCAGTAATCAGGTGCCCCCATCCCACTCTGTGTTATACAGCGGAGGAAATTGAGTAGGTGAATGAAGGGCAACAGTTCCAAACTTAATTACAATATTAGTAATAGCTAACATTTTTTATAACACATAATGGTGCAGTAAATAGAGCTCCAGGCCTGGAGTCAGGAAGACCTGAGTTCAGATGTTGTCTCAGGCACTTACTAACTGTATGACCCTGGGCTAGTCACTTAATCCCTATTTCCCCGAGTTCCTCATCTGCATAATGGGGACATACCAGAGAAGGAAATAGCGAACCACTCCAATATCTTTACCAAGAAAACCCCAAATGGGGTTATGAAGAGCCAGACATGACTAAATAACAAACAACAAAACATATAACAGACACTATGCTAATTGCTTTGTAATTAAACCACCTTGGGAGATAGGGGCTATTATCATTCCCATTTTATAGATGAGGAAACTGAAGCAAACCTAGACTAAGTGACCTACCCAAGTCTCTACAAGTAGTCACCCAAGTAGCCACACAGCTAGTGTGTGTCTGAGGCTGGATTTGAACTCAGGTCTTCCTAACTCCAGGCCCAGCACTCAATCACTGGGCTAACCCATAACTTCATCAAAATAGAACAAATAAGAGTAATAACTGACAATGTAGCACTTCATGTCTTGCAAAATTTTATATATATATATATATATATATATATGTATATATGTATGGTATGTATGTATACATACATACACACACATATACTTTATTAACTCTGGGGTATCCTCATCTCCACTCACATTGATATGTTGGATCCCCTGGAGTCAGGTCCCCTATACCTCCACTATTCTTATACCTAAGAGTAGAAAAAAATAGAGACGACAGAAGCAACATCAGGGTCATGCGTTCATGGGCCACAAGGTGGTGGGGAGATAAAGACCTGATGCCTCGTTCCTTACCAAGGACTTATAGAAGTCCTTGCTGCCTCACTAAAACATGGCCAAGAAGAGAAGAAGAAATATATGTCTGGTTAATGTTTTTGAATGCATTTTCAGTTCCAGCTCAGCTATGAAACAAAATGTTCTTCTTCACACGATACAGAGCCTGGAAACAGAGTACCTGCGCCTGCTCTGAATTAGGAAGCAGGACCCTTCTATTATGTCTTAGCAGAAACTGGCTCCACAGCCTCTCGCTTGAGAGTTGGTAGCAAGCAGGGTATGATGTAGTCTCTGAAGGTGCAGCTCCCATTTGTCAGACTTTCTTTACATACATGATCTCATTGGCTCTCCATGAGAGAGAAGGGTACTATAGATAGTACTTCTCCACGTTTTACAAAACATAACAGTCACACATCTAATTAGTGTGTAGAATGCCAGGACTTAAATGCAGGTCTCTCCTGACTATAAGCACAGAATATTTTTACCGTGATACTATGCTGTCTCTGTAGTCAGATCTATAAGAGAGTCCAATACAATGGCTGGGTGTGGTGGTCCACGCTTGTAATCTCCCCTGCTGGGAGACTGAGGCTGTTTGATTGCTTATGCTCTGGAGGTCTAAGATGCAGGAGAATAAAAGCTGATCTGATATCCACACCAAGTCTGGTACTACAATGGTGAGCCACTGGGAGAGCAGGGGGCCCCCCGGGCTGCCTATGGAAAGGCAAAGCAGCCTAGGTTGGAAAAAACAGAACAGGCTGTATCTTCAATGTCAATCAGATCAGCCAGGGGCATGAAGTAATTATTTAGCAACTGTCCAAGAAATGTATACATAACATCCTTTTAAAAATTATTTTATTTTATTTTTAATTTATGGAATAAAGCAAGCATTTCCATAATATGATATACTAAAAAGAAAAGATGAATGTACAACTTGATATTCCTTTTAAATATACAATAAAGTTATCATGCAAATCTTTTTTTTCCTTCCTTTCCCCCCCTTTAAAGCTAATCAACATTACTAGCTTTGTCTCCATCTTTTATTAACTATAGAAGAAAAAAATAATTGTAAAAGTAAACAAAACAATAAAATAAATTTGCTGATATCCAAGGTCTAAATGCTCACACTGAAAATGTAACTATTTGTTCTCACAAGCGGGTTTGAACTGGCTCCAATACACTCCTGAATCCAGCTCATGAGTGATTGCTGCATTTCCAACCTGGGCAAGAGAAAGAAACCCAGTCTCAAAAAAATGATAACATATTTATGACAGACAACTTTTTTTTTTTAAGAAAACCTTCTAGGTTACAGTATATTCTAATCTAGAGTCAAATGTTTTTTAAAAAAATCAGTGTCATTAGACACAGCAAGATATGTCCCTCAGTTGTTGGAACTTGAAAAAAAAATAGTCTTCTGTAAGATCATGGTGTGATAAAAATCAAATCCATTTAACTTTCTAAAAATCCCTTAAATACATACATCCTTGCTGTTCTACAAAGGCACAGAGAAATCTGTTTTATCACTGAATATTTCCAGCTTCCTCTTCCCCACCCTTCCTCAGTCACCAGAGTGACCACAGGACATCAGACCACAGTAAGCCCTCCTGGCTACAAGTCCAGAGTTTATTGGGGGAGGGGAGTATTTTCCTTTTGAAATCCTTACTTTCCCACGGTCTATTTGTTTGTTTATTTTAGGACTTCTGGTTTAAGTCCTTTCTGTCTTTGAGCCCGTACATACTGTGTTTATTTGTAAGAGGCCTTAGCCTGAACTATCACCTTTAATTCCTATGTAACTTTACAGCCTGGACAGCAGAGAGAGACCAGCTATGCACCCCCTCCTAATAACAGTGCTCTGTCTGATTAGAGCTATTTTATATGGAGAGCTTTCTAGTCCAAAATCTTCATTCCTACTGACCTGAGAAAACCAGTCTATTGGTTGTCAGGAATAGCAACAACAATAACAAGAATCATTTTTATCTAATGCTTCAAGTTTTACAGAGCACTTTATAAGGATCATTTGATTTTTGGTTATGATCCTTCTTTACAACCTGACTGAATGTGAAGGTATTTATAGATCCTATATTTGACTGCATGCTACCACAGGGGGGAGGGAGGAGGAAAGGAAGGAGGAGAAAATTTGAAACTCAAGGGATTGTGGAACTTAATGTTGTAAACTAAAAGTAAATAAATAAATTTTTTTAAAAATGATTATTCGATTTGATCCTCAAAACAACCCTGGAAGGTAAGTGTTATTACATTCCCCATTTTGTAGAGGGGGCTGCTAGGTGACACAGTGATTGGAGTGCTGGATCTAGAGTCAGAAAAACTCAACTTACTGAATTCAAATTACTAGCTGTGTTACCCTGGGTAAGTCATTTAACCTTTCTTGCCTCAGTTTCCTCATCTGTAAAATGAGCTGCAGTTCATGCCAGGAAATGGCAAACCACTCTAGTATCTTTGCTAAGAAACCCCAAATGGAGTCATGGAGAGTTGGACACACAGAAAATAAATGAACATAGACAGTAGGATGCAAAAGTATTACATTTGAAGTAAGAGGCTTTGTGTTTCAATTTCAGATCTTCCATTTAATTCCTTTGTGACCTTGGGCAAGTCGCTCCTCTATGACTTCACCCTGATCTATAAAATGAAAGGATTTAGACTAGATATTCTCAGATGCCCCTGTCAGCTGTAATGTAAATCTATGATGCTAAATATATTTAAATGTATGATGATAACGATATATTTCTTGCTGGTATGGATCCTATTTTTCTCTCCCGCCACCTTTTTTGTGCTATTTGCCAGTGATGAATATTCTAGATGATAGTGTAAGTAATAAAAAAGAGACTGACCTCAAAAGGATGAGGTAAGTAGAAGAAAGAGATTATCATTTCACAGCTGCCTGCTCAATGTTAGTGCCTGGAGGGGATTGTAGAGTTCACCAAGGCACAGAGTCCTGTGGAATGAGGAAGGTCCATCAATGTCAAGAAAAACTATGGTAACTCAGAACCACCATTCAATGATGAACAGATTTACAGCGTGCAAATGCAGAAAATTATTTAACCCAGGATTTGTTCCTTGTTGAGGTGATTTATGTGTCAGCCTTTGTAGGTGATAACGTCAGGTAGGGAGCATGTCTGCCAAGATCTTATCATGGGGATAATTCAGAAATGCTTTGCATGATCTTGATGATACCCAGGGTTTTTGCTTATCCACTGAGGTGATCTCCTGAGATAGTGGTCCACATTATTAAAGTTTGGACCTTTAAGATGACTCTGCACCCTCAGAGGAAATATACACAAAACAATATCATTCTTGAAAAGAATAACTTGACAACCTAATGTTTTGTCCATTTCTAGCAGTGGATAGAGCCCTGGGCTTAGAATCAAGATGATTCATCTTCATTAGTTCAAATCTGGCCTCAGACACTTACTGGCTGTGTGGCCCTGGACAAGTCACTTAACCCTATTTACCTCAGTTTCCTCATCTGCAAAATGAACTGAAGAAGGAAATGGCAAACTACTCCAGTACCTTTGCCAAGAAAACCCCAAACAGGGTTATGAAAAGTTGGACACAACTGAAACAGATGAACAACAAACAACAATTTCTACAGTTCTCCAATCAAATATGTCCATTATACAGGAGGGAACACAAAATAAAACATGAATGTTCTCTTAATATTTTTTCTCTTTATTTCACTGTCCATCTCCCTATCTCACTTATTTTCAGTCCCCGTGCATTGTAGTGAGTATATAAAATCCTTCCTTTATCCTTAGGGGAGCATCTGAAGCTGTAGCCTCCACACAGCATTTCTTTATGTCTAGTATGATAATGAATTTAATGTGGGTCAGTTGGAAGGCTTGGCGAAGTAAATCCAACAGATTACTATTGTAGCTGACAAGCGATCATTCATTTTTGACCTTTGCTTTTCTCACAGAATTGAACTTGTCTAAGTAGTTTCTGGATATGTTTCAAAAATGTGGCAAATCATTAACCACTGAGGCCTGGGTTGGGTAATTAAAACTGTGGGTCAGTGGCCCACAGAGGCAGCTTTCATTAGATCATGAATTACAAACCTCTTTGTTGAGGCTGTATTAGGCAGGCTGATGAAATGGAACTTTTTTGCTGCTAATCCTCAAGATGCTAAGGATTTCCCTTTGCAAACATACTGGAGACAAAATGTTGTGGTCACTGCATCATTACAACTCTCCCGATCTCCAATCCAAGTCCATAAGCATTTATTAAGTGCCTCATGTATACACTATGCTAGATGCTGCTGTGGGGTGGCAGGGGGTTGGGTGGGTAGGGAGGTGGAGGGATTGAGACAAAGACAAATCAAAAACATTCTCTGCCCTCAAGGAGCTTACGTTCTTGTGGGCTTTACCACAAGTACACTAATGAGTGAAGACATGGTAATTTGAGGACATGAGATGGGAAGAGTAATTAATGAATAGGTGGATCAGGAAAAGTTTTCCATAGTTTCCTTTATATAGCATGAGAGAGGTTGCTGCTGTTTGTGCTTTGTTCTCAAAGAGGACCATGATATCAGGAAGGTGAATCCATGACATGCAAGTGAATTGGATTTAAGTGAGGGAGGGCTGTGCAAAGTCACCAGAAGAGCTTTAGAGGAGGAGGTGAAGGACAGTATATTCCGAATGTGGAACCCATTCAAAGGCACTGAAATTAGAAATGGAGGGTGGAGATCTGGAAACAGCAAGTAGTTTAGTTTGACTGAACGTGGCAACTTTGACTCAGAGATTTTCCAACAGACCACATCTCTTTATTTTCATGAAGCATCATTCTTCCTTTATAACTATCCAGCACCAAGCCAACAAAAAAGAAGCAGGTGAAAAATCAGTGACACCCCATTCAAAGGATGGGAGTCATTATCTTTTCCTCCTAGCATCATTTCTCTACATTTTTTGTTGTAGCTGGTTAATGGACAGCTAGATGGCCCAGTGGATAAAGACTAGGCTTGAAATCAGGCAGACTCATCTTCATGTGTTCAAATCCAGCTTCAGACACTTACTAGCTATGTGACCCTGGGTAAGTCACTTAACCTTGTTTGCCTCAGTTTCCTCATCCATAAAATGACCTGGAGAAGGAAATGGCAAACCACTTCGGTATCTTTGCTAAGAAAATCCCAAGTGGGGTCAGACATGACTGAAAAACAACTCAACAACAAGAGAGAGTTAATAAATAAATAAATATACTTATATGTATAAATAGTATTCCCCTCAATATAAGCTCCTTGAGGGTAACTTGGGTCTTCATTTCTGTCTTTATGTCCCTAGTGCCTAGTATAGTGACTTGTCACACAGCAGTTACTTAATAAATGTCTGATGATTGATTAGCTGTTGGTTCAGAGTAAAGTAGAAAAAGTTCAGCTGGGGTATTTAGGGAGTTTGGGTCCTGCCTGCTGTCCCATAAGTAGGTTCCTTTTCTTCATACTTGCTAAGTCCAGGCCAAGTTAACTTAAGGGAAAAGAAAAGAAAATCTTTCATCATGCCAAATTGCTAAACTTACCCTTCCTTCCAGAAGAAGAGAAGGGGTAAGTGTGAACAAGCTAGCTAAGTCTTCACCTACCTTCTTTCCTCTTGACATCATACCCTACCTACATTAGTCCCTGAATGGTATTTTGCCCTAGCTGGGAGTCTCTCCCATTGCTACATAGAGAAACACAGAGTCTGAGCTGCATATTCCAAGAGAAACAATCTCATTGGACAAATGCTCCCCCAAAGGTGCTTGCTTGAGCACACTCAGTCCCAGAGTTTGGACTTAGAATCCAAAAGATATGAGTTCAGATCCTGCCTCAAACACTTATATTAACTGTGTGACTCAACTTCTGTCTGTCTCAGTTTCCTTATCTTTAAAATGGGGATAATAATTGCACCTACTTCATGAGGGTATCATGAGGATCAAATAAGAGTAAATATATAAAGAAATCTGCAACCTTACAGCACTATATAAGTGTTAGCTATGTGGTATAATGGATAGAGCCCCAGGTCTAGAGGCAGGAAGACTCATCTTCGTGAGCTCAAATCAGGTCTGGGCAAGTCACTGAACCCTCTTTGCCTCATTTTCCTCATATGTAAAATGAAGTGGAGAAGGAAATGTTAAAACATACCAATACTTCTGCCAAGAAAACCCTAAACGGGGTCACAGAGAGCCAGACACAACTGAGATGACTGAACAACAACAAATCATTATTCCTACTGAAGAAATTTCACTACCTGTTGTAGCAGCAACCACACCAGCATACCCAGGATGGCTGCCAGCAAAGGCTCTTAGATTTGCTTCACTAGAAAAGATAGCTGTTCAAGGGATCAACAATCTTTTTTTAATTACATTCACTAGTACAGGGGAAAAATTAGCATTCTAATTCTCTGAACTTCAGAGAAAATCCAGACAAAGAAAATACAAGCAGAGAAATAAAGATCAACAGGGCTTCTAACTGTCTGAGAAATTAGCACAGAACGGCAGACAGATACAACTGTCTGACCAAGGCAATATATACATAGTTACCAGAGAGAGAAGCACCAACATCTGGGTTTTTCAAAGCCCAGGGAGTCTCATCTGGTCAAATCACAAGAACACTCTTCCAGTAAGTGAGCCCCAAAACAAAATGCTAACCTCAGAGTATATATACCCTTTTTGGAGCCAGAGGACATCACAACCCTCTTGACTCAGTGCTGAATTAGACATTAAGGTGTGAACACCTTCCAACAAGCAAGCCTCTCCTAAGCAAACTTCCCTTAATGGATTCCACTGTAAGGCCTATTAATGAGTGGGGAAGATCTTAAATCCCATTAATATTACACCTGTATTGCCTGATAGACAAAATTTCAAGTCTGGTATCTTTTTTTCAACGAGGATGGGAATTGTGGAGAATCAGCACAGGAAGAAAAATACCAAAGATTCAAGTACTTTGAAGGAGGGAGGGAAGAAGAAAGTGTGATGGAAATGAAAGCTGGAGGAAAGAATGGAGATGGTGCCACCTTTACATAAAGAGCACAAAAGCTCCTGGTCAACCAGGTGCTCTCCAAAGAGCTTCCTAGGAGAGAGTGATCAAACACAAAGCTTTCTTAAGTCCAGAAATTGAATGAAATCAAAAGGACCTGGCAGAAAGGTTTGCAGGTGCTATTGCCTAGATTTTATGAAAATCAAGGGTCACAGAATCAAATGGTTAAAATAATCTGTCTCAAAACACTTGCAACTGAGGACTGCCCCCACTCTCAAATCTCCAATCAACATGATATGTTCCAGAAGGAATTTTCCTGCTGCTACTGATAACTTTGAAGTAGGTTACTTTCCTGGCTGAAAACTTCCCAAAATCCAGTGCCTACATTTCCATTTAAGGGCAAGAAATACCATTGTCTAGATAAAGTGAAATGCAATCTATCCAAAGCAGAAAATTTTTTTAAAAAATAGATTGAAAAGAATGCTATACCAAATGATTACAACAATGTTAATTTAAAAAATAATAACAATAATAACTAACATTTATATACCATTTTAAGGTTTGCAAAGGACTTTGCAAATATTGTCTCATTTTATCCTCACAGCAATCTTAAGTTCTAGGTGCTATTTGTATCCCCTTTTACAGATGAGGAAGCTGGGGCAGGTGTGTTTAAGTGACTTGTCAAGGATCACTAAAAGGAGGTAAAACTCTGAGTAACTGAAAAGATAATATTGATAAGGTTCTTAGGACCTGGTGCAGAGCAAAATAAGCAGATCCAAGACAATAATATTCGCAGCAATGATAACAACGTTAATGAAAAGATCAGTAAAAGAAAGTTGAACTCTGATGCAATCAACCAACTGAGCAATTGACAAATTTTTATTAAGTAACTACTTTGTGCCAGGACCCTTGCTGGGTGCTGAAGATACAAATACTAGGAATGAAGTTATTCCTACTTACAAATCAATGATAGAGAAAAGAGAAAATGAAATTTACCTCCTTCTTCATAGAAGAAAGATAGAACCGACTACTAGGACAGAATATTGCTATTTATTATCAGACAAGTTTTTGTACTGAAAATCCTTCCTTAATGGTTTTCTTTGTCCCAAGGGAGAGCTCAATGGAGGGAGTTGGGGGTGAGGAATGACTGTCACATAAAGAAAAAAGACATCGATAAAACAGATTTTTCCTCCAAAAAAGATCAATAATAATCTGAAGAAAACACGATGAAATACACTTCCCTCTTCTTGCCTGAGCGGCAGGGGAATGTGAGGGCAGAATATAGTCTCTACATTGTCAGACAAGGTCATTTAGTCAACTTTCTGCAAAACTTTTTCATTAAAATTTATTTCTGGAATTAGGATAGCTATCATTTTGAAAGCATTTGTAAAAATATTACAGATTCTAAAGTAAAATGCCATTTTTTCTTATTTTATTACTGCTACAATCCTTGAGACCAAAAGACCTTAGCAACCTTCCTGATCACTGTCCCATTTCCCCACCCCCAGATTCCTAGTGGAATTTCTACACTTTGGTTCATTGTTCTTTATCAGTCAGATGTGTTAAATAAAGTACTTCACTCATTCTGTGAATTTTTAATCACTTCCTTTCTCTCTCTTCCCTACCCCTCACTGCTCCCTTCCTTATTCACCCTGAAAACCCCCCTCAAATGACTGATCCATGCAGAGAATATAGATAACTAAAGCCAGAGCCAGGACAGAGCTAGAAGGAAAGAAACTGCCTAATACCAACAGTGGAAGCTACAGACTTCATTGATATTTCCACAAGTAAAGCCAATACCAACATCACAATTCAGTTAGCTGATCTGTTAAAGCTTTAATCAGGCACCTTATTTTGAGCTAAGACCTGTGTTAGGCGCTGGAGTTACAAAGATGAAAAGGGAAAGTCCTAGCTCTTGAAGAACTTTTATGTACCCCGGGGAAAGGAAAAACAATATATATGCATATGCATGTACACACATGTATATAGTTATACAGATTTACATGCATATACATATACATATATGCATACACACATATAAGTATATATGTATGTGGATAACAGAGGGCAACTAGGTGGTGTAGTGGATAGAACACTGGGCTGGGAATTAGGAAGGCTCATCTCCCTAAATTCAAAGTAGACATTTACTAGCTGTGGAACCCTGGTCAAGTCATTTGATCCTTTTTTCCTCGGTTTCCTCATCTATAAAATGAGCTGGAGAAGGATTTAGTAAACCTCTCCAGTATCTTTGCCAAGAAAACCCCAGTGGGATCATGAAGAATCGACCATGACTGAACAACAACATTGATTAGTCTTTTTAAAAAGGACGTTTACTAGGGTGATATTACAAGAACAGAAATACAAACATCTTCCTGGATAGGGGCACACTTTTCCATGCTACTTCCACGGGGAGAATGAGCTCAAATTTAAAGTGGCTGCTACAAATATTCCTTCCCTCTAAGTTTACCTCTGGTTGTGGCACCACTAATAGACAAGTCACTCTCTTATTTACAGAAAACAGTCCCTTCCAGCTCTTAGATTCTATGCCTAATCATTTTCAATGTGTCTACATAATCAAGGTGAAGTATAAGCACACAAAAACCCATGTAAGCCCACACTGTTTTCTCCTTTTGCCTCATAAAAAAAATCCTCATAATTTTCTCAGTTCTGATGGTTCTAGTCAAATTTCAGGTTGGAGTAGATTCTTCTTAGCTAGTATGCTTCTTGTCAGTTAATAATTTGAATAATTTAGTCTGATGTGCCGTCGTTGCATGTGATTTTGCCACTCTAAATCATTCCAGCTGACCTCTTCCACCCTAAACCCAAGCCCACCCCCATCCCCAAATAACTAAGACTACTGCTTGGGGAGTGAGACAAATACTTTCTGAAAGAGAATTGCTGTTGCTATGGAGAAAGGAGGAGAAATAATTCTCACCCACAAAAGGAGTCCAGGGGTAAAGAAGCTTCAGAATAGCTGACTGAGAATAGCAGGAGGCAGTCTGGCACATAGCGAGTAATTAATAAATGCTTGCTGATTGATTAATTGATTGATTAAACCCTCCTGCTCATCTATTTCATGTGTAGCTGTGCTTGGAATAGTGTTTATGCAAACTCATTCCAATTCTTTCTTCTTGTAATATTATCTTTCAGTACTTCTAATTATGTTTTCAAAGTAGAGAAAAATTGATGATTTTTCCAATGAGAGTTCCATCCTCATCACTGCTTTGTTCTTATCAGGTATTTGGATCATTAGTATTCTGATGATGCAAAGGATTTGGCACTCAAGCATTCCACACTGTCTCATTTTACTGTAATACCATTGAACATCCAAGAGACTTATGCCTTTGTTTTCCAGAACCAGGGTACCCCAAACATTCTTGTAATCATAGTGCACTCTCCTCACAATAATCCTGTGAACAAAGTAACACATGCATTATTATCCCTGTTTGTTTGTTTTTTGCTTTTTGGAGGGCAGTTGGGGTTAAGTGACTTGCCCCAGGTCACATGGCTAGTTTTTGTGATAAGTGTCTGAGGCCAGATATGAACCCAGGTCCTCCTGACTCCAGGGCTGGTGCTCTATTCACAGAACCTCCTAGCTGCCCCTATTATACCTGTTTTACAGATTAAAAAATTATATCTTGTAATGTTGCATTAATCCCACAATGTTGAAAAAAAAATGGATGAGCTCATAGAATCTCAGCTCCAATGCTTTTTTTCTCTTTTTGATGGGCATGGAGAAAATGGACAAGGAAGTGTATGTCTGAGAACTGAAGGCCCCCAATATATAGAGGTATTCTCAGGTCAGATCCATTATAATGCTATTCACTATAGAATGGAAGTTGATGATGAAGTAGTCTAGCCAAGACATTATCTAGGGAAATTGTAATATTTCAATCAACTCATGTTTCACAGGTAACACACAGGAGGCACTGGAGTTTTCAGATTCCAGCCTCTAACAGGTTCACTCTTGATCTGGTCAGACAAGCAGACACCTTCAGAGGGATTAATAATCAGCTTTATTCTAGTCTAGTCTTCTAAAAGGGTTGCCAAAAATAGAAGTACAACTCCTCCAGCATTCCTTAATCACCCTTTTCACAGGGGCCACGAGAAGTGGGGGAAGGTGAGAACTACCCCTACATCTCCATGGGATCAATTAAGACAGGCACAACTTGTGCACTCCCCTACCCTCAAGCCTTGATGGAGGCCAGTCAAGGCACACACAGATTCCCCTGTGGGTTCCCCATGTTCCCCCCCTTCACTGACCAGTGCCTAGTTGCTTTATAGGGCAACAGACAAAGAAGGCATCTTGCCAACATTAAGTTCACAAGTTAATTTTAGCAATATTGTCATTCTGTGCAAGCATAGTAAATATCAATTATGTCACCCCTTATCTCATGGCGCAGCCTCAGTAGGACTGTCTGTCACTATGATTCTAGGAACTACTATTTAGAATCCTTGGGGCTATTCTGGGAGTTATTATCTAACACCTAAAAACTAGGCATTGCCATGGCCATGGATCCTGAGAAACTGAACTCTAAAAAGGATAAGAAAATCCTCCTTACATACAATTCATCATGTCAACTTTATTTCCCCACTAATCTCAAATTGAAACTCTATTACTTTAGCCAAATAGTTCCTCCTTAATGAACAAAGGCCTATTTAAAAAATAAACAAACAACCAATTAAATTTATTTTCTAAAGACCTATCTTTTTAACATCAGTTTTCTCTCAGCAATCTTATAAATCTACAATGTGGCAACTATCAATTAATAAACATTTATAAATGCTTATTAAGTGCCAGGCATTGGACTAAGTGATGAGAATAAAAACACAAAATTGGAACGGTCAAATAAGAGAGAGAAGGAGTAAGAAAAAGAAGAAGGAGTGGGAGAAGGCAGGAAGAGGAATATAACTGGAAAAGAGGGTTGGAAAGTTAAGTAGAATGAAATATAACTAATGGACAGCCTTCATATTCCACTGACACCTACCCAATTTAGGGTGGAATACCATCCCTTCTGCCCCCATGGAGAATTAATGGGAGAACATGGACATAGGTTGCTCAGAGTAAGAAGGTGTGGGTTGGCTGCAATTTACATCAATGGATAGAGTACTCAATGAAAACACAGATCCATTGAAATATTGAAGAGGATGACTAAATTATAATCTTAGACATTTTTATTCTCTTTTTTTCTATAGTTTCACTAGATTCTTCCTGTTTCTTTCTCATGAATGACTTCATTAAGGAGGCAGTCATAGGATAATGAAAAGAACTGGACTCAGAGTCAAGGGAATTGAACACTGACATTAACTAGTTGTGTGACTTTGGATAAAATAATAACTCACATTTATAGAGAGCTTAAAGAATCACAGAGCACTCTCCTCACAATAATCCTGTGAACATGTGTTATTATCCCTGCTTTATAAATTTAAAAATTATATATCAGAGAGATAGAATGACTTCTCCAAAGTCACACAGTCATTGTCAGGCAGGATTTGAACCCAGATTTTTCTTGGCTCCAAGCCCAGCACTCTTTTCAATTTTCCTCTTTCACCATAATCAGTTTCCTCATATTGCCAGGAAATTAGACTAGACATGATTTCCATGATTCCTTCCATGTATAATTGGCCAATCCTAACTTCAGAAGACTGACATGCTTCCTCCATCTTAGAAAAGAGGTGATGGGACTATGAGTGCAGAAAAAGACACATTTATAGACATGACCAATGTTTTGTTTTATTGTATGTGTATTCTACAAAGGCTAAGAAAGAGTTTCTATTGAGAGAAGGAGGAATGAGAGTAATAAGGAGGAGAGGGGGAGGGAGAAGAGAAGAAGAAGGAGAAAGATTAATGAAACATCAAGCATACATTAAAGAACAGAAAGGAGAGCAGACGGGGATGCGGGAAAGTAGAGTAGCTTTGTCATCATCATGCTAAGTTTAATTTACACTCCAAGTGACATGCAATAAAAGTTCACAATTCTCTTTTCTGTCCCTTGCTTATAAATTCATGTTTGTTGATATTTCTTGAGTTCTTAAAAATTTATTCTTAAAAAAGAACAATTATAAAGATTTAATCTCCTTCTTGGAGTTGACATGCCCATCAGTATTTTGACATTTTACAAAATGCAGCATCCCTATAGTCAAAGAGGTTCTGCCTTTCTATTACAAACATTGCAACCTTTTTTAAAACATGAAGGACCTTAAATAATCAACTAGTCATAGAACATATTAAAAATGGAAATTTCCCTACATCTTTCTGTGCCTTCCTATAATATTAAGGGAATTTAAAGATCTTCCCTGCTCATTAATAGGCACAAAGAGCCCTGGCTGGGAGCTAATCAGTCCCTGGGCTATGTGAAGTTTCCAATTAAATGCTGGGGCACAAAGATTCTCAGGCTTCTTGGCACTGAGCCAATCAGATGTCTAGTCTTTGTTATATATTCTGGGAGGCTGGTGTTTTGCTTTGGGGGTTTGCCCATGAGAAGGATCTTTTGATTTCCTGGCTGAGACTCTGAATAGTCATATGATCAGAGCCTCCCAACTGCTCAGATTTCTGTGCTCCCTCCATCCTGTGATGTAGGTAAAGAGTATAACAATATTGCTATGTCAGACAGCTGGAGCCCTGTCTGTTGATCTTTGTGCTAATTTCTCTACTTGCATTTTCTCCATGTTCAGCGAACTGGCCTTTCCCCTGAACTAGTGAATGCAATTAAAATAGATCATTTGACCCCTTTAAAAGTTGCCTTTCTTTTAGAAAAGCAGATCAAATAATCTGTGCTAGCAGGCCATCCTGGGTGTGCTAGGGTGCTTGCTAATACATCTCCCCTGCCCCAAATATAGTAGCCCTCTTAGCACAAGTCCAGGGATAATATCTATTTAATTAGGGTGTTTATTAAATGCATAGGATTTTACACTTTTCCTAGGTTTTTCCTGAGGGAAGAAATCTTTAGATTTTTTTTTTTCCCAACCAGGAGTGATCATTTGAAAGTTTCTAAAGTTTCTAGGACCATCTCAAATACCCAATGGCATTCTGTGCATTCATATCAGGGTTCAGGACCCCTGGAGGGGAGACTAAATATGATCTGTTCAAGCCCATAATTTTGATGGTAAACATTTTTTGGAAAGGCAGTGTTACTTGCCCACATTAATGCGTAGCAGTCACTAAATGGCAGAGAGCCAGGATTCCAACCTGACTCCAAATGCTTGCTGAGTTTCACAAGGTAAAATCCAAGCCAAAACTATATGACCTGCATTTATCCAAAACACAAATAAATGCCAAACATTCTTTCTGGATAAAAGACAAATTGCTCTCCCTTGGCAACAATTTTCTACTGAGATATGTTACAAGATTTATAAAAATGAGAAAGTTGGAATGGATGACCTCTGAGGTCCCTTGCAGCTCTACACCAATCTTTTTGGGATATTTTGCAATTTCATGTTCTTGTAACAAAATCATTACATGTGGAATAAGGTACCACTATGAAAAACATTGTTAAGCTTGCCCCACCATTGGTAACTAAATCAGAATCTGTTCAATTTTCTGAAGCTTTTTGATAGTTTATGCCCCAAACAACTCTGTACGATAGGTATGATGGGAGGAAAAATGAATTTGACTTCAGAAAACTCAGATTAAAATCAGTCACTTTTTGTGTATAGAACCTTAGGTAAGTCTCTAGATATTTATGATCCTCAGTTTCATCTTCTGTTAAATGGAACAATGATACTTACACTATCTAGTTCACAAGGATGTTGGGAAGAGCAAATGAGATAATGTAAATAAATTACTTTATACCTATAAAATACCGCATTAGTGAAAGCTATAATTTATCAGTATTGTTACGACTCTATCTTTCTTGTGAGTGGCTTCACTACCTGAATTGTATCTCTTTCCTAAAACTTCTTGCACCCCATATTTTCCAAGTCACTGAAATTTTCTAAGATAGATTTTGTCTTTTCTCCTCCTAATCAAGCAATCTACAAGCTTTTATTAAGCACCTTCTATGTTCTAGGTACTATAAATCAAGGGTACAAATTTTAAAAAATGAAATAATCTCAATTCTCAAGGAGAATATTACATTCTAAAGTAATGAGGACAGCAGATAGATAAAAAGATTAGATATATCTATATCAATATATTTCTATAGAGGGGAAGGAAGGAGAGGGGAAGGAAGGAGAGGGGAAGGGGGGAGGAGAAGGGGGAGAGAGAGGGAGGGGGTGGAGGACAGGGACAAAGAGAGGAGGAGGGAAGGATGGAGAGAGAGAGGAAGGGAGGGAGGGAGAAAGGGAGAGGGAAAGAGGAGGGGAGGGAGAAAGAGAATAATGAGTATAATGAGTATAAATACAAACACACACAAAAGACTTCAATACAAGATAATTAGGGAAGGAGTATGTTAGCTTTGAGGGGATCAGGAAAGGCTTCCATCAAAGGTGGTGATTGAGTTATGACCTGGGGATTTTGTGAAGGAGAAGGAAAGAGGAAGAGCATTCTAGGCATAAGTGATGGCCAGAGCAAAGGCATGGAGATGGGAGGTGAAGGATCATGTGTGAAGAACAGAGAAGGCTGATTTGCCAGCATCACAGAGTGCAGTAAAAGGCGTAATATTCAATGCAGCTCAAAAGATAGCTTCAGGACAGGTTCTGAAGAGCTCTGAAAACTTAACAGGAGTTTCTATTTAATCCTAAAGGTAACAGAAGCAAAGGAGATTATTGAGTAGGGGAGTGACATAATCAGACCTTTACTTAAGGAAAATCACTTTGACAGCTAGATGGAGAATGGATTCAAGAGAATTGAGACGAGTAGACCAATTAGGAGACTACTACAATAATTTGTGTCAATGGTAATGAGGGCCTAAACTAAGATAAACTTTGTAGGTAGACATAAAGAATCAGATGTGAGACATGTTGTGGAGGTAAAAATGGCAAAATTTTACAACTGCTGGACTTGTGGGGTAAGGGAAAGTGAGGATTTCCAAATTTACAAACCTGTAAAAACAGGAGAATTGGTGATATTTTCAACACAAAGAGGAAAGTTTGAAAGAGGGGAGGATTGAAGGAAGGGGAAAGAGAATGGATTCTGTTTAGGATATGTTAAATTTTCTATCCAGTATATCTAGTTTGAATGCTTAACAGTTGATGAAGCAGAACTGAAGTTCAGGAGAGAGAATGGTATAGATGTATAGAGCCATAAGTCATTTGCCAAGAGATGATGGATAAACTTCATGGGAGATGATGAGATCACTAAGAGAGAGCATAAAAAGAAAATGCACTCGATAGGGCATTTGAGAATGCCCCCAATTAGGGGACATGATATAGATCAGTGCTTCTTAAACTGTGGGCCATGATCCCAAATGGGATTAATTAAAAATCAAACAGTAATGAACTCGAGGTGTTTCTGGTAGCACTTGCCTGTCCCACAACTTCACTGCAGCCTTGGTCCAGAACACAAAGCATGAGTACTTTGCATTGCACATGCCCTCAGGCCACACAATGCCATTGAATGATGCTGAAAGGAGAAAAGGGGTCACAAGAGGAAAAAGTTTAAGAAGCCCTGATATAGATGATGAGACAGCAAAGGAAACTAAGTAGGCAAGATAAGGCAGGTAGGAGGAGAGCCAGGGAGAATAGTGTCATAAAAACCTAGAAAGGAGAGAGTTTCCAGGAGGAGAGCATGGTCAACAGTGTCAAATTCTAAATAGAGTGCACTTATTAAGTTCTTACTATGTGCCAATCACTTAACCTCTCAATTCAATTTAACTCAACAAATATTTATTAGGCATCTACGGTGTATCAGACTCTGCATTAAGTGCAAGGGACACAAAAGGAGGGACACAAAGGGATACAAAATAAATGTCACTCCTCTAAAGGAGTTTACATTCTATGGGGGAGCTAAAATGCAAATAGCTAAATACAATCAAATGGTTCTGTGATCTCATAATTTTGAGTGATCCCTCCTGTGTCTGGGATCGATCTGCCCATGCCTACCCATTTCCTGCAACTCTTTACCTTGTCCTTTCACAGAAAGTTCACCTAAGAGGCAGAAGGAGGGAGAAAGGGAAAGAGAGAGGGAGGGAGAGGAGAAAAGGGAGAGGAGAAAAGAAGGGAAGAGAATAGAGCAGAGGAGAGAAGAGGAGAGGAGAAAAAAGGAGAGGAGAGGAGGGGAAAGGAAGAGAAGAGAAGAGAAGAGAAGAGAAGAGAAGAGAAGAGAAGAGAAGAGAAGAGAAGAGAAGAGAAGAGAACCTGCAATAACTACAAATGATCTGCCATCCTTAAAATGGAGAAATTCTCCAAAACACAATGCCTGTTTTCACTCAGTGTCCACTGGACTTTAATTAAGCCCAAGTATCCTTGCTAAAGTATTGCAAACCTCATTTTAAGCACAAAGAGATAATAGCTTCAATTATCTTTCAGACTTTAACCACGTAAGATAAATTACCTACATCAGTATAATTCATACACCACTGTTAGAATTAAGTCTTTGTTACTGATTGTGGTAAAACTTTGCCATGTACCTCATTAGACCTGCTGCTCAGCTCAGATAATAGTAAGTATAAAGTTAATGACAAGCTGTGGCTTTTATTTTCTTCCTTGTGTTAATACAGTTTTCTCCAGAATAATTTTTCAGTAGCTGAACAAAAGACAGATCCTGAAGTTCAAGAGCTTTGTATATGAGAAATATACTTCTAAACATATAACTTAGTAAGGAAGGCAATGACTTTGTTCCTGGCAGGCAGGTAAGATAAAGATCACTTGCCCACCCTTTTCAGTGATGTTCCCAAGGGAATGTTTTGCATGGACCACAGTGATGGGAATAGAAAAGAGTTGAAATGTAATGTTTGCCACCTAAGTCAAAGATCACGAAGTTAACAGTTCAGGAAATATTCCATATGTTAATGTCTACCACAGGCTTCCCTGGCCAGTACTGAATCATCAAAGAGTTGGGATATCCTCTGGACCATGAACAGAAGGAGCTAATTGACCCCTTACCCTGGAGGTTTGTGAATATCAGAAACTGAAGTGTCTCAGACAGCAGCAGAAAACCAGCAGAAGGCAGTGCAAAACAGATGGGAGCCCAGGAATACAGCCTGGCAGCTCCCAGCAGACAACTTCAGTAGGCCTGGAGGAGGGGAGAGGAGTCCAAACAAAGAGAGAAAGAAGTTCTGGCTGCAACCCAACCTTAGGACTCTAAGTTGTCCTGGCTATATGGGATCTTTCTTCCATTGGTGGTATAGGAATTTGTGTGTGTGTGTGTGTGAGAGACAGAGAGAGAGACAGAGAGACAGAGAGAGAGAGAGAAAGAGAGAGAGATTCTCTTTTCAAGAAGTTTATGTCCTTGAAGGGGTGAAAGGGCATTTTAGAGAGAATGTAGAATGTTGCTCCTGGAATCAAGAAGACCTGAATTCACATCCTACCTTAAAAACTTACTAGCCATATGACCCTGAACAAGTCACTTAACATCTCTGATCTCAGCTCCTTCTCTATAAAAAAGGGACAATAATAATACCTATGTCACAGGGTTGTGGGTGAGGACCAAAGTAAGATGAAGTGATGTATAAAGTATTTTGCAAACCTTAAAGCACAATCTAAATGCTAGCTGATTACTATAAATATAGGAATTTTTTTAAACACAGTAGTTGGGGGAGAAAGTGCAGTGGCAGTCTTTAGTATGTACCCAAAGCCTGGTACATTCCTCTACTACATAATCTTTCTCTTTTCATCTGAATAACACTTAAGAATCTTACTTTCCCAAAATCCTTCTGGGCTGTTAAAAGAGGAGGGAGACAAATTCCACTAAGAGCCACTGGATTTCTTTCCCACTATTCACACCACAAATAATTCTCTTGTATGTATCCAATGGAAACTCACCCCAGATCTATTGTTCAGTTCTTATATGTCTTTTTCTCAGTCGTCCAGGTCAATATTTCTTAGTCTTGGACTGTAAATCCTCAGGAAAATTGGGCATTTGGCAGTTTCTCTTTATTGTTCCTATGCTCTGTGTCCTTTTTACCACTAAGTAACCCTTCCTATTCTCTCTTATCATCCCAAATTGCTCATAGTTTCTTGCCTCTCAACAGCCTATCTTCATCCTCTTTCCCCCATCAAAGCTGGTTTTCATAAAGAAAAGGACTCATCCTGCTTACCTTCTCCAAAGGCTCTTCAGTTTTTCAGTGACTCTACTGAAATGTGGTATCTAGAATGGAACACAACACTTACCTGTGATCTGTTAGCTCAGGTTAGTAACGGGACTAGTACACCTTCACATTTTGGACATTATAGTTCTCTTCCCCCTTTTCTAAACTCAATCCACACACTTCCAACCACCTACTGGACATTTCAATCTGGATGCTCTACCTCTTCAAACAACACATTCCAACTAAATGCATTAAGGAATACAAAGAAATATGGATAGAACTTTATGGATCAACTAATCAAAAAGGACTTATTAAGCACTGGTTATATACCTAGTACTATATCAGGCACTGGAAACATTTGCAAGAAATAATACAAAGAGCAGGGTGGTTAGGTGACACAGTGACTAGAGCACTGGCCCTGGAGTCAGGAGGACCTGAGTTCAAATATGACCTCAGACACTTAACACTTACTAGCTGTGTGACCTTAAGCAATTGCCCTCCCAAAAAAAGGCAAAAAAAAAAAAAAAGAAATAATACAAAGAGAGAATCACCAGAACAATTAAAAAAAAAAAAGAACAAAAGGAGAGACATAATGGCTATTTAAGAAAGTTAGCATTCTTTCTAGGTCTAAATTAAATGATCTAAATGTAAATAGTCACTAAGTAAATTTAGTTGGTTATATCATTTGATGTTAATTTTTTAAATTTAAATGTAGACGTTTAACTTTTAACTGAACTCATAATCTTTCCTGCAAAATGTGTTTTTCTTTCTTACTTTTCTATTACTGTTAATAGTGTGATAATCACCCCAATTACCCAGGCTCAACTCCACAACCATTTTTTCACACTTCACTGTCTCCCCTAGCTACTCTGCCCCCATTGCCAGATACCAAGTCTTTTCAATCCTATCTTCCAAAGATACCTCAAACATGCCCTCCCCTCTCCAATGCTGCTGTTAACCACTTTAGCTCAGGTCTATATTATCTGCTACTTTACTATTGCAGCAACTTTCTACTTGGTCTCATACACTTTACATTTCCCTTATCAAATCTTCACTATATACCACTGCCCAATTTGGCCTTCTAGCACAGAAATATGATCACATTGCTCAAAAACTTGCCATAGCTCCCTGTAACCTACAAGTTAGATCCTTTTATCTCATCTCAATAGGCAAAGCTAACCACAAACTGGTTCAAACCAACCTCTTTCCAAGTTTATTTCACATTACTCCAACTCTTAACCTTTTTGGTTTCAGGATCCCTTTACATTCTTTTTTTAATTAATTAATTAATTTACTTTAGTTTACAACATTCAGTTCCACAATCCCTTGAGATCCAAATTTTATCCCCCTCTCTCTCCTTCACCCTCCCCCACCATGGTACAAGCAATCAGATATAGTTTCTACAAATACCTTCACATTAAACATTAGTCAAGTTGTAAAGAAGAATTATAACCAATGTGATGAACGAGAAAAAAGGAATGAAACAAAACAAAACAAAAAAGAGAGAGAGCAGGTAGTTTGCTTCAATCTGCATTCAGACTCCATAATTCTTTCTCTGAATGTGGACAGCCTTTTCCTTCATGAGTCCTTTGAAGTTGTCTTATAACCTTGCATTGCTGAGAGGTGCCCAGTCTATCAAAGTTAGTCATCATGTAAGACCCCAATTTCGAGCTTCCGTTACGACCCCTCCCCAGAACGTAGGAGACCAGTTTGATGTAAAAAACAAGAGGTTTTAATTCAGAGCCGATGCATCGGGGTCGCACTCATAACCTCAGCGGGCCAGAGGAGTCCGACCCCCGGGGATTACATTGCAGGGTTTATAAAGGCAAAAACCACAAAGTCATTGGTGT
>CM053586.1:109101172-109135148 GCA_028646515.1 Pseudochirops corinnae
GAGATTCTGGCCCGCTCAAAGCAAAAAGAGTTCGCAGCCGCAGCCACTGTCTCTGACGCGGCTTCCAGTCCGCACAGCACGGAGACTAGCTTCGGCGTTCTCTTGCTCCACCCCTTCCTGCTACGTCAGCAAGCTCAAGGGGCATGGAAGATCTTCAAATCCCAGTATTGTTACAGTGACTCAGCAGGTGATTTAAACTTTTTGAAAAGTTTTTGTATCTGTAAAATGGGGATAATAATAGTACCTCCTTCCTAGAATTGTTATAATGAGATCATGTGTATAAAGTCTTCCTTGCAAACTTTAAAGTTCCACATAAGAGTGAGCTTTTAATAGGTTACCTCAAGAGAAAAGCAATTAGTCACCAAAAATTTATTAAACAACCACTCTGTGCCAAGTGCTTGCTAAGGACTGGGGATAGAAAAAAGGGCAAAACCCACCTCTGATCTCAAGATATTCATAGTCCAATGGAAGAAAAAAGAGAACAACTCTGTAATAAATTGGAGACAGTCAACAGAGGGAAGGCACTAACATTAGGTGTTATCAGGACAAGATTCTTGCATAAGTTGGAATTTTAACTGGGACTTGCTGGAAGGTATGGAAGGCTGGAGGCAGAGAAGAAGGGGGAGAGCATTCCAGGCACAGGACATAGGCAATAAAAATGCTCAGTCACTGCTGCACAGAGTGTGTTGGAGGGGGAAGTAAGGGTTAAGAAGACTTAAAATGTAGGGGGGGGGGTGCAGATTATGAAGGGCTTAGAATGCCATGCAAATGATTTTTATTTGATCCTGGAGATAATAGCAAGCCACTGGAATTTATTGAATAGTGGAATAACGTAGCCAGACCTGTATTTTAGGAATCAAGATTTAGGTTTGAATCCCACTTCAAATTTATTAGCTTTGTAACATTCTTCAGGTATTATTACTTTACTCCTTGTGTGACCTTGACCAGGTCATTTAGCCTCTCTGGGACTCAGTTTCCTCATTTGTAAAAAGAGGGGGTTTGACTAGATGGCCTCTAAGCTTCTTTCATAAGCTCTATGAAGGTAGGTATTGTATGTCCTATGCATCCTTATAACCTTTGAAGGGGTTCTTAAGTTGCGGTTCATGAACTTAAAAAAATTTGGTGGGGGTAACTATTGCAATATAATTGGTTTCTTTTATAATTCTATGAATTTTATTTTGTTCACTTAAAAACATATTCTGAGAAGGAATCCACAGGCTTCACCTAGATTCCCCAACAAAGGTTAAGAATCCCTAATGCATTTAACATAGTGCTGCACAAAGTGTTGATAAGATCTCAACTACAAACACTTGTTGAATATATTCAGAAAAATATTGTTAGTTAAGGGGCAGGTAGGTGGCACAGTGGATGGTGTGCCAGACCTGAAGTAAGGAAAACTCATCTTCATGAATTCAAATTTGGCCTCAGACATTTATTAGCTATGTGACCTGAGGTAAGTCACTTAACTCTGTTTGCCTCAGTTTCCTCATCTGTAAAACGAGCTGGAGAAGGAAATAGTAAACCATTTCAGTATCTTTGCCAAGAAAACTCCAAATGGGGTCAGGAAGAGTAGGACCATACTCAACAACAAATTGTTAATTAACTCTTTTCCCTAGCTGAGCAATAATGATGGAATTTCAGGTGTCCTGTGACTCATTACCAGTGAGATGTTCTCCCACACTAAGCTAGCAATGCTTCAAGTCACCCTTTTCTCACAATCATTTAGACTATTCTGAGATTTTCTTTGTAAAGGAGTTGCCTATAGCCCATACATAGGGCTTTCAGGGCTGCTGCTAGTCTCAAACTCCTGGTCCTCTATTTAAAAGAATAAAAATAATCAAGCTTCCTGGCATGTGCACAAGGAAGGGGGTCCACAGGTGTGGAAAACTAGTCACACAGGCTCTACTCTGGGATTCGCTCTCTGCCAGCTGGACTTGGAGGCTAACGAGAAAGCGGTTTTGAGTGATGGGCAGGTGACATCCAAGGATGGGTCAAAGGAAAGTAAAGGAATGTTGGCTCCCAGCCCGGGCTCCCCAGGTCACCGAAGAGTTCACGCACTTCCAGGACACAGCTAGATTCTGGGTATGAAAATGAAACCTGTCAGGGAGTGGAAAGAAAGGAAGGAAGCGGACAAAATTGTTTTTGTAAATCTGGCAGCTTTGCCAGAGCTGTTGCATAAACACCCTCCTGGGGAGCCCGAGTCCCTAGCGTGGGGGAGGGACCAGGAGGTTTGATCCCCGAAAACACCCACTGGCCAATGAGGAGTGAAGGCAGAGGGGGCGTCGTCCAAATGCCTCCAATGGGGAGCAGCTTTACTTTTGGCACTAGCGGGCTCTACTCTTTCTCCTGTTCCTCGGGGAAAACAAGTGTTTTGGTCGCAAGTGTTCGGTGGGTTTCCAGGCTGCCGCCCCACAGAGACTTGTGCAGGTATTCTCCTTCACTTTACTAACCAGGTGGAATTGTCTAAATGTGAGGTTTCTGCCCACTGAGTGCCTCAAAGGTGACCTGGAAGCCAGTGAGCTGGGAGTCTTGAGTGAATGCTGCTCCTTCCCTTTTTAAAAACCTTTTGCTTTTAAGCAAGTAGTATTATGTAATATGCCACTAAGCCTTCACCAGCTTCTTAAGGCAGGATCCAAGAGGAGAAGTTCCTTAGAGATCATCTCTAGGGGTTCTTAACCTGTCACCCACGAATTGATTTCTTTAAAATATTTTTATAACTGTATTTCACTATATTTGTTTTTTTTTTCCTAATCCTATATATTTTATTTTCTGCATTTAAAAACATTATTCTGAGAAGGGCTTATCCTTACTAGTCTATCAGAGGGGTGCATGACCCCCTTCTCTCCAAAGGATTAAAAACTCCTGATGTAGTCCAACCTCTTGGTATTACATATGCAGAAATTGAAGCCTAGAGAGGTTGTGAATTAACCTAAGAGGAAGAGCTGGAATCTGAATTCAGACCCTTGAACTCTGAATCCAAATGGCTCTCTCCATGACACAGTGATGCTGCTCTCCTTCTCTGCCCCAACATCAGAAGGCCCATATAGACTAGACTAGCCTTCTATTAAGGGGATTTGTTCTGTGAAGTTTGGATTCAGTCAAAGGGCTGCACTTGAGGACCTACAGGGTCACATATGGCCTCGATTCTGCAGGTTCCCCACTGCTAGCTAGATAGTGTATAGCCAAGAGTGTTGAGGCTGGTCAGGACTGATCCCCAACAGTAAAATATGAAGAGTAAAACTTGTATTTGTTACTTTCCTACCTCTTGTCTGGACCTTCCTCTGCACCTCCCTAGCACCTGGAAGGGACCTCAGAAGCCACTGAATCCAGGCCTTTCTTTTCACAGACGAGAAAACTGACAGTCAGAGAGGTTCTATGTTTTCCCAAGGTCCCCAAAGTGTCTGCAAGTAGTAAGTGTTTTAGGCAAGATTTAAACCCAAGTTCTCTGACTCTTCTTCCCAGTAGACCATGCTGTCCCTGGTTCAGGGCAGAGCCCTTTCCCACTTCAAACTGTGTCCTGCCTCCTTCTCTCCTCCTGCCCTCATTGAAACTTACTATTCTGTGTCCCCATTTCCTTTCAGTTGGTTATTCCACCCACCACCAAACAATTGGCAGGTGAAACTCTCTTCAAAAGGTTAAATACAAATGTTCTTGGAAGAGTAAGATATTATCCGAGGATTTCTGGCCCCCTTGGCAAAGCCTTAACCCAAAGGAATGAGCTCTAATAGTGAAATTTCAACTGTTAATAGTGGTAATAGCTTACAATTAGGTAGCTTTAATATTTACAAAGTGTTTTCCTTAAAACAGCCCTGTGAGGTAGCATTATTTTACTTTTTACAAATGAGAAGAAAAGTTGTTGTTCAGTCAATGTCCTAATTTTGTTACCCCATTTGGGGTTTTCCTGGCAAGGATACTGGAGTGGTTTGCCATTTTCTTCTCTACGTCATTTTACAGATGAAGAAACAGAGGCAAACAGGGTTAAGTGACTTGGCCAGGGTCACGCAGCTAGTAGGTGTCTGAGGTTGGATTTGAACTCATGTTTTCCTGACTCTAGGTCCTGCTTTCTATCCATTACAATATCTAGCTGCCCCATAGTTAATTTCCCCCAAAGTAATTTCCCCCATAGTAATCACACAGGTAGGAAGTAACCAAGCCAGAACTCAAAATGTCTTGCACTTAAGTTCTAGTATTCTCTATTTACCTATATAAGTATATGTTGTCAGTCCTTTTAGAATATAAGTTCCTTGATGTTAGGGACTGTTTCCATTTTGTCTTTGTATCCCTAGAATTTAGCATATTATATGGCACAGAATGTTTAATAGATGCTTGTTGAATGATCAACTCAAATCCAATGCTCTTTTCACTTTAAATTTGGGGGGCAGGTGAGCTTTTCTGGTTCCCCTCAATAATTATATTATAGACTTCTGGGGTGGTCTACTTGCTGAAGGAAACAAGGAAGAGTGGGAACAACCAATGGTAAAATGGGAATCAGAGTAATTATGAGAACACTTTGTAACCATAAAGTTTACAGATTTGCTTCATTCAATACATATTTACAGACAGTGCAGTAGTAGTCTTAAATAATACATTGCTGCGAACTTACCTTGAAAAGTCTATCTCATAGACCTGAGTATATATCATATGTTTGCCCCTCCCCCCATATCTACTGATAAACTAATTAACTCTTGTCTTGGAAGTGTCCCAAGGACAATATGGATTTTCAAGTTATGTGTATCATCACCACAAGATTCATTTTAATCTTGCAGAGAGACTTCTGGAATGGGAATGTTCTTGTGTGTCATTCCAATACAACCCTGTTAGAGCTCTTATTTCTAGACTGCCTGTGGTCTTTTGGTACCTCAGGTTGGAATTCCATGGATAAGAGGCCTTGGGTATGATGAGTTTTACAGGAGGTATACTCCCAGATCTTCAAGGCAGCTGGGTAGTGCAGTGAATAGGGTTCTAAGCCTAGATTCAGGAAGATCTAAGTTTAAATTTAGTCTCAGATACTTACTAGCTATGTGCTTGGGCAAGCCACTTAATCGCTGTCTGCCTCAGTTTTCTCAGCTGTAAAATTGGAATAGTGATAGCACCTACCTCCAAGAGTTATTGGGAAGATCAAATAAGATAATATTTGTAAGGTGCCCAGAACATAGTAGGTGCTTAATAAATTCTTGTTTCCTTCGTTCTTAATGTCCATTCCAGCTCTGAATTCTATCCTACCTCTATTATTCCTACCTCAGATTTGTACCTGTAACTATCCCATCAGAAATGGGCCTACAGTTAATAGAAGCTATCCTACAGTTAGGTGACACAGTGGATAGAATGACAGCCTGGAGTTGCAAAGACTCATCTTCACTGTGTGACCCTGGGCAAGTCACTTAACCCTGTTTGCCTCAATTTCCTCATCTGTAAAATGAGCTGGAGAAGGAAGGGGAAAAATACTCCAGTGTGTTTGCCAAGAAAATCCCAAATGGAGATATGAAGAGTTGGACATGACTGGAAAAAAAAAAGCTACTGTAACAAAATCCTACAATTAGCATGTTGTTTTAAAATTTTGATCTTAAATGGAATGTGGTCCAAATGGGAGTCCATCAGTCAGAGGCAACTGTGTAGGCACTTAATATGTGTTTGTTATATCTTGTATTATACTGTATTGTGTTTCATTTAATGCCTAATGAAAGTTTTTCAGAACCACAGTTTTTAATGGAAGAATGGAAGGAGTCTCCAAACAGCATTCTAGAATCCTCTTTCCCCCACCTTCACAGAGCCAACTGATATGGCCAAGGTTGCAGTCATTGGTGCAGGTGTGGTTGGTCTCTCCACAGCTGTCTGCATTTCTGAATCCATCCCACAATGCTCCATTGATGTTATTTCTGATAAATTTACACCTGACACCACTAGTGATGTAGCAGCTGGAATTCTTATTCCCCCTGCTTATCCAGGTGAGTGAGACAGCAGTCGGCATTGCTAGTCTAGAATCCTGCTGTTAAAGATGGGTGGGCCTTTCTTGGTTCTTTGCCCAAGGCTGGTGTGGTTATGGGGACTGTGATATTGGTGATGGGGGCATGTGGTGCCAGAGATTAGCAGCCCTTAGTGAACAGACCGTCTGCTAACATGCTTGGGAGAAACTAAACCACTCCTCTAGGCTCTCGTCTTCACCCAGGACATTTTCCACCCATCCCCCCTTCTGCCTTTTAGCACATGCTAGGCACTTAATCAATATTTGTTTCCTTTTCCATTCATTCATTTTGTCCGGATTGGAGAAGGAAAAAGAAGGGCCTGTTCCAGACAGATATCTAAGATGGAAAACCCAGGGTCACAAATTTGCAGAAGCAATTAATCCAGAGGGAGATTGTGTACAGAAACCAGGAACAAGTCCAAAACCTAGTGGAGAATGAATAGTTTACAAGAACAAAGCTCCACAAAATAACAAGGCAGTAGAGAGCATGAAGCATCCACAATTGACAGTTTGGCTCAGGAAAGGAATCGACCTGAGCCATTGTCCTTTAATGGCCTTTCCTTGCTCACTTAGGACACTACAGTTTTGGGCCTGGATGGTTGTGGCTCTAGCAAGTGATAGGAGGAAAGACATGGTAAAGACAGTCCAAGGGCCAATTATTTTTTTCTTTTCCATTTTCTTTTTTTTTTTGCAGGGCAATTGGGGTTAAGTGACTTGCCCAAGGTCACATGGCTAGTAAGATTTAAATGTCTGAGACTGGATTTGAACTCAGTTCCTCCTGACTCCAAGGCCGGTGCTCTATCCACTGTACCACCTAGCTACCCCCAAAGGGCCAATTTCTGTGAAGTGAGAGAGGAGGCTTTGGTTTTCTGAAATGGGGGTGGGGATCCTATGCCCTGTCAACATACAATCTTCACCTCTTTCCTTACAGATTTTAGTACTCTAACCATAGTCTATTCTAGGGTAACCCAGGCTTGTCTGGGCATGACCAGTTCACCTAACCTGTAAGCAAGATGATGTCATATTTTGAGGGGTTTTAAATGTCAAACAGAATTTATATTTTATCTTAGAAATAACAGTGAGGGGCAGCTAGGTGGCGCAGTGAATAGAGCACCGGCCCTGGAGTCAGGAGGACCTGAGTTCAAATCTAGCCTCAGACACTTAACACAAAAACTAGCCGTGTGACCTTGGGCAAGTCACTTAACCCCAACTGCCCTCCAAAAAAAAAAAGCAAAAAAAAAAAAAAGAAATAACAGTGAACCACTGAAGCTTCTTAAACAGGGGAGTGATATGATCAAAGAATGTTTCTTAATTCATTTTCTGATCCTCAGGGAGGAGCTGGTATGAAGTTTTTGGAAAATTATATTTTCCTCATCTGTTTTTCTTTTTTCTTATTCCATAATGATAGATACACCAATTCACTTGCAGAAGCAATGGTTTCAAGAGACCTTCGACAGATTGTTTGCCATCACTAATTCATCAGAAGCTGTAGATGCTGGCATTCACCTGGTATCTGGGTAAGTGAGCAAATTTCAGGAGGGTCTTTAGAAAAATGTTAAACACCTGTGAACAAACAAGTTCTTCATCATAAGATATGCTCATGGTGTGCTGAATGCCAGGGGAACTGGAAACAGCGTTTGAAAAGTGACTTCTTTTCTGAAATGTAAGAGATAGAGTGATAATACTTAGCTGCTTTAGAGACAATAAACAATCGTTATGGTTCCTTACAACCAAAAAAAAAATTGTGTTTCTTTGGAGGAATGGTTAGTTAGAAAAAACATGGTGGAAAAAAATGGCTATAGTGAGGGAAGAACCAAACATGATTTTCTGTGTATCAAGACTAATTATTTTCATAGCATGATATTGAAATATATAAATGGAAGCATAATATGCATACATATAGTAAGACCTCATTTATCTGGCATCGGTGGAGGGGAGAAGTATTCCACAAAAGTGAATCTTCTAGATAACTATTTTCTGCTTTTAAACATGAGAATGTTTTAATTTTATCCATTTAGATGGACATTAAAAAATGTTTTATTGAGCTTTTGAAATATCACTGTCATTTCCTAATGTCTTCCCAGAGAATGTTTCTTATTACAAGTAAGTAAGGCTAAATGTTTTTTGGTAAAACCCCAAAGTTGGATGCTAGTGTATGTTTTTGATGTTTTACTGATAATTTTTCTTTTTATGTCATTTCTCAATAATAACCTATCCCTGGGAAAAAAATAGCCCTCCCTTGAAACATATAGGTAGCTGGTGCTCTATGGTTTACTGACAATGAAGGCTGCTAGATCCTGGAATGAGTTACAAAGGTAGCGTGTACAATCATTTTCCTTGAAAAGTCTTAAGAAATGAAGTCATTCAACTCTACAAGCCTCAGGATGGAAGGAGATACCTAAACTCAGAAAAAGATATAGAAAGACTATAGTTCAAATGGAGACTGAAGCAAAACACACTATCGTTCTCTTTCATGTCTGGTTTTGCTTTCTTTCTTTTTTTTTTTTTTCTTCTTTTCCCAGTGATTACAACTCTTCTATATGACCAAACTATTGTACAGTGTGAAAGTATTTGCAGATCCTATACATGATTGCACGCCACCATGGGGGGTGGAGGAAGGGAGGGGAGAAAATCTGAAACTCAAGTGATTGCGGAACTGAATCTTGTAAACTAAAAGTAAATAAAAAAAAATTAAAAAAAAAAAAAAAGAAATGAAGTCATTCCCATCCCTTTGGGATATATTACCTGTGCTGAACACATAGTAGGTAAAAATATTTATTTCATTTACTTGTGGTCATTCTTGAAGACCCTGAAATGGGCAAAATAATTGAGGGACAGAGCATTCAATAATAAGGATGAATTACCCATATGTGCCAAAGTTAGAGCAGACTGACGGTATTTAGAGGGATTCCGCAGGTCTAAACAACAGAATTTACTACTCGATTGTCAAGAATAATTAATTAAAAGACACTAGCACCTGGGCTAATTAATTAAAAGACACTAGCACTCCTCCCCAGCCCCACCTCTGTCCTCTGCCCTACTTTCCACTGGGTGTCCCAGAGTTTCTGTCTCGCCTCCATGGGACTTAGTCAAGTACTGCCCTTACCTTCACCAAAATGGCAGCTTGTTTCTTTTAGCTTGCCCTGGTATGATTTGTGGGGCTTGTCCCAGGGCGCTTTGTTAAAGGGATTATAATTCATGTAAATATAAAGCCAGGAGAGCCTTTTCAGGAAACTAGAATTAACACTCCTCTGCAAAGTAAGGTCCCTAAGGGCGGGAATTACTTCATTTTTTGCCTGAGTGTCCTCAACACCACGCCACAGTGCCTAGCATATGACTTAATAGGTGGTTAGTAAATGTTTGTTGATTGATTGCGATTGACTGTTCATAGTCACTTTAGAAGGCTGTATCTTACTTCTGACCTGCTGCATTGATCAAAACATTTTTTGGGCCTGTGCTTTTGCACTTACCTTCAGAGCCAGTTTACACATTCCACTTGAAAAATCCTCTCATGGGATGATGGTCACACCTCATTTGTTTGCTCTCTCAACAAACATTTGTTGTGTGTTTATACAAGGCACCACTGGGCTCCATAGTGAGAGATGCCAAGATGAACAGCAAAGAGCTTATCAAATGGGAACAAGTGAGATTATGTAGGTAAAGCACTCTGTCCACCTTCAACGGCCATAGAAATGCAAGTCATTGTCTTTGATAATGTCATTAAGTTGTGTGTGTTCCATGAAAACTGAAGAGCTCTCTTTGTCCCAAAGCTGGCAGATACATAGAAGCATTCCCCTCCAAGAGAGGCCCTTCTGGGCTGACACTGTGTTGGGATTTCGAAAGATGACTGAATTGGAACTGAAGAAATTTCCACAGCATGTGTTTGGCCAAGCATTTACTACCTTGAAATGTGAAAGCCTCTCCTATCTGCCATGGCTGGAGAAAAGGTGGGTTCCCCCAAAGCTTCTTTCCTACTTTCTTTCCTACAAAAGAAGTTGCAGTGATTCCTTTGATGGGAATTGGGAATTTCTTGAGCACCTTCAGAGATCTTAGGATCCTAAGACTAGAGCTAGAAGGGCTGTTAAGGCTATCTAGTCCTACTCTCCTTGTTTTAAAGCTAAGGAAGCTGAGAGGCCCAGGGAATTTAAATGATTTACCCCTGGTCACATAGGTATTAAGTGTCAGAGGTTAGATTTGAACCCAAGTGCTCTGAATCCAGGGCTAGTGCTCTTTCTAATATGTGGGGGGGTTACAGTTGTCCAACTTACAATAAAAGAGACTGAGGTAGAGCTCTGACCCAATGGCACTTTATTAAAGGGCCCATGGTGTTCCCTAATGAAGTAGACCTTATATCTTCCTCTTGATCTGAGAGCCCCCTTCCAGTACCTTATTTTTTATAGGGTTTAATACCCAAATATGCAAAAGAGGCATGGCAAAATATAGAATCTCATTGGTTGATAGACCTTGCCCAAAATGACATATTAATGTGTGTGTCACAGGTTGGGTGAAGCATAGGTCATCTCCACTGACTAAAGTGGTCAGAAGATGGTCACCTGCTCGTGACAGACAAGAGAGAATGATCTGGAGGTACAAAAATAAATTGGGAGATTTTCCAAAGCATCAAGGCATCCCACCCATGCTGGGTTTGGACATGGGATTTGAGTAAAACAAGATGGAGATATCTTTGTCCTTCTTGTGGTTGCACAAGTGAGCCTCATAACTTGGGAAACAAGTAGTGAACAATCCATTAAAGTTTGAAGTCCACTATAAGAACCTATCTATCCCTGACTGGAATACAGTAGGTGTCCAAATGAATTATTTTTCACATTCATCCTTTTTAAAAATTATTTTTGTTACTGTTGTTTTTGCAAAACTTATCTGTGTTTTCAGTGGCCTATACTTAACTCTGCAGCTAGTGAATAGGCTACTGGATTTGGAATCAGAAAATCCTGATCTCAGATCTTGTCCAGTCACTAACTAGCTGTGTGCTCTTAGGCAAGTCACTTAACTTCTCTAAGCCACAGTTTCCTCATCTGCAAAATGGGCATATTTTGCAAGCAGGGTTGTTATGAGGATCAAATCACATAATGTATGTAAAAGTACTTTGAAAACCTTAAAGCACCATATACATATTATTTATAACTTCGGGTGTTAACAGCCCTCATTTTTCTTTGCCCCAGACACCCCCCCTCCCCCAAATATGGCGCCTCCACGCTATTTACCGTTCCTCAGTAGAGCTCCACTCTTTACTTCATTCGGAACTTTCTCAACCTCTCTAATCCCCCCCCAATTTAGCTATCTTATGTTCCATTCCTTTTGGACCCTTAAGACATCTTTCAGGACAGCTGGTTGTCTGAGAAACTGTGCTACCACATTGATGGAAAAGAGTTTTCTTCCCCCTTCTCTCCTAGGGTGTAACATAGGTGACTTTCTAGAAGTAATTGCTCTTACCTTTTTAGCCAACTCAAAGGAATAGGAGTTTCATGCTGGATAAGAGGGAGAGATGTGTCATGGCAGGTTGATGAGAGAGATATATGTAAGCAGAAGGGGCCTTGAGGCACCCCTCAAGATGTAGGCAGCTGCCCCCCCCCGCCTGTGCACAGAGCTGGCCCAGAGGATAGGCTACACACACAATCATGGGCTGTTCCGCAGCCTCAGTAAGTAGCTGGTTCCCTCCTAGCCTTTTTTCATAAAATGTTACAATGGTCACTTTCAGTCTGTAGTATTCAAAGTCAAAAATGTTAACTTCACCCAACAGGCTATCAGACAATAGTTGCCATGTAAGCATCACCCCCTTAAAAGTAATGTCAACTTTGAGAAAATTTATTTTCTACCACAAATTAGAATTTTAAAGTTCAACAAAGAACTAAAGACATTCATTTTTCCTAAGGAGAAGATGAGTCAGTGTTTTATATGATTTATGTAATAGCCCAAGGACCATGACCAGATAGCATTTCCTCGTGCCCTCTCCTTGTCCCTTATAGGAAGTTCCCTGAAGAATCATGGTGGGAAGATTATCTGGACCCTTCCCTTTCCTCTATCAGAATATCTAAGTCATCTTGGATAGATGGTCATTCCTCCTCTCTTTAAAAATCTTGTGGAGATGCCTTATAGGATCAGAGATCCACTAGTCTAACTCCCTATTTTACTGGTGGGAAGACTGAGGATCACAGAGGTTTGGTAACTTACCCTGGGTCACATATAATAAATGGCAAACTCAAGCTCTTAGCTCAGTTCTTGACTCTATAAATCAGCACTATACATACATACTACACATACATAGCCTCACTTGCTAATCAAGCAACAAACATTTAAATTACTATTCTGTACGAGGAAGGGCAGTGAGGTGGTGCATAGGCCTGGAGTCAGGAAGACCTGAATTCAAATGTGGCCTCAGATACTTATTTGCTGTGTGACCCTGACCAAGTCATTTCACCCTGTTTGCCTCAGTTTCCTCATCTGTAAAATGAGCTGGAAAAGGAAGTGGCAAATAACTCTGGTATCTTCGCCAAGAAAACCCCAAGTGGGGTAGGGAAGAGTAGATCATGACTGAGCAGTAGTAGCAGTAGCAGGAACTGTCTGGTTTTGCTACTCTTTTTAATATTCAGAAAGAATTGTAAGCTCTTTGTGAGTAGGTATTGCTTCATTCTTTGTGTGCTATCTCCACAGCCTTTAGTAGGCTCTTAATAAGTGCTGATTAATTGATTAGTAAGCAAGCCCAGTTCTTCCAGTAGAGTCACTGTTACAAAAGCACATACTTTCTATTCCAACAAAACTAATGTCTCTCAGTCTATGGTGGTTCAGAGATTGGGCAAAGAATGCCAGTCTGTGTATTTCCAGGTACTAGTTTCCTTCTTCATCAGCCTTCAACACTTCCAGGTTGTTCCCTACAAATAATGAATGACCTTTACTTGCCCCATCTGTAAAATGGGGATAATGATATTTGCACAACCAACTTCCTGGGATTGCTGCGGATAAAGGGCTTTATAAACCACACAGCACCATAGAAATGTGTTGTTATTATCATTGTACCATACCACATCTTGGTCTTATGCAACATCAATTCTTTTGGGAAAGAAATGTGACTTTTTCTGGAAGATGTTACTTAGTTTATGCAAGCCTGTGTGGAAATGTACTTTACAGAAAATTCTCATTTGCATGTTATGACTACAGGTTATTAGTAAGAAATGGTGTTTCTTCTTAAGACACTTTTCTTAGTGTTTTTCCATTGGACATCTAACCTCAGGATCACAGACCCTATCCAAAACAGTCAACAACATGTTGCCTTGTGGTAAACATGTGAGATAATTTTAATAGCTAACATTTATATAGCATATGTTGCAAAGCATTTTATATGTGTTGTTTCATTGGATCTTCAAGACAATCTTGAGTGGCAGGTATAAACTGAGGACAAGATAAGTTAACTGACTTGCCCAAGGGTGTGTAGCTAGTAAGCCTCTGAGATAAGATTCAGTTCTTGCTGACTCCAAGTTCAATTTATCCACTGGACCACCTCCCTGCTGATTTTTGCTTTGATGCCTATTTTGGGGATGGGGAACTTTGAGGCTGCGTGTGGCCCTCTAGGTCCTCAAGTGTGATCCTTTGACTGAATCCAAATTTCATGGAACAAATGCCCTTAATAAAAAAATTTGTTCGGCAAAACCTAGACTTAGTCAAAAGGCCGCACCTAAGGATCTAGAAGGCCACATGAGGCCTTGAAGTAACAGATTCCCCACCCCTGCTGGCTCACTATTTCCCGACAATTTCCTGAGTGGTTGCTGTGTTTTAACTTTTCTGTTGTCTTATAATTGGTAACAAGGCTGAGATTGCTAGTTGCTGTTGAGGAAAGGAATTGGCACAGTGGGAGCCCCAGGGTAAGAGTCACAGAACTGAAAGGATTAAGTGTTCTCTCCTGTTCTCCTCCTAGTTGTCTGATAAGGGCCAGGCCTTAAGTGGCCAGGTGTGCATCATTGCTTCCCATCACCTGCCACAGAGTTTTCCAAAAAGGAACTCAGCCCTGGGGTTACAAATACAAAAGCAAGACAGTCTCTACCCTCAAGGAACTTATATTCTGATAGAGAGAGAAACAACACATATAAAAGAGTGGGGGCCAGGACAAGGGGATGGGTTGGTTTGGGAAGTGAAAGGGCTGATGATCCACTCACCCTTTCTATAAGCAATGGTATTGTTGATTTGGTTATAGTTCCCTGGGCAATTAAGTAGTCAGGGTTGACTATGTGGTTTTGAATCCAGGTGACTGGAAAATTAGTATTCCTCAGGAATAAGAAAGTTTGGAACAAGGACAGGTTTTAAGAGAAGGCTAATACCTTCCATTGGGGACTTGCTGCGTTTGAGAGGCATATACAGTGTCCAGGGAGAACTATCCAGTTAGCAGAAGAAGAAAGAGCCCAGCATGGTATGCTGGATCATAGTCCAACCAAGGAGCCTGAGAAGGATATATCAGACAGGTAGGAGGAGAAACAAGAGAGGACGCTTAATCCCTTCAGTTCTGTGACCCTTACCCTGGGGCTTCCATTGTGCAGACTGGTGATACCTCATATGGCCCACTATTGTCTGGGCTGGCTCCAGCCATGCTGTATTCCAGTCTAGTGCCTTCCCTCCGAAACTTACCTTCCCTTTATACTGAATATACCTTATAGGTACATTTTCTTGGCCATGTTCTTTCTCATTAGAGCACGAACTCCTTAAGCACAGTTTTGACCTTTCTTTGTATTCCCAATAGTACAGTGACTAGCACATAGTAAATATTTAAGAAACCCTTGTTGACCATAGGTAGAAGTTCTTCCTTATGCCAGTAAAATAATAGATCTCATCCAAAACTAACAAAAATCCAAATGCCATTCTGAAAGTTCTTTTCCAAAACTCAGCGGTATGTGTGTGTTATAACTATTGGTTTAAAAATATTACTTAAAAATAACCCCTTTACAAAAATTGGCTTTTTAAACTTTAATTTCTCTTAATAAATATGAATCCACAGCAACCTATAAGACAGCTCTAATTTTTTCTTTCTTCTGTGCTCATATAAGAAAAAAGATTACTTTGCAAAGCTCACTTACCTTTGCAAACACACACTTTTGTTTCTTTTGGAATGAGTCATATTTAAAGGCTGTAGCAAAAGCCAATAGTTTATTCATCTCAGTCAAGGCCCCCGAACTTTAAACCATGTCTCACAGAGTTAAGTAATCCAGACTTGTAATAGTCTTTTCCTCTGAAAATATCATCACTCTAAACCATGTTAGTTACTACTTATATTTCAATTTGAAAGAGCTCAGCAAGTTCTTCATCCTATAAGGATGCAAAGCTTATCTTGTCTACCTAATTCTTTTCTTGATTTCCTGTAATCAGACATATAGTATCATGCTGGCTTTTTAATGCAGTTTCACAGTGAAAGCTGATCATTGAATAAATTTGTGTCACTGCTTAGAACAAAATTACTTTTGATGATATTAGTTGATGGCTAAAGCAATGGTTAGTATTTATTACCAAGTCTAGTACAACCTAGAATCATTGCATTTTAGAACTGGGAAGGGCATTAGAAATAATCTGGACACTTTATATACGAGGAAGCTGAATCCGTTAAAAGGCTTGGGAAGATGTCCTAAGCTCAGATATTAGGATAGTCCAAATGATTGATTGATATAAGCAAGGGCTAGAAAAGAGCATGTTTATTTGGCCTATAAGGATATAGTTGTTGAGTACAGCATAAAGATAGATGTTGCGAGATCTATTTTAGGTTAGTGTTTCATTTCTCTTGTTTCCCTTTCCCTCAAGGAGATAGTTCTCACAGTGGTGTCTGGTGAGGGCAGAACCTCCAGGTCTAGGGAGATGGGAAACTGCTTTGGTGAGGGCCTTTTCCTAGAACAGGGGAATGGTACAGACCACATCATCATTACAAAGCCTTTAGTTATTCATTTCCCAAGTAGAGAGCCAACCTTGACCCATGGCTGCCATCCTCCTCCTCCTCCTCCTCTTCCTCCTCCTCCTCCTCCTCCTCCTCCTCCTCCTCTTCCTCCTCCTCCTCCTCCTCCTCCTCCTCTTCCTCCTCCTCGTCCTCCTCTTTCTCCTCCTTCTCCTTCTTCTCCTCCTCCTTCTCCTCCTCCTTCTCTTCCTTCCATCCATCCATCCATCCATCCATCCTCATCCATCTTATTGTTACATTATATTTTATACATATGTAATACACATTATTATTACTATAGCATTTATCTAGCACCTAATATAGCACAGGCACTGTGTTGAGTGCATTACAAATAGCTCATTTGATCCATGCAACAATTCTGGGAGGCAGGTGCTGTTATTATGCTGTATCAGCAAGCACTCTAACATACCCAGGATGGCTGCTAGCACAGGTTCTCAGATCTGTTTTTCTGAAGGAAAGCAACTCAAAATGGGTTAACAATCTTACCTTAATCAATCAAACACATATCATTTACTTAGTTCAGGGGGAAAAGTCAACACCTTGAACTTCAGAGAATACAAACAGAAGTTACAAGCAGACAAAGAAACAGATCATCAGATGGGCTTCCAGCTGTCTGACCCTTACATCAGTTACCTAGTCAGTTACCAGAGAGGGAAGCACCAACATCTGGGTTTTCAAAGCCGGGGGGGCTCAATGGCTTCCCACAGTCTCATCTGGCCAAATCACACAGCTCTTTCCAAAGTGAGCCCCAAACCAAAACCTCACATCAGGGCATATATAGCCTTCTCCTGGATCAGAGAATGTCACAACCCTCTTGACCCACTGCCCAATCACTAATAAGGTGTGGGTGTTCCTGAGAAACAAGCTTCCTGCCACAGGTTTCATGTGACCACATTCAGCCTATTAGGGGGCAGACTATATTTTCAAATTAGGGAAGGTTCTCAGAGTAACTTAATCCTATCAAAGGGCCTAGGGGCAGGGAAGATCTTTAGATTCCCATAACATATGTCCATTTTACAGTTAAGGAAACGGAAGCAAACAGAGGTTAAGTGACTTGCCCAAGGTCACACAACCAGTAAGTGTCTGAGACCAAATTTGAACTCAGGTCTTTCTGACTCTAGGTACAGTACTTTACCCACTCTTCCACCTAGTTGCCAACATAGACATCATAAGCAACAGACACTTAACTGAGATCCTCATATATAGGGTACTTTGTTAAGTGCCAAGGCTGCAAAGAGGTACAAAGCATGATCTCTGTCCCCTGTGGCTTTGGGGGCATAGTAACAAGGGGTTTATTATCTGTCTGGGGACAGAACTTAAATATAAGAAAGAAGCAGCAATTAGAAAAATGGGTTTATGCATATTGAACACACATTAAAAAAGGTTGGTCTGTGTTTAATAAACTGCTTGGTTATGTACATTCTTTGAGACATATGATTCCTATTTTCATATTTAAGCTTATTCTTTCCTTATTTCTTAAGGCCAGACATATGGTGGTACTTTAGGCTTGTGATACAGTAAATAGGTTTCTGCTCTGAAGGATTTAGGACATACATTTGAACAAACTAACATAATCTGGCCACCATTTACTTGGCTCTGATGGGCCTGAAAGGACTTTAATCATAGCAAGTTTCTGGAAGAGCTAGGTTGTCCTAGCTCCAGTAAGACCAATTTGTCCTGCCAATTAACCCGAATGCTGTAGATGGCCTAAGATTTGGAAAATTAGATTGTTCAAATAAGTCGCCATTTGCCTTCTATCTTGATAATTTGTTCTTTCCTCAAATCATTTCCAGTCTAGACTTCTTCATTTGGCAGATACTTACTTTGTTCTGTAGAGAGCACTATGCCAGGCACTATGGTGAATTTAAAGAGAATTAAGGCATGGTCATATTAGGCTTGTGATACAGTAAGTAGTTTCTGCTCTGAAGGATTTAGGACATACATTTGAAAAAATGAGCATAATTCTGAATGACTAAGTTATTTTGACTATTATAAGTACCCAAATTAACTACAAATGATCTACGAAGGAAGATGCTATCTGCATCCAGAGAAAGGACTGATAAATAGAAGTACATAGAGAATGATTTACATACATATATATATATATATATATATATATATATATATATATATATATGCACACAACATATTGTATCTAATGGTAGCTATCTCTAAGGTGGGGGGGAGAAAAAAAGGGAAAAAAGAAAGAGTCACATGATAACATTATATATTTAAAAGGAATAACAAAACATACATAATAGATTTGCAGTCTCATGTGCAATCATCTTTTTTTTCTATTCTACTATGTTGTGGAAATGCTTGTTTTATGTCTTAAGTTAAGAATAAAGTAAATTAAAAAAAATAAGACATGGGCCCTCTGACTTCAGGAAGATTATAATTGAATTGGGGGAATGAAGCATTCACAAATGAAACATTAACAAAACAGTAAAGAAAACAATACAAAAATCACAAAGCAATATATAATTAAATGTTATTCATTAAGTGACACATATGTTGCATTCAGGATATTAGATTAGTTTTGTATTTATTCAGCATCTAAAAAAGCCCAGAAACTGAATAAAGCATAAAAAGACTCAGGGTGCTTAGTTTACTTTTATCTTTGAATGGTCTAAATGGATGGCCATCTCTGCTCAACTTTAGGATGCTTGTTAGAATTTTGCACTTAAATATATTCTGCTTGAGTCTGAAGAACAATTAGACTTGTTATTTTGGGTCCAGAAGGCAGGATCAAAGGGTAGAAGCTGCAAAAATGCCAGTTGAAGCTTGATGTCAAAAAAGAGCTTCCTGTGAGTTAGCGCAGTCCCAAAGTCAAACGTGCTACTTTGAGAGGTGAAGAGTTCCCACTCCTTAGGGGTCTTCAGGCAAAACTTGTCCAACCCCTTCTTATATATACTAGAGTGATGAGTCTTTTTAGTTGGATCTAGAATGACTGCTGAGGTCTCTTTGAACTCTCAAATTCTTGGTGCTATGACTCTGTGAAACACCTCATAACACTTGCCCCTTTCACTTACTGCCATATTGGTTTAAAAGGAATTGGCACATTTATTAAGCATTGGCATCAAGCAATCGGCACATTTATTAAGAACCAAACACAAAGAATAAAAAACTCACTGCTCTCAAGGATGTTCATGTTTTTTTCTCTGTGATATATGGGAGCGCTAGTGACTACCGTGCCTTATCTTGTCATCTGTCTTCTTCCTAGGATAAGAAGAAGTGGAGGCCAGGTCCACACCAGAAAGGTAGAAGATCTGTGGGAGCTTTATGGCTTATATGATGTTGTTGTCAATTGTTCAGGCCTTGGAAGCAGAGAGTTAGTAGGTGACTCAGAGCTTTTCCCTGTGAGAGGTCAAGTACTTAAAGTTCAGGCACCCTGGGTGAAGCATTTTATCCGAGATGGAGATGGACAGGCCTATATTTACCCAGGAGCTTTCAGTGTAACACTAGGTGGAACAAGACAAAAAGATGACTGGAACCTGTCCCCTGATCCACAGAACAGCAGAGACATTCTTGCCAAGTGCTGGGCTCTTGAGCCATCTCTTCAAGGAGCCTGGGATATCAAAGAGAAGGTTGGCTTGCGACCATCACGGCCAGGAGTGAGACTACAGAGGGAGATACTAATACAGGGTGGACATCAACTACCTGTGGTTCACAACTATGGCCATGGCTCTGGTGGCTTCTGTGTGCACTGGGGCACTGCTCTCCAGGCTGCTCAGCTGGTCAAGGAGTTAATCACCACCTTGAAAATCTCCACTTCCAAGGCAAAGCTATAGATACTATGAGACTGCATATAGTGCCATGTAATTGGTCACCAGCAATAGGCTTCAATCAAACGTTAAGATGGCATAGAGTGTGAAAATTGAAATCTGAAAGACTTGTGTTTGAATTCTGTCTTGGAAACTTACATGGCTATGTGATGCTGGACAAGTCACCTACCCCCTTGGGGCTTCTGCTTCTTCATCCGTAAAATAAACATAATAATAGCACCCACTTCACAAGGGTAAAGTGCTCTGCAAGCCTTATATGTTAGCTATTACAATCATAGCAATAAAAACAAACTGGGAGGTATAAGCTCACTAGGTGTTTTCAGTACTAGCACGATGGATGTAGTAGACAGGACACCAACTGTTGGGGTTTATTTTTGTGTGGGTGAGGCAACTGGGGTTAAGTGACACACCCAAGGTCACAGTTAGAAGTGTCAAGTATCTGAGGCTGGATTTGAACTGAGGTCCTCCTGACTCCAGGGCTGATACTCTATTTACTGTGCTACCTAGTTGCCCTGGCAGGATGCTAATTGAAGAGGACTCCCTGAAGACAGTGAAGTCTTCCAGATGCTCTTGCATGTATATGATGTCAGAGCAGACTGTATCAAGTCTCAAAGTATGACAGAACCTCCTCAGTGCCATCCATAGTCAATTAAAAGAGTTCAGACTTCACAATCTACATAGGAAAAATCAAGTGGATGACTACCTAATGTCTTCATCGTGAGAAACAGCCTAATGAGTTAATTAGTTCATGTATTTAGGCCTGATATTACAAAATGAATAATAAGCTGGACCTCTAATTGAATGAGAGAATGATCTGGATTACATTTAGGAAATGGTAATGCTTTTAATGACTTCAAGCTGCTCTGTGATACACACAAAGATCGTCTTTTTAAGCAAGAATGTTCTCTTTGTTGTACTATATCATTGTGGAATATTCCAGTCCCTGAAAAGTCAAACTTACAAGTGACACAAAAGATCATAGAGATGCACGAAAGAGGGATAAGTTGGGTATGACATATTACCAATGAGGATTTGCATGGAAGAAGAGGTATCAAAGATATCATCCTGGAAATGGATGGTTGGAAAAGGTGGTGACCTGGTCATATAGTAAGGGGAAAGGATAACAGATGGATGGCCCAAGTGTTGCATACCCACAGAATGTTCAACAACATAGAGAAAAGCATCTAGCATGTTGGGTAGATCCTCTCTGGAGCATTTATGGGGGGAAAGGAATAAGAACTGCCCAAGAGAAAAAGGAGTGAATGGATCATGGCAGTTAAGGGTGCATGCTCATCCATGACTTCAGAGATCCATTGAAATATTATAGCCCTAAAGGCAGAAGGGACGTTAGAGGCCAACCCCTCATTTTACAGAGGGGGAAAATGAGACTCAGAGAAGTGAAGTGTTCCACTCCAGATCACACAAGTAGAAAGTGACAGAGCCGGGATTTGCAGTCAGGTCCAAGTCCTATACAGGTCCCCTTGAGTTTATGAAATCCTGCCTTGGACACTTACTAGCTGTGTAACTCTGGGCAGGTCACCGAAACTTTTGAGCCTCAGTTTCCTCATCTGTAAAATGGGGATAATAATAGCCCCTACCTCACAGAGTTGTGAAGATAAAATGAGATAACATGAATAAAGTGCTTTGCATACCTTAAAGGGCTATAGAATTTTTAGCTGTTATTTTTTATTATTGTTATGTAGTTTTTTTTTTTAACAATTCATTAAATGCTCTCTTTATAACAACACTGTGAATACAAGCATTGTTTTACAGATGAGGAGAATGAAGCTCAAAGAAATTAGATGCTATTATAAGAAACCTGTGTCCCCTTCCTCCCTTTTATCATCTTTCCCATTTCCTACCTGAGTAACCTTGGACAAATCACAAACCCCAGGGCCTCATTTAATGAAGTGGTTGGACTAGATGCACCTCCTCCCCCCCCCTCCCCCCAGGTCCCTTCCAGTGTTATGCCTATGACCCCTCTGGAACCTGTCCCCTCCGAAGTACCTTGCCCCAATGACTTTACTAGTAAATTTTAAGAGCTGGGAAGGGATAACTTAAACCCAAGACTTTTGACTCTAAACCCAACACCCTTTCTTATGATATCTTGGATCGGTGGTATGAACATTGTTTTTAAAGTCTTGCTATAGGACTAAGAATATTTGCCCGTGAAGAAGATGTTCAGTACTACCTTTCCTACATTTTGAAAATTGGTACTAATATGTCTAATAGCAAAAACCATTGGTAGATGTGTGAAGATTTATGAAACTGTGTAGAACATAACCTTAAATTATTTTGTCAGAAGCAAAATTTATTTTAGTCTGTGTAGCTAAGGATAGCTGTTCATTTTCAAGTGTACAAGGACTGTTTGTGTGTGTGAGTGTGTGTGTGTGAGAGAAAGAGAGAGAGAGAGTATGTGTGTGTGAGTGTGTGTGTGTGAGAGAAAGAGAGAGAGTATGTGTGTGTGTGTGTGTGTGTGTGTGACATCTTCTGTATCTCAATTCCAGTGTAGAAAGTAATGGATGAAAGCCTTTGTATGTCCACATAATACTTATATGCACTGTTATTTTCAGTAGACAGTCCATTTACCATGATATTTTTCCTAGATGAAATCACAGAGGAGACACACAAATCATTGTTGTTGAATAAAAGTATTATTTATCTTAATAATAGGAGTAACTTTTATGTTTCCTAGCTTAGGACTGGTGATAGTGGTAAAACCTCCCCCATACCAGAGGTTGGCATTAATTTAATAACTGCTTTGGAATATCTTTCCCCATGTTCTTCTCCGTTAGAATAGGTAATTAGAAATTGCTTGTATTGTGATTATCTGATAAACAAGTACTGGTGAATTAGTTTGAGCATTTTTCTAAATTCTGCTGCAATTACATGTTTAAAAGGTTAATTTTGTAATAAAATAACAAAAATTGTAATAAAATTTTGTAATAAAGATGGAATAGCCTTTCTGAATGAAAAAAACCAATTGTTTCTTTTTTATTGATGACAATAACTTTTCCTTCTCTATACTCAGTACTCATTGTATTATGTCCGCAGTGCCTGGAGTGTAGTAGGTGCTGAATACATATTTGCTAATTGAACACAAACTGTCAACTAATTAATATTTACTGGTGGGGGCTAAAGCTAGATGTAGTCTATATAAAAACTGGGCAGAGGGTGTGAGGGTGGAGTGAGCTAACTCATTCACTCAATCATACCATCCTTCCATTGTCCTCTCATTTTTATTTTTTTGTGAAATATCTAAATTCTTAACTTAAAAAACTACTTTTTATCTAAATGCATAATGTACTATAGATGTACTATAAATGTACTGTAGCCATCTATATTATGTTAGTGGAAATCTGTTTATAATGGAATAGGAAAGGAAGTGATACCAAGTCTCTCTCATTAATATTCATGGCAGTGCAAATATAGACCCAGGACCTGGAAAACAGATAGAATGGGGTTTGCAAGGCTGGTATTAGGCAGAAATCCAGACACCTAAATAGTCAGCATTGCTCAATAGTAGGAAATGAACCAAGCCAGAAGTAGGGTTCAGGGGGCAAGGAGCTAGTCTCCAGAAGGATAAGGAAAGAATAATGAGTCCATCCTGTAGAATCTGGCATACCACTCAAACAATCAGATAGAAAGGGACAAGGTTAGAAAGGGTTCAAGGCAAGAATGTGATCAATGGGAAGGAGTGTAAGAATTTAGTTCTTGGATTCAGGGCACAAGGTCAAACTGGGACCAGCTGCAAGTCTGACCTCACTTTGCACCAACGAACTGCTGGCTTAGAACTTTATATTCCACCTGCTGTGGCAAGATGTTCCTTATTAAGCATAATGTCAGGCTTTACTTGAGTGTTTCTTTTCTGCAGGCCAAGGAGAAATGATTCTGTTTTGGGTTTCTTGAGCAGTTAAATTGCCATAGGTGAGTGTTCTCCTAGCCTAGGTGAAATGGTGAATGCCAGCCCTATTCCAGGCAGGAAATAATAGGGACTCACTGAAGAAGTTTGCAAGGACCCTGGCAAAGGAACTTTTTATTGCCCTTGCAAGGGTGAGGTTCTGTGGTTCTAGACTATTAACAAGGGGCAGCATCAACAGAAGGCTATTGGGTCTTCAAAATCTCCTTCTCCATTGGTTCTTTCCCCTTAACCTGCATGTTCAAATCTCTCTAGCCCTTTTTTTTTTTCCAAAAGCATTATCATGACTTTTCACTTTCTCAGCTCTCTTCTCACTTTTGGAAAAAATTGCCTGTGCCCAATGCCTCCCCTTCCTCTCTACCCATTATCTCCTTACCCTCTTACAATCCGACTTCCCCTTCCAGCGCTCTGCTGAAACTGCTCTCTCCAAGGTCGTCAGTGACTTCTTAATAAGCAGACTCAAAGGTTTCGTCTCCACCTGTCTGCATGACATCTGTCCCCAGATGTCCCAATGGTGCCTTATGTTTAATATGTCACATTATTTTCCCCTAAGCCTAAGCCTCCTTCTGACGTCTCTGTTTCTGTCAGAATCCCATCTTGTAAAAGAAGCTTTTCTCTGGCCCCTTCGTGCTAGAGTCTTTCACCTAAGATCGTCTCCAACATGTCCTTTATGTGTCTTGTTTGGACGGGGTTGTTTGCACGTTCTCTCCTCCATTAGGCTATGAACACCCCGAGAACAGGGACTGTATTTGCCTTTGTTTGCACCCCCAACATTAGCGCAGGGCCTGGAGCAGAGTAGTGAGAGAGAAGATTATTAACAACTAATGATTTGGGGAGATCCAGAGGCCTCCCCTTCTTCTGAAGCCCCGATTTTAAAAAATTCAGTTTCTTGAAGGACATTGCTGATAATGAGACTAACACCCAACCCTTGTAGGCTAGCTATTGCATTCTGCTCAGGCTCAGGTAGGGCATACATTCTTTGAATAGATGGCCTAAGACTGGGGGGTGATTTGGGTACAGAGATTGTCCAAAGGTAAAATGTCACTCTCAGCCCCTCATTTTATTTTATTTTATTTTTTTTTTGCAAGGGGGAAAGCAGGGCAATTGGGGTTAAGTGACTTGCCCAAGGTCACACAGCTAGTAAGTGTTAAGTGTCTGAGGCCAGATTTGAACTCAGGTCCTCCTGACTCCAGGGCTAGTGCTCTACTCACTATGTCACCTAGTTGCTTCAACCCCTCATTTCAAATCGCCCACCTCCCATTGTGTTAACCAGAGTTGATTGCCACCCCTCAGGAACACCTTCTCTTGGAAGGGTGTATAAACTATGAACAGCCCAGCTACCATGATTGTCTTTGGGCTAAGAGAGATAGCCAAATGACCATCTTTTTATTAATAATTGCTGACCTTATTGATAAAATGATTAAATTAGCCAGAAATGATGTCTCTTAGAATTATTTTAATCACCACAGTAGGTGTTTAATAAATGCTTGTTAACTTGACTTGCTAAAGAGTCAACATCTCAATGGACCACACCTTACCTGTTTAGTCAGTGCTCTTCCCTCCCTCATTGCGAGTGATTCCCTTTTGAGATTACCTTTTATTTATAGTGTATATCTTGCATGCACTGTCTTATTTGTTTGTTGTTCTCCCATTAGACTGTAAGCTCCTTGAGGGTAGGGGCTGTTTTTGCCTTTATATCACCAGCACTTAGTACAGTGCCCAGAACAGAGGAGGCACTTAATAAATGCTTCTTGACTGATTGTGTTGTTCAGTGTTAGGCTCAAGCAAGTCTCAAGGATTCTCAGTGTAAAGTGTAAACCCTAGAAGCCTCAGGCTCTCAGACCTATTCAAGGCTGTCTCTGTCTCTGTCTCTGTCTCTGCTCTGACTTCCCAGGACTCTGTGAAGCCCATGTCTGTTTTCTCTCAAATGCTAGCCATCTTCTATCTATAGTCCCTGAACTATCAAGGTTTGATGGTCCTTCCCATGTCTTCCAAAACTTTCAATACGATTAAGTAAACATTTACCAATTACCTACTGAATGCAAATCACTACACCAGGAGAGATACCGAGTTTAGATAAGACAGGGCCTTTTGTCCTCAAGGAATTAGCTGTCAAATTAGTAAGGAGATGAGACATAAATGCCAGTAACTAAATTATATCCAATGATACATGATAAGTACTTTAGGGAGGTATGACAAAAAGAGCTCTTTAAGTTTGTTCCCAATAAAAGGGATCAAGAAATGTATCATGGAGGCAGTATTAACGAAGTTGAGATTTAAAGATTGGACAGGCATTCAACAAGTGGGAAAGAGAGAGGGAGACCACACCAGACACAAAACAGCATGAACAACTGCTCCAGGGTAGGAAAGCACAGAGTACATTCTAGGGACTTGAGCATAGTGTATATCTAAGGATGGAAAAGTAGGATGGTCTTTGATTGTAGAATGGATGCCAAACTAAGGTCTTTGAACTTTATTTGATAGATAGTGGGGAGCTCCTGAAGATTTTTTGAGCAGAAAACAGACATGACCAGATCTACTTATAAGGAAGATAATTCTGATATGGTAGTATAAAGGATGGATAAGAGGAAGAAAAAGTAGAGCTAAGAAAACCTGTGAGGAGGCGATTGTAATATTTCAGGTGGATAGAAATGAGGTCCGTGTTAGAATGGTAACAGTGGGGATAAAGAAGAAGGGGTAATGGAGGGGAGGGCAGGTTGGGAGGGAGGGTTGTTAGAAGCACACACTTTTGTAAAGGGACAGGGACAAAGTAGAGAATAGAACTAGTGGGGGGTGGAATAGGTAGGAGGGTAATATACAGGTGCTGGGGCAGGGAGATCCATCTTGCCCTACCAGAAGGTCGGAGGGGTTATGGGGGAGGATATAGGAGAGAGCAGACTGGGGGAGGGGTTATACAGTGGGATCGCTGTTTTGGGGTGGTGGGTAGGAGAAAGACAGGGAGAAAATTTGTAAATCAAAATCTCATGGAAATGAATGATGTAAACTAAAAATAAACAAAAGTTTAAAAAAGAAGGAGAAGAAGGGGTATATATGAGAAATATTGCAGAGAGAGGATTGACAAGATTTGGAAAATAATTTTGAGAGGTGATGGGGAGGAAAGAGTGCAAGAATGCACATGGATTTTGGACATTGGCAAGTAGGTGAATGAATTTAGATAATGGCTGGGGCTGCATCAGAGAGAAAGAGCTGGACTCTCTAATGCAAATCAACAAGCGTTCGTTAACTGCCTACTATGCACCAGACGCTACGTTAACCCCTCTGTGAAGCTGTCTTGACATTTACCCCATAGAGGAGAGGCTGGCCTGGAGTCAGTGGCAGTGAGTTTGAAAACATGGGGCCATTCCTGTAATGCGGCATCCAGAATTTACAGTTCAAAGGTTAATGGGAAATAAGGGTGGGAGCCAAATAGATTGGCATTGTGTTGCTTTACTAATTTTGGCTAGCGTTGTACTATGCTGCATGCTTAAGAAATGCCTTTTGGAAATTACCTTCAAAGCCTTAAATCTAAAGATGTAATACTGTGTAGTAGTATAGTGGAAAGCACATTACATTAGAAATTAGGGGTTTCTACTAATAACCCCTTATATGACCTTGGTCAAATGACTTAATTATTCTAGGCATTCTACATTCCCTGTAGAATGAGGGAGTTAGACTAAGTAGCTTCATTCCTTTAATAAACATTTATAAGTGCCTACTATGTGTAAGGCATTGTCCTAGGTGTTGGGGATACAAAAAATGAAAAAATGTCAAGGGACTTACAATCAGCTATTGGGATATGCTGTGCAAATGTATAGTTCTAATACAAATTGGGATGAAGTCAGTACATAGGAGATGTCAAATAAGGAAGCCTGAGATATTTGGGAAGGAAGAATCAGCTCTCACTGAGGTGGTGGTAGGGGAATTAGTCTTGGCTTTATAAGGCAAGTGATACCTGGACTGGGTCTTGGAGAGATGGAAATATTTCTTTTTGTGTTTTCGTTTTTTACATTTAATTTTTTCCTTAATTACATGCACACAAAATATTTTTTGAGCATTCTTTTGAAAAATATTTGAGTTTCAAATTCTCACTCTCCTTCAGTCTTCTTTGAGAAGACAAGGAGTTTGATATAGATTATACATGTCCAGTCATGCAAAACATTTCCATGTTAGCCACGTGCAAAAGAAAATGAAGACCAAAAACGTAAGAATAATAAAGTAAAAAAAGGATGCTTCCAACTGTTCTTTCTCTGGAGGTGGATGGCATTTTTTATCATATGTAAAGGGAAATATTTCAATAGGTTGAGCTGTTCATAAACTATAGGATTTAGAGCTGGAAGCAACCTCAGAGACTGTATCTAGCCTAATGTCTTCATTTTACAGGTGAGGGAAACTGAGGTCCAGGGAGGTAAAATGATTTACCTAGTCACTCAGGGTGTGAATGGAAATCTCCTGTGCCCTATGACACAGGAATGGGGTTCAGAGGCTGTTGTCAAGAATGTGACTGGAGCTGATCTTATGACAGAGTTGTCATCTCAAGCCTTTGATGTACTCTCTATCTAAGTCTTCTAAGACCTCATAGGACTTGTAGCAAGGGCCCAACAGAAGACGTCGTCAGGGATATGAACAACACTGAGGAACACGGAGACTGCTAGACAAAGTCGTCTAGCAGCAACCTCATCTCCCTAAGAGCATTGTTGTTTTCCTATGTAAAGGTCTCTTCTGCCTCATGCCCTCTTTCTATCCCTCAAGGATAATAAAGTCTGCCATCACAGTACAATGGGCCAGATTAAAAACCTCAGTCTAGGAATTTGTGTTTTCTATGCTTTCACCTGCTGGTTCCAGGCAGGTTCTGAGTGGGAGAGGAAGAGAGAGGGGGGAGGGGGGAAAGAAGAAGAGGAAGAAGGCGAGAGAGGGGGAGGGAGAAGAGGGGAAGGGAGAAGAAGAAGAAGAAGGAAAGAGAAGGAGAGAGAGGGAGTAGAAGAGAGGGGGAAGAGAAGAGGAGGAAGAGGAAGAAGAAGAGAGAGGGAGGGGAGGGAGAGAGGGGGAAGGGAGAAGGGGAAGAGGATAGGAGGAGGAAGATGAAGAGGAAGAGGGAGAGGGAGGAGAGGTGGAAGAGGGAGAGTGGGAGAGCCGGAGAAGGAAGGAGAAGGAAGGGAGAGGGGAAGAGAGAGTGAAGGGGGAAAGGGAGGGGGGTAACACGTGCCCTTGGTGAGGTTATCGACAGCAGCTGTTGCCTACCACACTACAATTTAGCCCTTTCCTTGACTGTGGCAATGGTTGTGGAAGGAATATTTTCCAAGAGTGGGGGGTAATAGCTTCTGAAAATGTCTGGTGGCAGGAAAAAGTAAGGCGAGACTGGGGAATAGTTAGCAGTCCCATGTGACCATTCTTTTAGATTCTTAAAGCTCTAATAGTCTATGATTGTATGTTAGCATCATGCAGTGAAAACAATAACAACATTGGTATAGGCAGAAGTCTGGGGATCTGGGTTTACAGATTTTCAGAGATAGTCTTATCCAATCCTTACCTGAACATTTATAGTATCCCCAACAAGGGGTCACTTGTGCTTTGCCTAAAGTTCTGTAATGACAGATAAATCACAGACAATTCTGTTTTGGAGCTGCTCTGATTGTTGGGGGGGGGGTGGTATTTCCTTATGTTGAGTTGGAATTCTTTTACATGGCAGTTCTCAAATACTTTAAGATAGTTATCCTGTTTTCAATATTATCATTAATTGCTTGATCTCTCTGGGCTTAAGTTTCTAACTTGTGAAAATGAGAGAATTGGACCAAATGATTTCTAAGGTTCATTACATATATACATGCACATTTAACTATATGTCGCTATTTTTTATGGATTTCCACAAGAGGGAGCTCTTGTATCAAAATGTATTCAATTGAATGCATTTTAAAATTTAGAAATTGTTCATAGAAGATGAAAGGTGTATAGCAGGTGTTTATTTCTGTGTATGTGAACAGAAATCAAAACTGTGTTTTGAGGCTTGGGAGTATATATGCCCCAAATACAAATGAATTCACTTTTACAGTGTTTGAGAAATGTATGCATTTGGGTTGTGCTGAGAAAAAAAAAAAAACACCTCAAACAGCCCCTGGCAATCTGTGTTCTCTGCTAGAATGGCATTTAAGCAGGGAAAATAAATCCAAAAATGTTCAAAAGTAAAAATCAGGATGCTTGCTTAAAACCTACATTCCTGGGGATTCTCCATGATTTTTGCAGTGTCTCACCCAAGCAAGCAGGCTGTCCCTGAGCCACCCACATCCTCAGTGAAAATAGTACCCCATTGGGGAACATAGAGGGGTTCCTTCAGAAATATAAGGAGACATTTGACACTCCCCACCCCCCAGTTAGAGAGGAGACAGCTAAGCAACAGATTCACTGCTTCCAGCTCAGCTAAGGTACCATGATAGGCTACATCAAGTTCATTCTGAGGCCAGTAGCCCTTCCCTTGATACCCAAGTCTATCATGTCATCAGTTGACAAACATTTATTAAATGCCTACTATGTACAAGACACTGTGCTAAATACTGGGGATACACAGAAAGACAAAACAACAACAACAAACAAAAAAACCCCCCAGTTCTTGCTCTCGAGGAGCGTGCCATTTAATGCGGGGTAGAAAACATGCAAACGGCTATGTATAAACAAGATATATATATGCTAAATTTGATATGATCTCAGATGTAAGGCACTAGCATTAAGGGAGAGTGGGAAAGGTTTCTTGCAGAAAGTGGGGTTTTAGTTGGATCTGAAGGAAGCCAGGAGGCAGAAATGAGGAGAGAGAGAATTCCAGGCAAGGGGACAATCAGTGAAAATTCAGTCTGTGGAGATGGAGGGTCCAGCAAGGAGGCCAGTGTTACCAGATCACAGATTACTTGGGCTAATTAGTAGGATCTCTGTCATTCACCAAATTGGACCTTGAGCAGAGTGGGGGTGGTGGAAGCTACAGCCTAGTTTATATATGAAGAGGAGATGAATGGGAGAAAGCCTCCCAGTTGACAGAGCCCATATGAATATTGGGTTAATTGTCCTGTTAGAATGTAACCTTCTTGATAACAAGGATTGTTTTATTCTTTTTATTTGTGTCCCTAGCATCTAGCACAGTGCCTGAAATATTGCGATTGCTTAATAAATGTTGTTTAATTGATGTTATCATGGGCATCACCTCCATAGTATTTTTTTCCAGGGTGTCACAACCTCAGTGTTTATGGATTACTGGACTGAGGATGGTGGCTTCTCCCTACAGTATTCTTATCTACTCCTTGGATCCGGCTAAGAATGCTAAATGAATCCAAGCCTTCATGTAACATTTATAGGAACATCTGCTATTTACCAAATTGGGGTAATGCCAAATTTGAGGAGGGTTTGCTTTCTTAGGTCATATAATCTATCAGCAGGGAATATGAATCCACATGAGGATGAAGGGAAGTTGCTGCAAGGGCATGGGAGGAACAGATGATTCCTCCTTTGCATAAGACCTGCAGCCAACTTTACAGAGCTTTGTTTCTGGGGGGTTCTCAGCCTTGATAGCACTTCTTACTGATCTGCTAGATCACCAGCCAGCTTTCCGGTAATGCTGGAGGGAAAGGGCATAGTTAATGACCTGAAGAAGCAGTTCAATTCAGCCACTATCTTGAACTATTCAGATCCACAAAAATAATCCATAAAGAAACCAACACATTTAGCATTGCTGTCAGGCCTGACCTCTCCCAGGCCATACCATACTTGTCCATGTTCTGAAACTGGACATACTTTTCTTAAAAGCTGATTAATTCAGATAAGACTTGGGAAATGGAACTGATTAGTCACAACTGCATTGAGTCATGGAAATATCATTTTGAGGGGGTGTGGCTCAGTATCACCCATTTGGATCATGAGAAATTAAAGTGCCTGTGGATTATCCAGCAACTCAGTCAATGACAGATTTTCTGGATACTGTTCTTCCTGTTTTTCAGTAGGTTTATCTTCATTATCATCTACATTCTTGTTTGTTTGTTTGTTTGTTTGTTTTTTGGAGGGGGGAAGGCAGGGCAGTTGGGGTTAGGTGACTTGCCCAAGGTCATATGGATAGTCAGTATTAAGTGTCTGAGGTCACATTTGAACTCAGGTCCTCCTGACTCCAGGGCCAGTGCTTTATTCATTGTACCATCTAGCCACCCCATCATTTACATTCTTTGATGTTGCAATTGGTGGGCAGGTGTATTGTTGCAAAATATATATATATTTGGATGCCAAGTGGGTCAATCACCTTGACTGATTCTCCCATAAATTGTTTGCTTGGCTGCTACTAAAATCCAGAGCTATTAGAATTAATCCATGAATAATAGGCACGGGACACTAATACTTAGATCCAGTGGTACCCATCAAGTTGGCATGATGCCCACACCTAAGGGAGGGCTGGTTTCAGATGGGCTTGTGTACCTCTCTGCTTATATGCTCAGTAGAGGCCTACTGAAGACCTTATACAAGGGGATCTGACTTTTGGTGGCTATGACTGTGACATATTAGTGGGTATGTCCATTCAGGTGTGCATATGGAGTATGAGTTCAGGCTAAGGGCTAGGAAGCTACCAGTTCCTCTCTATCCATGGAGGGGTGGGGTGTATAAAGTCAGATGGGTCCTGGTCTTATCCCTGTCCCAGAGGGTTTATTTACTGCCTTGGCCCAGGGGACCTCCCACCAAAACTGCTTGCCTATTCCTCAAGGACATTTTCTGTCGCCACAGCCTTGCTCCTCATATGACTTTCCTTCCATTCAGGATGTCTGGTTTATCACACATTTCTGAATGTGAGATTCTTAGCCTCTCAGCCTTTCCATGGCTTATTCCCTTATCCCCCCAATCTCCACCAGATGGGCATACAGAACAAACAACCTTTATCTTGGCATCATCTCCCAGGCTAAGCTGCTACCATCAGGATGACAGGGACACCCTACTGCCTATTGTGGAGTTCTGTTATGATGCCTCTATCTGTTTGTCCACTGAGAACACATCGTTCTATGACAAGCTACAATTTCCACTGAGACTTCTAAAATATTCCTATCCGGCACTGTAATTTCTGTAGTCAATAACCTGGAGAATCTGGAGGTCACACTCCCTGATCCTGTGAACAGACACAGTGGAATATAAATAGGGGTCCAACCCAGGTTGTGTGGGCAAATATTTAACAACCAGCTCACTGGAGGAGGGGGGGAGAAGTATGCTAGGCACACTTTTTGGTTTAATTTGCATGTTTAACATTTTCTTTATTACTTTTTTTTTTTTTTTTGCTTTTTGGAGGGGGGAAGGCAGGGCAGTTGGGTTAAGTGACTTGCCCAAGGTCAAACGGCTAGTAAGTGTTAAGTGTCTGAGGCCAGATTTGAACTAGGGTCCTCCTGACTCCAGGGCCAGTGCTCTATTCATTGCGCCACCCCACTTCATTACTTTCTTAATGCTAGATAGTCAACAAAACAATAAATCAATCCTTGATTTGTGGCGTTCTCCAATTTCTGATGTGTAAATGTTCACACTGAAAATTTTAACAATCATTCATCTTGGGATAGCCAGTCAGTTCAGATTGATTCTAGAGCACCTCTGGGCCCAACCACCATTGCATTCCTAGGAAAGTCTTGAGCAAAAAATGAATTCCTTTTACTTTGCCTTGAAAAAAAAATCCATCCATTTTACTGAAATACACCCAGCTTGACTGTCAATATCACACCATGGCAAACTTCTCTGCTTCTTTCTTTTTTCCTTTCCCCACCCTCCTTGCTGACAGATCTTCCATTGGTCTTTCTCACCTTAGTAAAAGGGTAGCCCTGTCTGGGATGAAATAGGGTAGGATTCAGAAGGGAATTGCTTATCTTTCCTTAAGTGCCTCTCTCTTCCAAATCTCCCTATTAGTGTCAAAGGTGCCACCATCTTCCTAGTTCTCTAGGTTTACAACCTAGATATCATTCTCACTTCCTCACTCTCTCTCAATCTTCCTTCATCCATTATTTTGCTGAGTCCTGTGGATTCTGCCTTAGTAACATCTTGTGAATATATTCTCTTCTCTCCTCTGCCACTGCTACCACACTGGTGAGGGTCTTATGACTTTACACCTGTACTACTGCAATAGCCTGTTGACTGGTCTCCCTGACTCAAGACTATCCCTACTCTTATCCATCCTCACTCAGCTGTAAAATTGATCTTTCTTTTTTTTTTTTTAAATTTATTTTTTATTTACTCATTTACTTTTAATTTACAAGATTCAGTTCCACAATCACTTGGGTTTCAGATTTTCTCCCCTCCCTTCCCCCCTCCCCCATGGTGGCAAGCAATCATGTATAGGATCTGTAAATACTTTCACATTGTACAATAGTTTGGTCATATAG
>CM053586.1:109135648-109167022 GCA_028646515.1 Pseudochirops corinnae
ATTGGGGTTAAGTGACTTGCCCAAGGTCACATGGCTAGTAAGTGTTAAGTGTCTGAGGTTGGATTTGAACTCCGGTCCTTCTGACCCCAGGGCTGGTGCTCTATTCACTGCATCACCTAGCTGCCCCTAAACTATTTAATCTTGCATTTTTTACTTCTTAGAGCTCTTAATTTTTTCTCTTGCTTCATTTCTTTGAGGTCCTTGTGGCCTAACCATCCCCCCCATAGGACTCTGCTTATGTTTGTTACAGTTATTTTTTTCTCTTGAGTTTTCTTCTTGGGCAACTCCTGACCCACATATTCTGCAGTATTTAGTGTCTTTTTCTTTCTACTCATATCTCCAGCTTCAGTTCTTGCTTTAGGATTTGTTTCAAAGCAGTACAATCTTCAATGTCATACTCATGCCCCATTTGATTTCATTTTCTGAGTCTTGTCATTGATTTCCATTTCCCATCTTGTGCCTAGGTTCAGAGTTCTGACAGGCCTCAGAGTCCCCATCTGTTTGCCTATTTCTAGTCTAGGCATTGAAAAGGCAGCTGGGTTACTAGTTGATAGAGTACCAGGTCTAGACTCAAGAAGATCTGAGTTCAAATCTGGCTTCAGACTCTTAATGACTGTGTGACTCTGGGCAAGCCACTTAACTCTGCTTGGCTCAGTTTCCTCCTCTGAAAAATGAACTGGAAAAAAATGGCAAATGACTCTAGTATTTTTGCTAAGAAAACTCCAAATGAGGTCATGAAGAGTAGGATGTGACTGAAAAATGACTGAACAATAAATGTCTGGCTAGCTATAGTTATCTTTGGCCAAGAGCCTGTCATAATTTATACCACAGTGAAGAATCAGTGTTTAATAATTTATCACATAAGTACAAATGAGATAATGTTTGTAAAGCACTTAACAGTGCCTGGCACATAGTAGAGCCTTAAGAGATGCTTGTTTTTCCCTCCACACCTGCACTAAATGCATAATACTCATGCAGTAAGTTTATAGACTTAGAAGTTGAACTATTAAAGGAATTCTTCATTTCTTGAGATCTTAATTTTAAAAGTTACTAATTATGTAGTGCATTCTACATTTATTAAAGACTTTGACAATCCGCAGAAAGAAATTATATCAAACATTTTACCTCACAAGCAACATGTACAAATCCCTTACTAAGAATCATTTTAAAGTGATGTTTCAGATGAAGCTACATTTCTATGCCTGAGAGAATGCCTTGCAACAGGAATGCTTTTTTATATCTAGATTCAGCATATTCTAACACACACACACACACACGGGCCAGGTGCATTCCAAAAGTTCCATTGAGTGGAGCAATCTATTGCTGACAACTCACTCTTTGGTTCATCGTTTCTGGCTTCTGCTATAACTTTGTAGCACCTGGGTACCTTGCACCTGAGATCCTCAGCAGAATTATCTGAGATTCAAGGTACTCTATAGGCCTATAGCCTTGAAAAAATAAAATAAAATAAAGTATACCAATGGCTTACCTTACTCCACAGTCCCCCATAATGTGTTTACCAGTAAGCCAGATGAGAACAATTCATTCAAAGCAAAAACATTCATTTAATGAAATAGTATAGTGAAAAAAGGAGTAGCACAATATTTCCCTCATAAACATAGGATATTACCCATCCAGAAATATGCAGACCGTTATTGAGAAGAATGAATATACTTAAGAAACTTATGCTGAAGGGTCCACATGCAGGGAACACATGATCAGAGCTACTCATTCTCTCCAAATCTAATACTTGCGGAACTGTCATTATCTTCTGGTAATGCTATAGGCTTATTTCCACTAGGCTTATTCTCCACTGGTTTCTTGTGCAAGTTTCTGTCAAGCATTTCATCTCTGTAGGGTACATAGATGTTTCTTCCTGCTAGTCCCATGTATATGCATCTGAGCAAATACCAAAGTTAGGTGGAAGGGGCAAAGTCATTGTCTTCTTATTGCTGGCTGAGATTTTTACTTTATTATGTATGTGTGGCCAACAGTGCCACCTTGTAGTTACAGGTTTCTGTATTTATATGCCAATTTCACTGGAGGGGAGAATGAAAGGGAAGTATGGTTGAGTATAAGGGCTTTACATCACCACAGTTATGGAAGAGAGTGAGTGGTACTAATGGCAGGACTGGACACCATAGAAGTAGGGTTTAAGAAAGAGATAGGAATCAATCAATCAGCCAACAATCAAAAAGCATTTATTAAGCACCTACTATATGCCAGGCACAGATTATAAGGAGAATGCTAGAACCTGGCAGGATTAGGAAAAGGTAGAGATGAGGTGGAGGGCATCACAGAGGTGGAAGTTCTGGTCAGGTATAATTGGAGAAGATGGATGGGAGGTGGAAGGCAGATAAACAACAGGTAGAGATAACAGAATTGGGGTGCTAAAATGAGGGGGAGGAAAGAATGCTTTAAACAAAGCCATGTAAATAGTTTTGAGGTCTTATCTAATTGATTTAAAACAATGCTTTACTTGTATGAATTTGAACTGTTGTAAATTCTGAATCAGTGAATCCAGAGTAACATATTTGTTAAACTGGCTTATATTTTGATCCATGCTCTTGTCTACATAAATTTTGCAATTTTCCTGAATCACATATAGCTATAGAGCTTTGAGTAGAGAGGTCATAAATTATAAGATTTTGTTGCACTTCCCTGGTTAATTGCATATTTTTGTATTTCACTCAAAATGTTATTTGAATTAATTAATTATAATGATGGCAATAAAAATAACAGCTAGCATGTACATAGTTCTCTAAGGTTTTTAAAAGTACTTCACATTAATTATTTTGTTAGCTCTAATCATAATACAGTGAATTGGGTGATATTATTACAATACCCATTTTACAGATGAGGAAATGTAGGCTCACAGGTATTAAGCAACTTGGCCAGGGCCAAAGATCTAGTAAGTATCTGAGGCAAGGATTAAAACCCTGGTCTTCCTGACTCCAAGGCCAGTACTCGATCCATTACAGCAGTGGTTCTTAACCTGTGGGTCATGACCCCTTTGGAGGTCGAACGACCCTTTCACAGGGGTTGCCTAAGACCATCAGAAAACACATTATTTCTGATGGTCCTAGGAACTGAGACACCACTCCTCTATCCGTCTCCAGGTGGGTCCACCCACATGCAGATACGCCCACATGCGAGTATTAAAGGGTCGTGGCATTAGGAAGGTTGAGAACCACTGCATTATGCCAAATTTTGTAGTGAATAGAATGTTGAATCTTTATCCCAATAAGGGTAGAAGATTCTTGTGGGAATTGCAAATTCATAGATTACGTTATTTTGCTTATGATATACAAATGTGCTGCCTTACATTGCAGTGTACCTAGTAGGTACTAAATAAATGTTCATTGATGATGCTTTCTCACCCTCACTCCCTGGATTTATATGAGTATCTCTTCTGCTCCTTGAATATATATTCAAGAAGATACACAACATACACACACACACACACACACACACACACACACACAAACAAACATACTTTCCATGAACGTTCCCACTTTCTCTTTGTATGTGCTTTACTGTCAAATACTGACTTTCCAGAAAATACCCACCATCTCAGTCAGCTCAGTAGAGTCAGATGCCATGTTCTCATAGACTATTAGGGCTCAAAGAGCCATGAAGGTCATTTAGTTTTATTCTATTTATAAAAGTGGCTTTGAGAGATTGAATGACTCACACATGGTCACCCAGTTAGTGGCAGAGCCTGGACAAGAAGACAAGCCAATTATGCTTTTACCTTACATCAAGCTATAGTCTAACAATCTACATACAGTCTTTGGGACTTACCAATTCATATATAGAATATAGCCAGATCTTTGGTTAATGCAATTAATGAGTGTCATGAAATAGTTGCATGTATTTGAATTCCTACAGTTCTGTTATATGTGGCAACTTGTTCCAGCCTAATGAATGTGTACAGTATGAATTAAAATAATGCAACCACTTCTGGGGATTCATTATTTGCACTAATTGGGAGCTGGCTGTTTTTCTGGTAGAGGGAGTTATTGCTGCTTAGAATATTCTCAGCGTCTGTTGAGGAAATCTTTGGAAGATTTCTTTTAAGAACAAACTTTTTAGCAACATATTAAAAAAGAACTTTGAAAGTCTTTAGACTATATGTCTGATTCATGCTATGATAAACCATGAGTTCAAAGGAATGAAGATGAAACATGCCACCTACCTCCTAACAAGTGATGAATTTAAAATGCAGAAAGAGACAAGCATTTTTGTACAAGGCTAATGTAGGGATTTGTTTTCCCAGAATATGTAGATATTATATTGAGGGTTTTTTTTTTAAATTGCTCACTTGGGAGACTAGTAGGAGAGAGATTAACTTTAAAATACTTGTAAAAATTACATACAACAATTATTTATTATGAAAAAGAAATGATTGTCTTTTATTTACACTTATATTTATAATTTAAAAGACTCTTTTCTTTCCTTTTAAAAAAATAGACTGGGAAATGAAGATACTCATTTTGAATTGAGTATGGCCAGTGATGGATGTGAAGTGCACCGTTTTGATCCTAGTATTAAATCAGCTCATGTGCAGGAGAGTCAACACCTTTGGTTTCATCGCCTGTCCATTGATTGGAGGGATCCCCATCCAGCCATTGCTGTACACAAACTGCACAGCAACACGAAAAAACTGGGAACCATCTTGAATGAATTTGGACACAACAAGGTCAGAATTCAGCACTTAATTTTATAGTGGCATCCTTTGTGTCAGAATCAGTCATGACTTGAAGTTGCCAGCTGTATTTTGGGAGAAATGTCTCACTCTTTTTAGCTTCTTCTCCCAGGAAACCTAAGAAAATGTATGTATGGTATCTACTAGTATAAAAGATTTTTTTTAAAAAAGGAAAACAAACCATAAATCTTGGAAAGAATTATCAAATTCTCCAGAGTCACTTATAATCCTAAATATGTAACTGCATGGTACCTTAGAGGGTTGGACTTGAATTCAAGCCTGAGATTTGAATCTTATTTCTGCCAATAACTGGCTATATGATTCTAGGCAAATCTTTTTGTCTTTCTGAGGAAGGAAGGAAACAAACATTTATTAAGTGCCTACCGTGTACCTGGCCCTTTTCTAAGTACTTAACAAATATTACCTCATTTAGTCTTCACAACTACTCTGTGAGGAATATACTATTATTATTATTCCCCTTTTAGATTTGGGAAAACTGAGGCAGACAGGTCAAGTGATTTGCCCAGGATCACATATCTAGTGTCTGAGGCTGGATTTGGACTCAGGCCTTCTTGACTCCAGCCCCAGTGCTCTACCCACTTATGCTACCTGTGGGGTTTTGTTCTGATCAAAGATGGAAGGAACCTCAAGTGGTTTTCTGGTCCAACCTGTACCCATTTACTTTTCCTCACTTATCCATACCCTTTCCTTATGAAAAAGATTCCGATGACAGCGTTTTGGGTCATGAAGGTGTAGCACATATGAAGAGGGCCTTTGTCATAGAATGGGTTGTTTCTGGCTTAAGTGGCATTTTGTGGTTGCCTAGGGTGTTGGGAGAAGACTCCAGAGCAACAGTTTTGGCACAGGTTAAAAAAAACCAGACAAACATTTCAGTTAAGCTGTTAACTTAAATTTTGTGGGCAATAAAATACATATATCAGTTTCTGTATTTGTTTTTTTTTTTCTGTCATCATACTTAATTTCACATCTTGTTATAGTTGACTTCCATGTTGGGATATAGTCAATTTGAGGTTTCCATGTTTTGGAAGTGAAGGAAATATGTCATGGTTTGATTGACACAATGCATATACCGTGTGAGGCAAAGTTTACATAGTAATACACAGAACCTGTCTAATCTTTGTAAATGTTTTCCTTTGGATGGATGATGGAAAAATAAATCCATCTAGCCCTTGTACTTTATTTCTTGAAAATAATTGGTGTAGGCTATTGACTTCTACGGGCAGATACCATAGAAATTCATTCCCCTGACAGCACTAGCTTTGTGATTCATTTCCAGTCTTTTCTTGGCATAGTCCAGTCACTCCAGGGCAGAGATTTCATGGAATTTAGAACATGGCCTGATATGTGCTTCCTTTGTTAAACAGGTGTTTATCCAAGAGGGAGGTGGTATATGTGAGAACAAGTGCTAGAATTGTTTTGGTTTCATGTTCTCTGCTTTTATTAGGACTTCTCTGTTTTCTCATCCTTTTGCTTTCTTGAATACTACACTTTTAAGACAGCTGGAACTATTTCCAGACCCATTTTCAAGGATCTGCTCTGCTTTTTTCAGTGACTAAATACCAGTTTTTGTCATGTTCCCCATTCAAGTCCTACACATGTCCTCATTAGGACGTGGAGGTGACCCTGAGTTCCTTAAAGACTATGTGTGGGAAGAGAAGGCTCTGGGAGGTTCTACTAAGCTGGAAAGGCTTTGGATATGGTCCTGGTGATGTTTGTCTGCTGAGAACCAGCCTAACTAGCGTGATAATTTATTGGTCACAAAAGTTATCAAATACCATCAACTGAAACTAAAGTGGAGTTTAGATCCGCATGTGTGGGAAGGGCAGCCACACTGATGACATTACAGATTCTTGCAAAGTTTAATCTTGTCAACACTTAGTATGACTGAAAAAGGATGTTTAGAGTTACGAGTCGCAAAGCACTATATATAAGCTTTTATGCAAAGACATTGAATGCTTTCTAGTATCACATATGATATAAGACTTAAGCAGAGAAATTAGGGAAATCATTCACATCTCATTTTTGCTATTTGTTATTTTATATCATTGGTTTTTAAATTGTATACGACATTCAACAGATGAATCAGGGATGGATTATTGTTTTCATGTGACACCCATATCTTTGTCCTTCTCACTTATACTGCTTTCATTTTGACTTTATTCTTTTTTCATTATCCCTTTTTCAAAAGGTTAAGCAGAAAATGTGGAATGCAAACCTGCTTTTTTCCTCACCTAATAGTATTCTATTTTTGCCAATTACATGTAAAGATAGTTTTCAACATTTGCTTATAAGACTTTGATTTCCAATTTTTTTTTCTTCCTCCCTTGCCCCAAGATGGCAAGCAATCTGATATAGGCTATAAATGTACAATCATATTAAACATATTTCCACGTTAGTCATGTTACAAAAGAAGAATCAGAGGCAAAAGGGAAAAACCCAAGAAAGAAAAAACAAAAAAGAGAAAATAGCCCTCTTTGATTTACATTCAGACTTCATAGTTCTTTCGCTGGATGTAGATAGCGTTTTCCATCATGAGTCTTTTGAAATTGTCTTAGATCATTGTATTGTTGAGAAGAGCTACTAAGTCTATCAGAGTTGGTCACTGCACAGTGTTGCTGTTACTGTGTACAACATTCTCCTGGTTCTGCTCACTTCAATTAGCACCAGTTCATGTAAGTCTCCAGGTTTTTCTGAAGTCTGCCTGCTCATCATTTCTTGTAGCACAATAGTATTCCATTACATTCATATACCACAACTTGTTTAACCATTCCCCTTTGATGGGCTTCGCCTCAATTTCCAATTCTTTGCCCCCACAAAAAGAGCTGCTATAAATATTTTTGCACATGTGAGTCCTTTTGCCCTTTTTTCTGATCTCTTTGGGATACAGACCTAGCAATGGTGCTGCTAGATCAAGGGGTATGTATAGTTTTATAGCCCTGTAGGTGTAGTTGCAAACCAGTTTTATTACTTTCTTTGTAACTTTGATAAAAGGTTTGGGGTTTGAGGTGTTTAAAATGATGTTTGGTAGTTTTCTTTTGATTTGTATTAAATTTCTTTCAACAAATATGTTAAGTGTCTACTTTGTACAAGATAGTGTATTAGGTGATGGAGATAAAGATAAAAATGAAACCACCTTTACCCTCAAAGAGCTTGCATTCTGCTATGTGGCAAAGACAATTATACAAGTAAATAACCAGAAAATATATGCCAAGTAATACAAAGTAATTTCAAGAGGGAGAGAATGCTAAGATCTGGAAAGAGAGAGAGAGAGAGAGAGAGAGAGAGAGAGAGAGAGAGAGAGAGGATGAAGGAAGTCCCTGTGTAGGAGGAGATACCATGTGATCTATGCTTTGAAGGATTTTACAGGATAGAAATGACAAGAGAGTATATTCCAGACATGTGGGAGATGACACAAACAAAGGTTTGGAAGTAAGAGATGTAATATTGGTCAATAAAGTTATAGAATATTTTAAATGCCAGACTGAGGATATTTTATTTTATCCTAGAGATAATAGGGAACCATTGAAAATATTTGAGTAGGTGAGTGGCATGGTCAGATCTGTGTTTTAAGAAAATGAATTTGGCAGCTGTGCAGAGGATGGATTGGAAATTAGATACAGGATGACAAATTGCGAAGTTATTATAACAGTCCAGGCAGGAAGTGATGAAGGCCTGAGGGTAGAGACTAATTAAAAATGAAGTAGGGTTCCAAAGCATTGTGGAAGTAGGATTGACAAGGAGGCAATTGACTGAATGTGGGCATTGAAGAAGAGGGAAGAATCAAATATGATTCCAAAGACATGAATCTGAGTAATTGAGAACCCTTAACAGAAACTGGACAGTTTGGAACAAGGATGGGTTTTAGTGGAAATATAATGAGTTCCATTTTGGACTTGTTGAGTTTGATATGCCTCCCAGATAGCCAGATGGAGATGTCTAGTAGACAGTTGGTAATAGGGGATTGCAGTTTAGGAGGCTGTTGGATATGTAGATATTATAGGAGGCATCTATATAGCAATAATAATTGAGCTCATGGGATCTTATGAGATTACCAAGGGGAAGAATACTGTATATATAGAAAAGAGAGTCTAGAATAAATTCTTGGATAATGCCCATACTTTATTCCTTTCCATCATGTTGAATAATCTAATCCTGACTCAATGGATAGAGTCCTGGTGCTGGAATCAGGAAGACCAGAGTTAAAATCTGACCTCAGACACTAGTTATGTAACCCTGGGCAAGTCATTTAACCTCTGTTTTAATCACTGGTGAAGGAAATGGCAAACCATTCTAGTATCTTTGCCAGGAAAACTCCATGGACAGGATGGTCCATGAGGTCACAAAGAGTCTGACGTGACTGAACAGCTTAGCAACAATGGAGGACTCATAGAATGCCAGACCTGAAAAGGGCTTTAGAGATCTTCCAGTCCAGGGGTTCTTAATCTTTTTTTCTGTCATAGATTTCTTTGGCAAGTCTGAAGAAGCCAACAGGGCTCCTTCTCAGAATAATGTTTTTAAATGCACAAAATAAAATTCATAGGATTACAAAAGAAATCAATTATATTGAAATAGAGATATCAGAATATGTATATTTTTAAAAAGGTCACAGACCATCCATTGAATCAACCAACCAACAAAGCATTCATTTGGCAATTGCTATATGCCAGACACTACTATAACTACAAAAGTGAAACAGATCCTGCCCTCAAGGAACTTGCTTTATCAGGGGAAGCAACCTTTATACAGATAAGGAAATACATTTAACAGATGAGGACACAGGTCCAGAGAAGTAAAATTGCCTTACTTAAGTTCACACAGCTAGTAGTGATATACCCTGGGCTCAGACTCAGTTCTCCAGATTGCGATTGGAGTGTTCCTCATGCTACCCTGCACGGTTCCCCCCTACAACCTCATACAATGAATACTCAGTCAGCTAGGAGGAAGAGTGGAGAGAGTGCTGGACTTGGACTCAGGGAAGCCTTAGTTCAAACAAAGCCTCAGACATGCTTTACTAGCTCTATGACTAGGTAAGTCAGTTCACCTTTGTGAGGTTCAGTTTCCTCTTCTGTAAATGAGGTTAATAACCACCCCTACTTAGCAAGGTTGTTGTGAGAAGCAAATGAGATAACATGTAAAAAGCATTTGCAAACCTTAAAGTGCTACGTAAATGTCACCTAGTATTGTTACTGTCTTCATGGCGTCTGTTCCCACACAAGTGAAGTAAGAGAGGGACAACCCTGTGCTGTGTGTTGTTTATCCTTAGAGAAATAAGATTTCAGCTGGTTGAGAGAATGCTGAATGTGATTCTCTGTATCTGCTGCAAGGGACTATTCTCAGTTGCCTGTAAAGAATCTTCAAAAGAGCATCATGAGGGAGGCACTTGAGAGACAGAAATGAAATATAAACTTTTGAAATGGCCATTGGAAGCCCCAGAGTGGTAGATATGTATAGGATACTGGCCCCAGCATGTCTCTTAACCTTTAGCACTTACAGCTCTGGAGACTGCCAATCAAATGGTCTTCTCTTGGGTGAGATTGTTTTTTCTCTCCTGAGATCTTATCTTACTCCCAGTTCAAGAGTCCATTTAGCCTTGTGTATGCTTTGTTATATTCTAATCTGAGGACTTCCAATTCTATTTTCGGTTTGGTTTGGATAAACAGGTTACCCATTATTTGTTCTTCATGATGGCCTTTTGGCCAAACTAGCATTTGATGGGGAAAAGGGTAAGCTGGTAAGGGTAAACTAAGGATTACTCTCCCCTTTGAGAGAGATTAGGAAAGTGGCTTTCCTTAGGAACCCAGATTCATATCCCTAGACCAGAGAGAGAGATTTGAGGGATGGCAGAGAGATACAATTCTAGCCTGATAATCCTCTTGGAGATCAGAGGAGAGATGGCCTTGCCTTTCTGGTCCTAGATCCCACTTGCCTCTCTCCCCCAGTAAGGCTCCTGGCCAGCCAAGACAGACTAGCCCTCAGATCATGTCTAATCATGCCACCAATGAGCTGCATCTCCATATATACCACACCATATATACTCTCTGTAATATGGTTAATTAAATCACATTGTGACGAATCCCTACTCATAATCTGGCTTGTATGTTTAACTCATGGGGAGCTATAATTTCTCTAATCTTTATTCTCAAAAAAGAACAGTGAATTCTTAAGAAAATTCTGTTTATGAAACTTCAGAAAAACTTGGAATGAAGAACACTGTGTTAAAGGGATCGTTTACATTCCAAAGGTCAATTACTTCTCCTAAAGCATTAATAACAACACTACCTTAGTGGAGATTTGGGAGGTCTGTGTTGGCTAATTTCCTCTTAAGGAAGTTTAAAGATACTGAGAGTCTTTAAAAATATGTCAGTACCACTTTAAAAAAAATCCCTGCTGTAGAAAGAAGGCCTCTGTTGGAGCATTTCTCTAGGAGTTGTCTTGGGGCTAGATAAAAGGGGAAATTTGCTTTGTGGCCTGCAGCTAGCAGTGTTTGTTTTCATTTTTCTAACATGTGTATAAACACTGAGGAACAGGAAATGTATTCTTTCAGGGAAAGCAAGTAGAAAGCAAACTTTCTTTTCTCTCAGGAATTTTTCCTATACTAACCTATACTGATGGTGATAGAAAACAAAAGCTTTTCCATCACTTCTTTCCCCAAAAATAAACCTATTTTTTTTTTTTTGCATAGGTTTCTCTCCCACCCCATCTTACCCTTTAGATCCAGTTAGGTGTTTACTGATGAGTAATTTATGAAAAATATGGATGGTAGTTAAAGATAAGAGAATTTGGTTTGGGATGTCATAGGGATGGTAAATAAAGACATAGGACAGAAGAAGTATAGATATGGGGGCAGGTAGGTGGCACAGTGAATAGAGCACCGGCCCTGGAGTCAGGAGGACCTGAGTTCAAATCTGACCTCAGACACTTAACACTTACTAGCCGTATGACCTTGGGCAAGTCACTTAACCCCAATTGCCCTACCCTCCCCCCTCCAAAAACCCAAAAAAAAAAAAGAAGTAAGTATGGATAAGCTCTTTTCCAAAGCAATGATACTATTGATATGATTACTGTTCTTGGAGGAAATACGAAGGGGAAGGGAATAAGCATTTATTGGGCCCTACTACCTGTTGGCTAGGTGGCACAGTGGATAGAACTCAGGGCCTAGAGTCAGGAAGACTCATCTCCATGAGTTCAAATCTGGCCTCAGACCCTTACTAGCTGTGTGACCCTGGGCAAGTCACTTAACCCTGTTTGCTATAGTTTCCCTTCTGTAAAATGAGCTGGAGAAGGAAATGGCAAACCACTCCAAGTATTTTGCCTAGAAAACCCCAAATGGGGTCATGAAGAGGTGAACAAAACTGAACAAGAACAACACCTTTCAGGTTTTATGTTAAAAAGTTCACCAGTGTTATCTCATACAACCATCTTGGGAGGTAGGTGCTATTATTATTATTCCCATTTTGCAGCTGGGGAAACTGAGGCAGACAGAGATTTCATAATTTGCCAACAGTCACACAACTAGTAAGGGAGGGGTGGGGTTTGGCCTCAGGTCTTCCAGATTGCAGCTCCAGAGCGCTATCCGCTGTGCTGCTCTGCAGCTAGACAGAAGAGTAGAAAGAGAGCTGGGCTATTATGAACATGGCAATAGGCCGATGCCAAGGAGTTGACTGGAAAATGATGAAGAACAGCCTGGGGCCTGGGGCAGGCTAGACATAACAGTGACAACGGCAACGACAACTGGCATTTATGTAGAATTTAGCATCTGCCAAATGCTTTATCTGTTATCTCAGTTGTTCTTGCAATGACCTTGGGATAGGTACCATTATTATCCTGTTTTTCCGATGAGGAAATTAAATTAAAGCAAGGTTCAAGGATTTACCTAGGGTTATAGAGCTAGTAAATGTCGGAGGTAAGATTTGAACATGGATCTTCTTCCCTCCAATCTATCTCCTGTGCCACCTAGCGCTAGCTCACAAGGCCCCCAGTCAGGACAGCATAGCTTAGAACGGTGCTGAGTGTGAGCAGAACTTTCATCACCCTCTGAACGAACCTCTCTGACCTTAGCTAAGCTGATTCTCAGATAACATCCGTAGTCTATCACCTATCTTCCCATCCTGGAAGATTTTCTAGTTTATTAGGACCTGAAAGAGTATGCCTTCTGATAAGGAACTATGCTCAAGGCCTTTGAGAAATTAGGGTCATTGTCACACCGCAAGAAGACATCACAATAGGATTTTTGTGGAGGACTTCACGTAGAGTGGGTATTAAATAATTATTTGGTTAACTATTAAAATAGCAAGGCATTTGACTTTCTTCCCTTTGGCATGCTATTTCAAGACATTTTGCCATTGCTTCTTTAACATTTTAGACTTCAAACTATAGATCAAAATCTTTCTAATGCACAGAGCTTTCATTGCTGCGTTAGCAGAAACACATGAACCAGAAACTTAACCTGTCAGGGAATAATAATCACCTGGACCCAACGTTATTTGGAATGATTAAATAGCTGCCTGTTGCTGTAGTAACTGAGCTGGGAGACTTTTCCCAGGATGTGATTAGAAATATGGAACCCAAAGCTTTGTCTTGGACTAATGCTACATCCATCTATCATTTTTGTTTTTCTTCATTCCAATATTTACTGACTGCCATCACACTAAACAATTTAATTTGGTCATTATTTTCAATGTTAGCTGTGGTCTGTCTAAACTGTACATAGAATATTCAAATTTATTAACTGATCCCATCATGCCTATGCCATACTTAATTCAGACGGTTTAGATTTTTGGATGAACTTGAATGAAGTGTTTAGTGGACTTTTGAAAGTAAAGTAATTCAAAGCATTTTTGTTAAATTTCCCAAGTATTCTTTTTTTTTTCTGCTTTTTCTTCTTTCATTTTGAAGGCATATCACTCAAACACAACACAAAACAAAATAAACCCCAAACAACTTTTGTAGATCTCTTCTCTAGAAGTAGCTATCTATCCCCAAATTCCAGCCAAGAAATTTAATGTGTAGTTTTGTCTGAAGCTGAAGGTTGAGAGGGCTTTAGACAGGAAGGCAGAGGACTGTTGTTCTCTGCCTTACAGGTGAAGAATAATTTCACTGAGATTTTAATAGAAAATGAATAATTGGGGTGGTGGGGCACTTCCCTCAACTGTTGTGAATTTACCAGAATGTATTCTGTATGAATAGAGTTATATAATAAAACTTGTGGGGATTTGTTCTTAGGGAGATTGGCTGCATCTTAACTGGATTTCTTTCCTGCTTGTCGAATTAGGACAATAGAAGACTGCCCAATTTGCCATTCCTCCTGTCGTTTTCAAGTTCAGGCTTCTGTGTATACTTTCAGCTGTGGTCTCCCCTAGGGCCATATGCAATGCAGTTTTGGGCAAGGGATTCATAAATGGTTATGATCGTATGTGAAAAACAGAGACCTTTTCTCTTCGTCAGTATCATGGCACTAGTTGAACTGTTTGTGTCAGACCAGCCAAGGACTGGTTTGAATGGGTTATTATACTGACTGGCCTGATGCTGATTATTAGGGTATACAGGAGCGCTGGAGGATGCCAAACTTGGCCTCCATTCTCTCCCTACTTTAACAAGGTGAAGGTTCCTAAACCACAAATACCTGCTATTATAATGGTAGATATTGGTGATTAATGTTTCCTTACTCCCTTGTTTATGGCATCACCCTTTATGTCTAAATCCTGTTACCCATTTTGACCTTATCTTGGTATACAGTGTGAAATGTTGGTATATACCTGGTTTCTGCCATACTATTTTCCAGTTTTCTCAGGAGTTGTTGTCAAATAGTGAGTTCTAATTCCAGAAGCTGTAGTCTTTGGGTTTATCAAACAGTAGATTACTATAGTCATTGACTACTGTGTCTTCTGTCCCTACTCTTTCCACTGATCCACTACTCTATAAGCCAGTACCAAATAGTTTTGATGATTGCCGCTTTATTATATAGTTTGAGATCTGTATTGCTAGGCCACCTTCCTTTGCATTTTTTCCCATTGATTCCCCTGATATTCTTGACCTTTTGTTCTTCTATATGAATTTTATTATGTTTTTCTAGTTCTATAAAATAATTTTTGGTAGTTTGGTATAGCACTGAATAAGTAAGTTAATTTAGATAGAATTGTCATTTTTTTCCAGTTGTTTAGATCTGACTTTATTTGTGTGAAAAGTATTTTGTAATTGTGTTCATATAATTCCTGGGTTTGTCTTGACAGGTAGACTCTCAAGTATTTTATTTTGTCTATAGTTATTTTAAATGGAATTTCTATCTCTATTTCTTGCTACTGGGTCCTTACTACTTTGAAGTAAAAGTAGGCAGAGTCTTCACAAGACCATGTACTGGCTATTTCCCAAATGTCTCGGTGGGGTTATATCCATGGACTTCCCTAAGCTGTTACTTCTCTATTGACCATAAGTATTTGGTTTATATGTATACTACAAGTTGAGGCAAAAAAAGAAAAGGTAAGGCCAAGAGGGCATAGTCTTTACAATCTTGCGCCATATACTCAGTTGAAAGCTTCTTTAGATGTTGGAAGTTGAATATCAACTCCCACTTTGGGGAGAATGTTAATGGATCCTTTTAAGTCCTAGAGGCTGTGAGAATCACTAGAATCCTCTTTTGTGCTAAGTCACATCAGGGACCTTGAAATCTCATAGCTCCAACCCCAAAGTTTTGGTGAGAACCCAAAGGTTGCGGGCTGGAGTAAAGATGTCACACCTACTCCAGGATTACTGAGTATAAATCAACTAGGTTTGTTAGATACCTCATCTTTATTGACATACCCCATTCAAGCCAGTGTTTAGGAAGGAAGTTTTGTGATAAACGCAAACACACACGCTCATTCATATACTGAGAAATACTGTAGGAAATAAAGAAGCCTGAGTAATTTTTCTAGACCCATTCAGGCAATTTTGTTTTGGGTCTTCCTTTTATAAGTAACCACTAGGTGGTGCTGGGGGAGTATGTAACCAACCGCTTTGTCCACTAAAGCTGTTAGTGAGTCTAGAATGGCTATCAATCATCCATTGGCTCCACCCCCAATGCTATGTCTCATCCCTAATCTAGTGTTATGGCAATCAATCTCTCTCCCCCATCGGTTCCTCTTCTAACTTTCAATCTGACCAACGCTTCAAGGCTTTGAACCAAGCCTTAATGATTTAGCAAGCAGTTTAATTAAGTTAGGCAAAAGCATAATAAAATATAACCTACAGATACTATGACAGAAATGACAATAATCTGAGTTTTCCCTGTTCCCTACAGGGAAGAATCTCCCTGTCATTGGCTTCAGGGTGAAAGAAACAACATTCAGATGCTTGAGGTAAAGATCTGTAGGACCATCATAGACTCCAAGATTTCCTAATCCCACCTTCTACTTGCACCAGTGATTTGGATCCCTGGAGGATGGCTGCATCTTCCTTCCTCTCAGAATTCTAAGGGGTAATCCTGAGGATTTGGTGGTATATTTTTCGTGCCATCAGCTCAAGCTTACATTCTAGCATGTTCTTCCCAATATCAATCACTGTTTACTGACCCAATATCATTTACTAGTGTCACCCAACATCTATGAATATTTATCAATATCTATTAATACCTAGTATCATTTAATGAGTTAATATCTTCTTGATATCATCAATAAACAGTTCAACTCAATTAACTTTTACAAAGAGATACTTATTGAGAAGATAGAGCAAGTATCCATTTCCGGAGTAAGAACCGATAAAGTCTGAATGCAGATTGAAGCATACTTTTTCTCTGCTTTTTTAATCTTTATTTTTTGTCTATTTTCTTTCACAACATGACTAATGTGGAAAGGTTTTAATGACTGCATATGTACAACCTATATCAAATTGCATTGCCTTCTCAATATGGGGAGGAATGAAGGAGGGAGGGAATTTTAAACTCTAAATTAAAAAAAAATGAATGTTAAAGATTGCTTTTGCGTGTAATTAGGGAGGGGGGAAATAAAAATACTAAATCATAACAAAATTTAAAAATTAAAGTTAAAAAGATAAGCAAGAACAGAAACACAAGCACATTCCCTGCCCCCAAACTAGAATACATTTTTCCTGCTGCCACTTTGGTCCCTAGGGAAAGTGGGCTCAAACTTAATGTGAATAATACAAATGTTCCTGCCACCAAGCACACTTTCGAATGAGTCATACTTGAAAAAGAAGTTGATCCTGGGCTTTCAAAACTCAATGTCTCAGTTACTGGATTCACTGCTGGACTGGATCATTGGGCTGCACTGGCTTGTCACCTGACTGGGCTGTGATGGGTGCAGCAATTTCTGCCATGGGCTCCCGTCACTAGACCTTTGACGACTCTTCCAACCTTTCCAAGTTTACAAGGTTTTTTATCTCTAATGCTTCTTCACCTAAGATCAGGAAGGAATAAACCCAGGGGGGACAGAGGAAAAAGCAGGGCTACATGGTCACATGTCATACGGCAACCTTGATGAGATGTGGCTACCCTTCAGTCCATCTGGATGTTTATATCAGTTCTTCTTTCTCACTTAAAACCATTGAGGAGACAGAGAGATTGAATTTCTCCAATGGAGCCTTTTGTATGCTTGCTCATTTTTGGGTCAGCAGCCAGTTAAAATGTTTTTTTTTTTTAAACACAGTAAGCATACTAGAAAAAGTCACAGAAAATATATCTGCACATTCCCTGAAGTAGAGGGCAAGGCCTTCTATTATCTTCCATCACACATTTCTGGAACCAGGAGCCCTAAGCTTCCTTGCAGATTGACATCAGGCTCATCAGGCTAAGCAGACTGGTAGTCTTGAAGGTCCCTGTTAGATAGTCCCCTGTTTCCTTGCTGTCTTTCTGAAAATGTTCCACCCTTGGCAAATTGACTAGGGTGTATTTTGAGCATCTTGTTTATATTCTTAATTAAGAACCATACTTGCTTCCCCAATGCCATATGGGAAAGAATATAAAAATACCTATTATACTACAAGTCTCATATAATTCCACATGCATAGGTGAAAATTATAATTTCCCTCAAATAAAGAGAGGTATACATTCAACAAAAAGCATTTTTGAAAGTGAATAAAAATTATCATTTGCTTAGTACTTAAAGTTATTTTTGGTGCTTAAAATGGCCTTTCCCAATGGGGAAAAAGGAAAATAAAACCAAGTTTCTATATTAGAAAAACCTAATTCCCATAGATTTTCCCAGACCACATGGAGCCTTCTCTAAAGAGATTTAGCATGTAGGATTGAACATCCTTACTGGCAGGTGAGAAAACAAACACTCCTGGATGAAATCTCTTTATCGATTCTCATAGGGCCATCCTAACTTGGGTCTGGACAAAATTTCTAGATATTCCTTCCTACAACAAGAAATACTAAAATTTCTCCAGGGGCCCTGTACTCTAGGTGATCCTGTTGGAAGTCCAGGCAAATTTCCTTTGGGTTCCTGTACCACAGCTAACTTAAAATTTCCTCCTGTGGATTCTTGTCACTGCAATGACAATGCTGACAGAATTCCAAACTGATTGAGCAATAGGGATAAGCAAGCTCAGTATGAATAGAGATAGAACAGGTCTAGATGATCCCTCTATAAGTTGCAAGGCTCTTAAGAAAATAAATTGAGCACTTGAGGTTGATTATTTGGGGTTTCTAACCTTATCCTATGGACCTGCAGACCACAAGGACCTCGTAGTAAAGCAAGCAATACAGGCCCATTTAAAAATGAAAGAATAAAAGGTCATTTCTGAGCTGAACATCAGCATTTAGGGAGACAAAATCCATACTTCTTATATCAGTCTTAATATTACTACTTGTGAAAGATTCAGTATAGCAGATAATAGTACTTAAGACAGTGAACTGTACAAAAGTTATCTCGAAAGGAATTGGTTTGATTTACATAAGAAACACAGTGGAAGAACACACAGTACAATTATAACCTAAAACAAAAAGAGGCTAACAATTCAATTTTCTCTAATGGATCCCCCAGACTAGAGAATTCAATAAAGAGAGTCCTGGATACAGAATCTCCACAATGAGTTCCTACAAATTAGTAAGGCCCAGTGTTTATACCAGTTTAATCCCCGTATGTAGCATTTATAGGCTTTCCTAGTACACAGATAGAAAGATACTGGATGTTCACATAGTTGCACTGTCTAAGTGACAGAGTCCTCACTCTTCTTTAATTCTTGTCCCTGATATCTCTATGTACTGCTAGCTCAGCTCATTATCTGGGGTGGTCAGGACCATCATTCTATCTCATTCCCACTGACTTCTCTGTTCCAGAAGCAGGTAACTTCTTTGTGGGGCACAGACTTGGGCCAGGGCAATGGAGAGATACCACTCACTACCATCCCTCTTTATGTTTCCTTTTGAAAGTGTGGCACCCTGTAGTACCCATGAATCTGACACGGGCCCCTGAGAAAATTATTTCAGAACTCATGTACACTCTGCTGCCACAGACACTCTGCTGTCTGCAACATGTAGTTGGGACAGAGGGGTAGAGTGGGTGGGAAGTACTCAAGCCTCTCAGACAGAGATCTGTTACATCTATATTTATGTCTTCCATGCACCAGGACTCAACTCCATCTTATGAAATTGTTGCTTAAGCAGAATGGTATTGCATTTCTGAAAAATAACCCAATAGCAATTTAGTGTAATGAGTCTTTCATGCTACTGAATTGCAATTTGTAATGCTGAGACATCTCTCAGTCTTCATAAATCTACTGTGGACCCTAAGGACAAGCCATCTTGGGAAGGAGAGTTAGATTACCATCATAATTAACAGATACATTCAGTCTGAAACTCATCAGAAAGCTGATTTAGAAGATGTGTTTTGATTTTTACCCTTTCAACTCATGGAAAATTGTGATATAAACAAAGTAGCAAGGAAGGTATTTTGCTATTTGAGATTAAAAGATTATTATCATAAGATGATATTTCATAAGGCTAGAGAGAAAACAGATTATAATTACCCTGGTCTTTCCCAGGATTGAGTAAATATTTAGACTTTTTTACATATAGGCTCTTCTCTTGATATTTCCTTATGTAACTATTGAAGTATGGTGTTTTAATGGGACAGTGTTTGTGTTCAGAATCATGCTTTCTGCTCCCAGGCATGCACCACCCTTGGCTTTTAGTGAACTGGAAGGATTCTTTGTCTCAGTTTCTCTCTTTGTCAAGGTTCAGTCCTGGGCTCTCTCCTCTCTCCTCTTTTGCTTTGTGATCTCATCTGCTGTCATGGCTTCCATTATCATCTCTATGCAGATGTCTCTCAAATCTATATTGAACCCTGAACCCTAATTATTCTCTAGAACCCCAGTCACTCATTATCAACTTGACATTTAGACATTTCCACTTGGCTGCCCTGTCAGGTTCAACATGTTCATGAATGAAATCATCTTTCCCCCTCTAAACCTCTTTCTGTCCATATTTCCTCATTTCCATTGAGGACACCTCCCAGCTACCTAAATTTGTAACTTTGAACTTTCTAGATAAAGAGATCTTAATGCTCTCATATTTTGGTCATGAACCCCTTTGGTAGTCTGAAGAAATCTATGGACTTCTCAGGAAATATGGTTTTGAAATAATTGAAGGAAATGCTAAATTTTAGTTACAGATTAGTGAATATATCTATATATACACATATCTATATCTATATATTTTTTCCCATTGTAGTTCACAGACTGTCCTTGAAATCTATCTATATAAACTGTCAAGGAGTCCATGAATCCCAAATTAAGGATGCATATTTGAAACTCTTCCTGTTTTCTTCTCTCCTCTCCTCCCTTGATTACAATCACTTATCAAATCCAGTCATTTCTACATATTTGATACCCCTCACATCAATCACTTTTCTCATTGCCTTTTGTCTAAACTATGCTATTAGCCTCCTAATTGATCTGCCTTCTTTCATTCTCTTCCATGTCTGATGCAACTTCCACATGGATGCCAAAATAATCTTCTGAAGACACAGCTTTTATCATATCTCTCTTTTGCCCAGAAACTCTTCATTTTGATATTTAAGGCCCTCCACAATCAACCATCATCTTACTTTTCCAACTTTAATTTCATATTATTCCCCTTCAACTCTCAATTTTCCAATCAAGCTGGATTACCACCTAGCTATTCTTCAAAGTCAGCGTACTCTTTTGTCTCTACAAATTTTTACAAGCCATTCCCTAAGACTGGAATGGATTCTTTTCTTCCCCTCTCCCTCCCCACCTTCATGTTTCCTGATCTGTCTTCAAGGTTTTATTCAGATATGAATTCCTTTCCAAAGCCTTCTGTCATTTCTCCATTTAAAAGTATTTATTTATTTTGTTTTGCTTTTTTTTGGAGGGGGGAAGGCAGGGCAATTGGGTTTAAGTGACTTGCCTAAGGTCACACAGCTACTAAGTGTTAAGTGTCTGAGGCCAAATTTGAACTCAGGTCCTCCTGACTCCAAGGCTGGTGCTCTTACTGCGCCACCTAATTTTTAACTATTTAAATTGGGTATGTGTACAGTAGAGTTTAAGCTCCTTTTGTACTTTTGTTTTTATATTGCCAATATGTAGTACAGTATCCCTCAAAAGAATGTATTTAATAAATGTTTGCTGAATTGGTTAGAACATTCTGACTACTGACCTTCATGTGTAACCTCTCTGCCCTGACACACTAATCTAGGAGTTTGTAGACTTGGTTTCCAGACTCAAGAGTAGGCTTGATTCTCTGTCACCTTGTCACCCTTCTGCAAATTACCCTGTCTGTGACATCTATGAAGTATGTATGAATATTGAGATTCTTATTATGAGGATAGACAAGCTAACATCACTGAAAGAGCTCACAGTTTTTCAGAGTTTTTCTTCAACGTAGAGAGCTGCCGTATGTTGTGAGAAATGTTAGAGGCTGTTCCTTTGAGATCTTAAGAGGAATATACTATCATAGAAGAAAGATGGAAGTCACCGACTAAGGATTTTGTGGATGCTTTTGATACGTAGTTCTGAATGAGTCTATGAGCTCCAGAAGTATGTCTCCAAAAAAATTGTTTTTTAAAATTGATTTTTATTGCTGTCTTTTGTCTTTACATTGCCTTGTTTTCCCCAGGTCCTTCCTTTTTTCCTCTCCCAGAGAGCCATCCTTAATAACAAATTATTGTTTAAAAAAGAGAAAAAGAGGAAGAAGTAAAAAAAAAAATAGCAAAACTAATCAATATATTGAAAAAGCTTCACATAATATGCAGTATTCACCTATGGATCTCCTAAACTCTGCAAATAGCTGGGGAGAGGTATCTTTTCATATCTCTTCTTTGGAGCCAAACTTTTGTTTCTTGTGATTTCCCAACATTTACTTTCAATTATTTTGTGGTTGTTCTTTCCATTTACATAGTTGTCATTGTGCATATTGTTTTCTTGGCTTTACTTACTTCATTTTGCTTCGTTTCTTATAAGTCTTTTCATGCTTCTCTGCATTTGTCATATTCATTATTTCTTATAGTACAGCAATATTCCATTACTTTTGTGCACCACAATTTATTTAGCCATTCCCCAATCTCTGGGCCCATACTTTATTTCCAGTTCTTTGTCACTACAAAGGTTTTGCTATGGATATTTAGGTATATTATGTTATTATTGTTTTTGTTAATGGCATTTTGGGTTTTACTTCTAGCAGTGAGCAGTGGAGACTGGGTGAAAGGGTGCAGACATTTTAGCCACTTTATTCACGTGATTCCAGTTTGCTTTCTGGACCGCTTGTACTAATTGGCAGTTCCACCAACAATGCATTAACATGCCTATCTTTTCAGAACTCCTCCATAGCACTGATTACCCTTATCTTTTGTTGTATTTGCCATTTATTCACCATTAGATTGCAAGTTCCTTGAGGACAGGGGCTGCGTTTTGCATTTTTTTTTTAGTCCCTACTGTATAGTACCTGGCACACAGTATGTACTTATTAAATGGTTATTGATTGCTTATTTTAATTTTTAACTTAATCCTGAGCTTCCTTCTTTGTGTTAGGAATAAGATCCTACAAAAGACAGTGTGATTTGGTAACCTGGAGTAATGGAAAGAAAACTAGATTGAAAGTCAGGAAATCCCTGTCCATGGCTAACTGCATGAGCTTGGGTCTCCATTTTCTCTTCTGTAAAATAAGGGAGATAGACTGGATCAGGGGTTCTTAATTTTTTTTGTGTAATGGACCAACCTACCTCTTTGGTAATCTGGTGAAGTCTATGGAGACCCCAGAATAATGTTTTTAAATCATAAAAGAAAATAGACTTATAATTACATTGAAATATAGTTACCTATTTATAAGTTTATCTACCTATATATATTTTAAATGCAAGTTCATTAACCCCAAGCTAAGAATCCATGGACTAGATGACCTCTGGGGTTCATTCTAGCTCTAACAGTCCACGATTTGGGGATTTTCCATGTGAAATCATACAGGGCAAGGCTTCTAGTTTTCTCTATTGCAATTTTTTCTCCTGTTAAGGTAACCATGGGCTGGTTGATGGCATGCTTATGAAACATACCTTGGATTTGCTGGGCCGTGCAGGTCCACAGACAGACTTTGCTGCTCTACTTATGTTAACTATAGCAAGTAGAGTGGACCCCTTTTTGACAGTAACGCCCCCTCAGCAGTCTGATGAGATTAATTGGTGACATCCAGAAAATGACTGTCTGAGTAAATTATGCATGTTCCCACCTGAAGTCTGGTATTTCTACCCCTTGAGCACAGCAGTGAAGGCTTTTTGTGCTGTCCAAATTTAATCAACAAACAAAACCAAATAAGAGACTTTGGATGTTTGGAAGAAAGAGGTCACGGTATCATTTGGAGCATTGGAGGCAAAAGCATATTTCTTTACTGGAAAAGAAATTTTGATTTGCCTTTTTTGGTTAAGAATATAGCACAAGAGGATTAAGAAAATAAATGTCCTCTTATGGAGTGGCATTCAACTGCTTTGCAATTAAAATGATAATGAAACATTTTAAAAAAGAAATTCTTTCTTGCCAGCAGTGCAGGAGGCTCAGGGCACACCATTAAAAGGAATTATGTAAAGCAGCCTTTGAGTAGCAAGTTTTATTTTGAGGTTTAATATATTCTGGATTCTGCTGGAAAAATCGTCTGTGTGACAAGCCTGCTAACAGATGTCAATTTGGTTTTATAGCACATGCTTGCATTTAAGAATCAGAAAATGAAGACTATCCTTTTTAACCTTCTGTTTAGTATATGGCACAGCTTGGTAACATCACACTCCAGAGGACTGCTGATTAATAACCTCCTATACCCTGTGGGCCAGTAACTTTTCACCTGCCTTCATCCCTGAAGGGTTGAGTATAAGGCTTATTTCCCATTATTCTTTCAGTTTAAAGGAAGTGTTAGAAAAGGGAATAACTGAAAATCGCTTCCTCCTATTGCTTTAAAACCAATAAAAGACGCAATTTCATTATATTGTTGGAAGGATAAATGAAACACAATAAAAAAAAGATTGCATTCTTATTTAGACACTAAAGTTACATTAAAAACCTATATGGTGTGGAAGGGTCAAAGCAAAAGGGCTAAATTTAAGAGAAAGGAGAATGTACAGTAAAGGCTTATGTCATATGACTAATTATATTACCCTGCACTGGAGACTATTCATTCTTTCACAGACATCATAGGGAGCATAGTTTTCAAGCTGGATGAGGCCACTGAGGCCAATCCTTTCATTTTACAGATAAGGAAACTGAGGCTCATGGAGATTAAATAAAGTCATACAGGTAGTAAGAGGCAGAATTTGAACCCACATCCTCTGACTCTGAAGTCAGCGCTTTATTCTGTTAGCCTATTTAAGAGACCTTTCCTTCATTTGCCTTTCTTCTGTTGAGGACAAGCAGAGAGTGAGAGAACAGCTTAAGTATTTGTTAATGGGACCTGCCTCCTTTTCCTGCTGCCTTTGAATATCATCAGCAGGATTATGGAAATGTGTTATCTTTGCATTCCACGCCATGATTCACTGGGACTGTGTTGAGATGTTCCTACTAGATTTTTTTTCTTTTTAGGAGACAAGGGAACCATCTGTGTATATAAGACGAAGGCTCAATGGGGTTAGATACTGGTGAGAAAGAAACTTTTTGCTGTATTTAAGAAGAAAAAAACAGTTTTTGTTATCGCCAGAATTGCCCCTCTCTTCCCTAAGGAGTTTCATACTGCAGAGATAGGAAATGGACTCCCTGTCTGCTTTCTTATTTGGCCCACTTATGCCAGTAACATGACTCTCCACTGCATTCTAAACATAGCTTCTTTTTTTTTTTTTTAAAGAAACGCTATTCTTGAGATTTTAAGGATGATTTTCAGACACCCCAAAGTTGATAGGTCTTGTATTAGGAGTCTCAAAATGCTTGTTCCCAGCCTCCACAAAAGGATTCTACTAATCTTACCTACAACTAGGGCAAGAAATGTTTATAATTTTGGCTAATTAGCATGCTGTTAGCGGTTACAATTAAGAGTTTTTCCATGAAGAGTTTGGGATGGTTCCTTTCTTAATTTTTTTCATATACAGAGCTAATTTTTTGCTGCAGTGCTATGAACTCTAATTGGACAGCAATACTGATTCCTGTTGGGTATTAGGTGTAGGGTGTTCTTGCAATGACTTTGACCTTGATATTATTGTGTTGGAACAAAATGTTTATGTTAACTTTAGATGGAACATTTTTAAAGCAGGTAGCCTAAGACACCCAGAACTGTGAAGTTGGTAGGGACTTCCGAGATTACCTGAGCCAACCCCTCCATGTCATAGATTAGGAAGTAGAGGTCCAGAGAAGTGACATGATAGGTATTCAAATATCTTTTGGGTTGACTTGATTAATGACATGTTCTTGTTTAGATGGTGAATATTTAAGGGCCTTGTTGCCATTGGATTATTATTTTCCATTTTAGTTTCATATACCGAGTTACCCACAGTAATTAGGACCTCTGATTAGCCAATCAGTTATTCTACATAATGGTAATTATACTCAAAATCTTGGGAGTTGGTCTGGAAGTTTACAGAATAGTAAGTTGTTCAGTCATTTCAGTTGTGTCTGACTCTTAGTGGCCCCTTTTTTGGGGATTTTCTTGGCAAAGATACTGGAGTGATTTGCCATTTCCTGCTCCAACTCATTTTACACTTGAGGAAATGGAGACCAACAGGTTAAAGTGACTTGCCCAGGATGACACATCTAGTAAGTGTCTGAGGTTGAATTTGAACTCATGAAGATACATCTCCCTGATTCCAAGCTCAGCACTCTATCCACTGCGCGCCATCTTACGGCCACAGTACACTTAGAGCCTGAATGGATCTTCAGAATTTAAAAAGATCAAAGCTTCCCTTCAAGGTCCTTGAGAACAGTCTCTTGGCTGAGATGACTAGGAGGGTAAGTTTTATGCAACTGCTTCGTATCATCGATGTTATCTTTCTATTTAGTCATCTTTCCCAGCCACTTTACTGGAATGTGATTCAAGAATTCCATTAATGCCAGTGATACAGAACTTTATTGTCTCTCATTGAATACATTTATTTCAATTGGGCTTAAAAGCTGTGTGAATGGCCACTCTTAATAACTCTCAATGTAGTTTCATGGAGCTCTTGATCACTTCTTTTGGTTGATTCTTAGGCTATGGGATTTCCTCTCGGTATATTAGGAACCCTTGGATAAATTTTTCAGTACTTTATTGGAACAAGTTTAACTTGCAATCTTTTAATTTACATAAAGTCGTTACCACAAAAGGGTTCCAAATTACCCAGGAGAGATGCCTTGGACAGTGAACAGTCCATCAACAAACATTTATTAAATGTTTAACATGTGCCAGGTTCTGTGCTTAATCTAGCCTCTTCACAGTGAACTAGGTTTCAGGCTTTATAAAGGGAAGAAGGTAAGAAAGAAAGAAAGAGAGAGAGAGAGAGGGAGGGAGGGAGAGAGAGGGAGAGGGAGAGAGAGAGGGAGAGAAAGAGAGAAGGAGGGAGGGAGGAAGGAAAGAAGGAAGAAAGGAAGGAAAGAAAGAAAGAGAGAGAGAGGGAGGGAGGGAGGAAGGAAGGAAGGAAGAAAGGAAGGAAAGAAAGAAAGAAAGAGAGAGAGAGGGAGGGAGGGAGGAAGGAAGGAAGGAACGAAGAAAGGAAGGAAAGAAGGGAGGGAGGGAAGGAGACAGAGACACAGAGAGAGACAGAGACAGAGAGAGACAGAGAGAGAGAAAGAGAAAGAAGGAAGCTTCTGGTTATCAAAATTTACCTTTTTTAGGAGAGGGAGAGGACGAGCTGGGTTACCCAGTTAATTGGGTCCCTATTAAGGAAGCTTGGTCTACTCACAGGTTGTGTTTGTCCTTCATTTTCTAAGAGGACCATGGCATCAAGGAAATGATGACATGACTTGAAGTTGATTTTGATTTGAGTGAGCCTAAAAGGGCCAGGGTCTCCCATTGCATCCTGCGTCATCTCCAGCCATTCTGATGAATATCTGGTCACTGGATCCAGGAAGTGAGGCTGGTGACCTTGTGCAGCTGTTCCTTCTTCAAATCAAAATCAACTGTAAGTCATGTCATCATTCCCCTCATGCCATGATCTTCTTTGAAAAAGAAGGACAAACACAACAAGCTTAATCTAGCTCTGTAAATGAAAAGAAAGGATACCCTTCTAAAGGGGGAAACCTCATGTAAACAACTATGTAAATACAAGATATATACTAGGTGGTGAAGTGGATAGAGAATTGGGACTGGAGTAAGGAAGATCTGGGTTCAAATCTAGCCTCAGATACTTACTAGCTGTGTGACCCTGGGTAAGTCACCTAATCCCTGTTTGCCTCAGTTTCCTCATCTGTAAAATGTGAATTATAATAGTACCTGCAGCCCAGGGTTGTTGTGAGAATCAAGTGAGATTAAAAATTGTAAAGTGTTTAGCACATTGCCTGGCACATAATAAGTACTATATCAAGGTTAGCTTTATAATGTAAATGGGAAATAATCTTTTGAGGGAAGGCACCCTGCGAGCACACGAGTGTGTGCATGTGTGCGTGTGTGTAGAGGACTCCTACAAAAGTTGGTATTTGAGCTGGGTCTCAAAACTAGGGAAGCCAAGAGGTAGAGGTGAAGCAGATGGTCTATTCCAGGCATGGCAGATGGTCAGTGAAAGGCACAGAGTTGAGAGATGGTGTATTGTGGCACAAGGAAAAGTAAGAAAGCTGCTGTTTGCTGGATTATAGAATATGTGCAGGGGAGTAAAGTATAAGAAGACTAGAAATATAGGAAAGTATAAGGTTGTAAAGGGCTTTAAATGTCAAACAGAGGATTTTGTAGGTAACAGGGAACCACTACAGTTTATTAAGTGGAGTGGGGAGTGACATGATCAGAGTACTTTAGGAAAATCACTTTTTTAAAAAGTTTAAATAGTATTTTATTTTTTGCAATTGCATGTAAAGACAATTTTTAACATTCTTTTTTATATAAAATTTTGAGTTCCAAAATTTCTCCTCCCTCATCTCTCTCCTCCCTAAGATGATAAGCAATTTGATATAGGTTTTATATATATGGAACCATGTAAAACATATTTCCATATTAGTCATGTTGTAAAAGAAGAAACAGACCAAAAAGACTCACCAATCATTGAGTTAACATCAAGGAGTCATGACTTACATGGAAATGTATTTTGTGTGGCTACACATGCATAACCTATGTCAAATTGCTTGCCTTCTCAATGGTGGGGGAGGGTTAGGAAGGAGGGAGAGTATTTGAAACCCAAAATTTGGAAAAAAAAAAAAAGAATGTTAAAATTGCTTTTACATGTAATTGGGGGGAAATAAAATATTAAATTTCTTTTAAAAAGAAAAAAAGGCATCATGAACCAGTCTTCCTTTTGGTGATGGGCATAAGAGGAAAAATCCCAGACTTGGTCGTTTCCATTGTTCAGTTGCTGTTGCATGTTGTCACGTCAGCACAAATTGTAGGAGTGATCTACTCTATAGCTTGATTGGGCTGGATCTTGCTGCTGCTGAGGGTTGGAATAAGAGGAAAGGATTGCTTGGCTATAATCAATGCTTTGGAACTAAGCTATGTGTAGTTAGAGGTTGGTATGAGGGCAGAAAAAGTAGGATTCTGTCTCCTCTAGTCCTGTAACTGACTGAATAGGGACTGAGAAGTCCCTTCAGTACTATCAAGGCTCCTCACAAGTTTCAGGAAAGTATTCTCTGTCAACTGCAAGCCCTGGGGTGCAGCCTTCAGCTGTCTTTCCATCTTCATCCTTTTATTTGGAAGCCCCCTTTTTCACTTGCATATTAGTCATTACCGATCTTCTGTTAATGAGTTCTTTCAGTCATGTCTGACTCCTTATGACCCTATTTGGAATTTTCTTGGCAGAGATATTAGAGTGATTTGTCATTTTCTTCTCCAGCTCATTTTACAGGTAAGGAAACTGAGGCAAACAGGATGCAGTCATGACACAGGGTCACACAGCTAGTAATTCTATGAGGTCATATTTTAACTCACAAAGATGAGTCTTCCTGGTCCTGAGCTCAGTACTCTATCCAATGAACCATCCAGTGCCCAAGGAAACTGAGACCCAGTAGTATTAAGTGACTTGCCCAAAGTCAGATGGGTAGTAAGAAGCAGAGCAGGAATTTAAACCTTCATTCTTTGAATCCAAATCCAGTACTATTCTCCCTGCATCATATGTGAGCTTGTTTATTTGCAACTTCTTCCAAAAAAAGATACAGAATTAGTTATCATTAATAAAATTTTGTTGTGTCCTACATAGTACCTTATACACAGTAACTCTTGAATATATTTATCTGTTGTTTAGCTGATTGGTTTATTTTTTTCTGTTGAGCTCTGGTTAATCCAAATTTTGCTATCTAACTTGTGGCTATAAAATTCACTGATGATTCCACAGAACAAAACTGTAATATTTTTCTGGAATATCTTATTTTACAGTTGCAAACCATCAAATACAGGAAAATATAACCATCCTTCTAAGAGTTATCCATTTATACAGAGAGGCTTAAAGGGAGGAATGAAAACTATGTAGATAATTGAAATCCACAAATAACCCAAGACCTCCATTTTATCTGCTAGTGTTCACTGCTCTACCTTCCTAATTTTTAATCAAAACTGTTTGACAGAGTTCAATTGTATGTCTTCATCCTTCCCCTTTCACATTCTATCAAAGTATTATTAAGCAGTGAAATAGGTGGGGGGAAAGCTCAGAGCTGGAGACAAAGCACGAAGACTAGATAAACCACTGTAAATTGGATAATCAGTTCCTGTATGAATCTTAAACAGTATTCTTGGAATTTTTTAAACAAAGCAATATTAACTTCAAAGGTATAATAAAAGGCAAATATATATAAACATTTTCCCCCAACAGTCTGGAGGGGATAATCCCTCCTATTTCCTTTAGTCTCTAGGGAGGGAGATTAGGCTCATAGTTTAGTTCACTTCTTATATAGCGTTAGTTCCATGGAGTTTCCAGTCCAAAGTCTCCCTGGGCTAGCTTCCTGGGACCCTAAGCTGGCTGCAACATCTGGCCTGGAATCCTGGGCTCCAAGGTAGATGTTCATGACTCAAACTCCCAGGTCTAGGCTCTCTTTCTTGCATATGGAACAAACAAAACAACACCAAGACCCAAACCCATTTCTCAGGACAAGAGGTCAGAAGGGGAAGAAGTTGGCCCTTCCCCACTCAGCCTACTGATTTGGACTAACTGGACTTTTAATATATCACTGGAAAGAGAACAAGAATTCTTAACCTGGGGCTTGCAAACTTATGTTTTTAAAACTGTTTTGATAACTATATTCCAACATAATTGGTTTCCTTTGTAATCCCAAGTATTTTATTCTGCATGTTTAAAAACAATTTGGAAAAGGAGTCCTCAGACTTCCCAGGACTGTTAAAGGAGACCTTGACATATAAACCTCTCTTCTAGGGCCTAGATGCTCATAGATTCATACTTAGTTTTATGTTCTTAGGAACATAGTTTTAGAGCTGGAAATGTTGATAATAATAATGTTATAATAATAACTATCATTTATAAGAGAGGTAGTGAGTGCAGTGGATAGAATGTTGGGCCTGGAATCAAGAAGACTCAGCTTCCTGGGTTCAAATCTGGCCTCAGACACTTCCTAGCTGTGTGAGCCTGGGCAAGTTACTTAACCCTATTTGCCTCAGTTTTCTCATCTGTAAAATGAACTGGAAAAGGAAATGGCAAACCAGTCCACTATCTTTGCAGAAAAAAACCCAAATGGGATCACAAAGAAGCAGAAGTAACTGAAATGACCGAAGAACAAATCGTTTACACAGCACTTTAAGGTTTGCAAAGTTCTTTACAAATGTTATCTCATTTTATTCTCACAACAACCCTGGGAGGTAAGTACTATTATTAATCCTGATTTTCAGATGAGAAACTCAAGCAAAGGTTAAGTGACTTGCCCAGGATCATACAACCAGTATGTCTGAGGCTAGATTCAAACTCGACTCTTCCTGACTCCAGCACTTTGTTGTCCAGCCACCTATCTTAGGAGCCCCCTAGGTCAACCCTTTCCTTTTCAAACGAGGAAAGTGAGTCACAAAAACATTAAATGGTTTTCCCAGAATCTCAGAGGTAGTAAGTGCTGTGGATTTGAAGTCAAGTCCTCAGAGTCCTACCTAAGGCATTTCTTTCTTTTTTTTTTTTTTT
>CM053586.1:109167522-109213203 GCA_028646515.1 Pseudochirops corinnae
CTGTGTCAGCCAATCCCCTTCTTCCACATCAACAGGGGAGGTCATGCCTTCTCAGCAGTGGGACAGAGTTCACGCCTTCCATACTTAGCCCCAAGTCACCAAGTGCTAAGTATCTGCCATACTTAGCCCCAAGTTACTAGGTGCTAAGTATCTGCCAAATTGATTGCTGTTACAAGGAGGAAATGGCAAACCACTCCAGTATCTTTGCTAAGAAAACCCCAAATATGGTCATGAAGAGTCAGACCTGACTAAAACAGCTGAACAACAAAACATTCAAATAATCATCTGGTTCCTTGGCTGTTTCATGGATAGCCAAAAAGCAGAATCTTTTTTGGTCATGGTTTTCTTCTCTTTTCAAATCTGTTTACAGATATTAATCCCCTGGAGTTTAGTTCTGTAGGCTCCCTGCTCCATCAAGAAGTTATTTTCCTTAATTTGTTCAGTATTGCCCTAACATTAACTTAGACTTTTCATATTTCTCAAATTATTCAGGAATGACCTAATTTTTATAGCCTTAATGTATGCTGTTATGTTGAAATGCTAAATTGCTACTATTGACAGTAATTGACCCGGCACTTAGTAGGTATGAAGTCAAGAGGCCTTCAAAGAGCTTTCTTTACCTCCTATACATTTCACTTAGATAATCTGTTTTATTTTTTGCATTAGACTAGAGCTCCTTCTTCATCATGTGCCTGGTTATTAGCTCCATGTTTACCAATGTACCCTGCTTTTTAAATTGTTTTTCAGTTGGTCTGACCCTTTGTACCCCATTTGGAATTTTCTTGGCAAAAATTCTGGAGTGGTTTGCCATTTCCTATTCCAGCTCATTTTACAGATAAGGAAACTGAGGAAAATAGGGTTAAGTGACTTGCTCAGGGTCACACAGCTAATAAATGTCTGAATGCAGATTTTAACTCAAGAGGAGTCTTCCTGATTCCAGGCAGGCCACTCTATCCATTGCACCACCTACCTGCCCTATACCCTCATTACAAAAAAAAAAAATAATAATAATTTCTCTTCCCCAAAAAAGGGATTGCAGAAAAATTTACCCCTACAAATCACCCCTATGTTCCTTCAAACAACAACAATGTTGGCACTAGCCAGCTGAACTTGGGCAGATAAATAAACTGTATTGACTAATGTACAACATGTGGGGAAGAGTCAGCAATTGTCTACTTAAGTGGTTGACACTAGTTAACATCAGCAGCTTAGCTAATGTTAACATTTGACCAATGCTCTTGATAGAGAATAATAGAATGCAGCAGATGAAATGGACATTACAAATCCCCCAGTCCAAAGCTCCTCATTTTATAGATGAGAAAATGATTCCTGATGTTGCTTTGAATCTTGGTAATTTTGATCCACATAGAGATTAGTTCATGAACCTTTATGTTAGCTTGTTCTGAATTTTTTATTTGGAACTTTACAGTAATAAATGAAGTTGTCAAGGTGACTAAAAATAAATGTTTTAAAATTCAAGATTTTAAAAAAGTCAGCTACAAATGTCATTTTTCTTCTTTGTTTTTAAAAGCGGTATATAGTTTTAATTTATATCCAAGTTGAATATATCACCAGGAAATAGTGATTATAGTCTTGAACTCTCTAGCATTTGAGACAACATATCCACGTAATTTTTTTAAAGAAATTTTGCAGAGGTAGAAGTATTACTAATTAGTACATTATTGATGAGGAATCTGCGGCTTATAGCAGTTGTTTCTTGCCTAAGGTCACACAGCTGGGAAGGAACCAGCAGGATTGTAACTGAGTCTCCTAACTCTGTATTATGCCACTAAAGTAATTTTTTACTACTGACACATAAAAGAGATGATTATAAAATGAAAATACTGTAGTCATACTTCCATAACACCAATGAATATTTGAGGGGGTAAAGGTGGAACCTTTTAATTAACAAGTCTGTATAACTTGTTTTAAAGAAAGGCAGATTACTGATGTGGTGGGTGTCATTTATGCAGCTGGATTTATTACAGATTATTTAAATGATTATCCATGGGGCAGCTAGGTGGCACAGTGAATAGAGCACCGGCCCTGGAATCAGGAGGACCTCAGTTCAAATCCGACCTAAGACGCTTAACACTTATTAGCCAGGTGGCCTTGGGCAAGTCACTTAACCCCAATTGCCCTGCCTTCCTTCCCCCCTCCAAAAAAAAAAAAGAAAAGAAAATTAAACAATAATCCAGATTTTAACAATAACAATGTCTACCCTAAATTTAGTCATAATGGAATAGGCATTTGGGAATTGAAAAAGAAGGAAAGGTTATTTTTCTTTTCTAGTTTGAATAAATAGCATTAAGAGACAGTTGGACGGTGCAGTGGATAAAATCCTGGGTTTGGTGTCAGGAAGACTTGAATTCAAATCCAGCCGTAGCCATTTACAAGTTGTGTGACCCTGGGCAAGTCATTTAACACTGCCTCAGTTTCCTCATCTGTAAAATGAGCTTAAGAAGGAAATAGTGAATCACTCTGGTATCTTTGCCAAGAAAAGCCCAAATAGCGTCACAAAGAGTTGACCACAACTGAAAAGACTGAAAAACGAGAACAAAATGGGATTAATAATAACACCTACCTTCAAAGGTTTGGGGTGAGGATCAAATGAGATAATATTTGTAAAGCATTTAGAATAGTGTCTAGCCCTTAGTAGGTGCTTAGTATATACTTTTGCACTCCCCTTTCCTTCATAATAATTATGGTTGGCATTTACATAGCACTTTAAGATTTGCAAATTGTGTTTTATATACATATACATATATAATCTCATTTGATCCTAATAATAAACTTGTGAGGTAGGTACTATTATTATCCTGATTTTACAAATGTAGAAACTGAGGCCAAGAGAGGTTGAGACACTTTCCCAAGGTTGTAAATTTAGTGTTTGTGGCAAGATTTGAACTTAGGTGTTTCCAAATCCAAATGGATTACTTCCACTGTTGTTTATAGCTACAGTAAACAGTAAGCATAGGGGATACCTAAATAAGCTAGTGTTCACATTTCTCATAATTGACTGATTAAAATGGTCTATTGATTTATAGTAAAAGCAAAATAATTCTATCCCTCCTTCAACACATTTTTGTAATTAGCTTATTACTTTGATATTTATATGGATTTGTAATCTCATTGATGGGGGCATTTCCTCTAGCTATACATATTGCAACTTCAAAGCAACGCAAAAACACACTTTTCAGTTTTTGAAATAATGTTTCATATTTTTTGTTGAGAAATTTCCAAGATGCATTTGTGTAATGCTTGGCCAAGAACCTCAGATTAGGTTTGGTCTTTAGGAGTTTTCTCATAAACTGTACATTCCTTGGATCTTGTTCTCACCTAGGATTCCTCTGGAAAAATAAGAATCTGGCTTGTGTCTTGTTCTCTACAGAAAAGACAAAAGGACACATACCTCCCATGCAAGTACTCAGGCTAACAATATACCACATACGCAGTGGTTCTCAACCTGTGGGTCGTGACCCCTTTGGGGGTCAGAAAACACATATTTCCGATGGTCTTAGGAAACGAGACACCGCTCCTCTATCCATCTCCAGGCGGGTCTGCCCACATGCAGATACGCCCACATAAGAGTATTAAAGGATCGCAGCATTAGGAAAGTTGAGAACCACTGACAAACAGGACGCTTGCAGCCCAATAGCTTCTGAGCCTGTGACAATCAAACCGACTCCCCTTTCTTTTCCAGTGAACTCTACCTTTCCTAGTGACCTATACAGTCTTCCAGACTTAAGAGTACTAACATAAAGGTGAAACTTTTCACAAAGAGGAAAGAATTAGGTGAGTGCTCACTTTCAGTACATGTGGAAGACAAAAGTTCAGATTTGCTCCTCCACATTATGGTTTTGTCTCTTATTACTCTTCAGCTCCAACTTTGTCTTAGTCCCAGAACTCTTCTGTTTGGTCAAAGAGCTTGCGTTTGTTCAGGAATATAGAATTGTCCAGTAACTATTCCATAGGGTGGTTCTTCTTAGAGGAATTCTTTGGCTATTTTTGACTCTCTGTTACTGCTATGGTCTGGAACTGAGAGGATCCTGTGGAGGGAAGATGCTTGAATAAGGATTCTTTTCCCTTACTCTCCAGGGACCTAAATATGGTATCCTGTGGCCTTTATTCTTTCTGCATCTCTCAGCTCTGGTCTTTTTCTATTTCAGGGCCTTGATTTAGGTCTATTCCTTTATAAAGGCCAAATGTAAGGATGTGTACCAAATCAATACCCATATGTAACTCATTCAATCAGCCTCAAATGGTGTGGCTCAATCAGTCATTGTCAATGAATCAATGAGCACCAAGAACAAAGGTACTTGTTCACTACCCATGAAATGGAAATTATCAAAGGAAATGGAATCCATTGTGATTCTGTGCGTGACAAGCTCTGTGGCAGTGGCAAACATTTTAAGCCAGCAAACATCTCCTTATTTTATGCCCCACTTGGCATTCATAATCTTATGATTGTTGAATAAAATTATCTATGTCTTTGTAACCCTCAAGGAATCACATATGATCTTAACAACAGCACAGCAGAACTGCTGGGGGAGAAGATTAAAGGCTCTATTTTGCCCTGCCAAGTCAAATGCTTTTTTATTATTATCAGTAATCAGTGAATGCCATGGGTTCTTGTTTCAGTCAGTCATGTGACTGTTAAGATGTGTCCTGCTGTAGTAAATAATCAGCAGAGACCTTTCTGTGTTCTCCTTTTATTTTTATCAAGTATATTCTCAATGCATTCTCTACAGATCATTTTATAGAGATGAGAAAGTAGGTAGATGCAACTTTCTTTCCCACCATTTTTTGGCTGATATCAGAATATTTTTTTAAAAGTCAAATTTATGGATCTCAGGTTAAAAACTCCAACTCCTGGTTTGGAGGGTCTTGTCAAAATCTGTATAGAACATCAACTCCATCAACTGGTAAAGATCTTATTTTTTGGTATATGAATGTAATGGAATACTTCCGTGCTATAAGAAATGAGGAGCAGACAGACTTCATAAGAACCTGGAGAGACTTATATAAATTGATGCTGAACGAGAAGAGCAGAACCAGGAGAAATTTGTACACAGTCACAGACAAAACTTATGTGTGATGACTTACTTCAATAGACTGGGCTCTTATCAGTAAGGTAAGGTTATAAGACAACTCCAAAAGACTCATCATCAAAAGAGATATCTACATCCAGAGAAAGAGATGCGGAGTCCGAATGCAGACTGAAACAAACTACGTGCTGTGTTTCTTTTTCTTGTTTTGTTTTGTTTCCTCTTTCCCACTGATCACTCCATCAGTTACAATCCTTCTCTACAACCTGACTAATGATTAATGTGAAGATATTTGTAGATCCTATATTCAAGTACATGCTGCCATGATGGGGTGGGGGAGAAGAGGGAGGGAGAGAAAATTTGAAACTCAAGGGACTGTGGAACTGAATGTTGTAAACTAAAAGTTAATAAACAAACCAATTTAATTTTTTTAAAAAAAGATCTTATTTTTGAGGACCAATAGTTGAGTGTCAGTTAATCATCCCCTTTGTTAAGTGTCTTGAGTAGGCCAGCCATTGTGGGCTAAGTGCTAGGGATGCATGAATAAAAATGAATGAATCTGGTGGAGACTTCATTATCATGTATAGAAGGGATTAGACTTGGTCTGCTTGGCCTAGGTGTAGCTAGATGGCCCAGTGCTTAGACTGTGGAACCTGGAGTCAAGAAGACTCATCTTCCTGAGTTAAAATCTGGGCTCAGACACTTACTAGCTGTGTGACCCTGGGCAAGTTACTTAACTCTATTAGCCTCAATTTCCTTATCTATAAAATGAACTGGAGAAGGAAATGACAAACCACTCCATTATCTTTGTCAAGAAAATCCCAAATGGGATCACAAAGAATCAAACACAAATGAAAAACACCTGAACAACAAAAAAAGTTAAATTAATATTTTTAATTAGTCCAGGATTGTGATTTTTGCAGAAGCTACCTTCAACAAGTCCCATGCCATACGTGGTAATAGTCGTTCCCCTTTCCATCCAATCTACCACCATCTCTGTAGCAAGGGAAGAGTGCTCCCTAGGACTGAAGACGAATCTGTATTTTTCTTTGTTTTCAGGATTATCATGGCCAAATAACTCATCACATTCAAGGTATACTATTGGTGATAAGACTTTTCATAATTAGATAGGCATAGTCTATCACTAGAATCATATTCCAAACCTTTCCTTCCCACTTGCTGGTATCTTAACCAGAAATTTTAGTCTTCTGGCATAGCGCTTGAGAACCCAGGGTCAACTATAATGTAAAGGAAAACAACTTTGAAAGACTATAGAATTCTGATCAACCCAATGCCCAATCATGACATCAGAAGACTGATGTGGAAGCATGCCTTCTGCTTGTTGGAGTTCGGAATAAGGCATAGAAAAGTAGTGAAATATAATCCCATTTGTTGGGGCTTCAGACTCATTGGTGAGTTAGAGGAACGTTTATCCCAAGGATGTGAAATCCTCCCCTGGTAGAATGGGTGGATAACAACAATTTATTCCAACAGCCATGAAGGCAGTTGAAGCAGGCACTGGAAGGCTTAGAGCTTGGTCAGACATTGAAGACACCAAGGTCATCTATTGTGTCCTGGACCATTGCCAGTTGACTTGATTTTTGTCTTGCCACTGGATTGAGACAACTCTAGAGGGGAGAGTGAGTCTGATGACTTTGTGCAACTCTGTCTCACTTAAATCCAATTCATACACCCCATGGTGTCATTGATCTTCCTCCAGAACAAAGGATGAATACAAGGGTCAGCATTATGAACATTAATTATTGCACCATAGGGTTCATTTGGGTTTATAAGGGTGTCTGCTGCCTCACTAAATGACTCTTGCCTTCTGTGTTGTTAGAGACTACTCTATTCTATATATTCTACAATAGATATCATATGTAATTATAAAGAAACTGATATTATCTTGTTTATTTTTTATTTTTCCTTATTTTTTAATGATCAAAAATTTATTTCCTCCCCCTCCCCAACTTCCATTGAAAAGAGAAAAAAAAAAAACCCTTGTAATAAATATACATAGTTCTTGAGTCCAATTGCACATCAACAATGCTGGCTATCAGGGAGGCTGAACCTGGTGGATCTTGTGAGCGTGAGCATTCTAAGCTGCTGTATAATGAAACCCTGAGAATGCTGTGGGAGTGCCAGGATGCCTAAGGAGGGCCAAACCGGCCCAGGTTAGAAACAAAACAGATCAAAGTTTCTGCAACAATCAATAGTGGGACAACTCCATGAGTAGCACCTGTACTTCCAGACAGAGCATGATAAAGAGATCCAGTTTTAAATGTACATACGTTCATGCATATGTGTTTGTGTATATATGCATGTGTATGTGTGTATATATGTTTGTATTTCAAATAAAGCTAATTTCCATATTGGCCACATCCAAAAAATATGGCTGGCTGCTCCCTGAGTTCATTATCTCTTTTTCAGGAGATGGGCTGCATATTTTATCATGGGATCAATATTATCTTGTTTAAAATGGGTTCTATTTTAATGAGAAGCCAGTTTTTAAGGTAGGCCATGAGAGAAATGCTCTAAATGTGAATTAGGAGTGAGTTATGAATTCAGGGATGTTCCCTGATCTCTACTTTAAGAAAGCAGATCATTGTCATGTAATAGAGAAATAGTACCCAGGAGGGACCAAGAGTTGGTTGGGGCAGAGGAAAATTGAGAACACTTAGTGCTCCCAAATATGTCAGAAATCATGAAGGAAATACTCTGAAGAACAGTCAGGAACAGCTTTGAAGATGGGATGGGCACTTATGAAAAGTCCCAGAGATGAAACAAACACAATAACTCTTCATTAGGTGTGACTTACAAGAGTTAACAAAACTCTTAAAAGTTAAGTTATGATAATGGCAAAAGTTACTAAATCTTTTCCTAGGAGTTTGCAATTCTTTTAACCTTGCTTTAATGCTGTAAGTGAAAAATAAAGATTAATCTCTGAGTGGTACATTTTTTTCTTTTTAAAAACAGTACTTTATTTTTCCCCCATATAAAACAATTTTTTAACTTTTTAAAAAAGTTTTAAGTTTTAAATTCTATCCTTGCCTCCTCTCTTTTCCCCCTTCCCTGAGATAGCAAGCAAACTGATATAGGTTACGTATGCACAGTCATGTAAAACATTTCTATATTAGTCATTTTGTGCAAGAAGACTTGGAAAGGAAGGAAGGAAGGAATAATATGCTTCAGTCTGTATTCAGATAGCATCAGTTCTTTCTCTCAAGGCAGATAGCATTTTTCATCATGAGTCTTTTTTATTGTGGGATTGTCTTGGATCATTGTATTGCTGAGATTAGCTAAGTCCTTCATAGTTCATCACTGTACAATATTGCTATTACTGTGTATAATGTTCTCCTGGTTCTGCTCACTTCAGTTTGTATCAGTTCATATAAATCTTTGCAAGTTTTTCTGAAATGATCCTGCTTGTCATTTCTAATGGTACAATAATATTCCATTACAATCTTATGCCACAACTTGCTCAGTCATTCCGCAGTTGATGGTTATACCCCCTGATTTCTAATTGTTAACTCCCATAAAAAGAGCTGCTATGAATATTTTTGTGCAAGTAGGTCCTTTGCCTTTCCCCAACCCCTGCCTTTTTAAAAATCTCTTTGAGATATACTAGTATTGTTGAATCAAAGGGTATGCACAGTTTTATAGCCCTTTGGGCATAGTTTCGTGTTGCTCTCCAGAATGGTTGGTCAGTTCCCATGAGTAGTGTGATTTTCTTAAGATATTTTCATTTTTGTAGAAAAGGACAGAGGAGTGGATAATGTGGTACAGTTTATATGTCTCAGCTATCTGCATCTGAAGAAAGCATACCTATTAGTGTTCTGGACCAGAGAGGGTTTTGGACCAGATCTCTGATTTCATCATTAGGCAAAGTTCCCATTTAGGAATCTCCTCTACCAAGGTCGATCAGCATCTGTTTTACAATTTATATTCTTAGAGAGTGCTCCGGATCATTAAGAGATTAAGTGATTTGCCAAGGGTCAGACAGTTGATATGGGTCAGAGGTAGGAATGAAACCTTTCCTTACTCTGAGATCAGCTTTCTATTCCTTATACCACAGTCTGCCTCTTTACTTGCCTTAAACTATGCTAAACAGGTAATACCATTCATCCAAAAGGAGCTGCCTTAAGTATAATCATGGAACCAATATGTAACCTTTGACTCAAAAACTCCTTTGCATAAGACTCCCCTCATTGGTGGAGAGCAATTCAATGCTCCATGCCTGCATGAGGGGTGGAGTTGTGGAAGGGTTTAGGAGAAGAGAGATCTTGATTTTGTGGCTTCCATCTTCAAGAGAGAAGATAGGTGGTCCTCTTTCTCCCAAACTTCCACCAAGTGTGCCCCCCCATGAGCACTGAGTAATTAATCTCCATCAATGAAGAGAGTTTTATGTAAATAAGCTTTGAGCCTTGGGTTTCAAATGGGCCTAAATTCCCTTGTTTTAACCTGTTTTAATTATAAAAGCCTCATCAACTTTCCACATTAAGTAGGAAGACCTGTCTAAGCTGGAAATGTGAATATTACACCTCCTTTCTACAGCTGCCTTTTGATAGGTCTCCTCCCAGCTCTAATCTGCGTTCAGAAGGCTCTCTGTTTGCTTCCCAGATTGTATCCAAGGGCAGAAATAACAGTTGCCAGGGGAAACCAGCTAACCAAGTATTGCATGTAAAATGAAGTTAGCTCTATTTTGAACAGAGCTGTTGTTGGAAGTAGGCAATCATCTGCATGTCTGTGTGGTTTTGCATGATGTATTTTCAGGACTGTTGGAAAGCCTGCCTACTCCAGCATATCTTATCTTCCTCACTCTGTGAAATTCTTCACTTGGCTTTGCCAAGCTGTCATTAATTAGAGACTCATAGGGCTTGTGGTTTTGCTATTTTAGGGGATGGTGCCTGGGAGGGGAGCCCTAAATCATGGGATTTAGAACTGAAAGAGTCCTTAGAAGAGTCCAGTGTTTCCATTATACAGATGGGGAAACTGAGTCTCAGAGAAGTTAAGTGATTTTCCCAAGATGACATAAGGGGTAAATAGCAGAACTGGGATTTCAGCCTAGGTTTCCTGACTCCCCATCAAATGCCCTTTTTACTTGTTTTGGAATTGTCCAATATATCTTGTAATGCAGATATTCCTGTACAAATAAGGGAATTTCATTTTATCATAATTTAGTGGAAATTCATTTAATTAAATTGTTTTCCTCCTATGTGGTATATGTACTGCCAAAAACTGAATATTTGATGGAGGCAGAGGAGCAGGGAGAATTGGAGCTTTGGAATAGGGTAGCTTCCCATGAGAGCAGACCTGAAAGAAGAGTTGCAGGATGCTGGATTTTTATGATACCATAAGGTTCTATGGATGCCTAGATGGTGGTTCATAACAGATTTGCAATTTCAAATGCAATCATTTTTTAAAAAAAATTATTATTCAACTATGTTGTAGAAATGCTTGTGTTATTTCATAAATTAAAAATAAAAATTTTAAGAAGAGAGAGAGAAGAGGTGTCAAGATGGAGCATAAAGGGTAGAAAGATAGGTAGAAAGCACTAATCCAAATTTCACTTCCCTTTGTAGTTTGGTCCAAGGCCGGCCTTGGATGTATGTCTGAAAAAGGGCTAGAGGTAGAAGGGAACCTAGAGCTCATTCCAGGAATTATTAACCTGGAGTCTGTGAACTTAAAACCACTATTTTGATAATTGTATTTCAATATAATTGGTTTCCTCTGTAATTCTGTGTATTCTATCTTATGCATTTAAAACTATTAATTTGACAAGGGGTTCATGTTGATGTTGTTCAGTTGTGTCTGACTCTGCATCACCCCATTTGGGGTTACCTTGGCAAAGACACTGGATCTGGCTGCCATTTCTTTTTCCAGCTCATTTTGCTCATAAGGAAACTGAGGCAAACAGGGTTAAGTGATTTACACAGCTAGTAAGTTTCTGAGGCTGGATTTGAGCTCATGTTTTCCTGACTCCAGGTCCAGCATTCTATCCACTGTACCACCTAGCTGCTAACCAAACTGCCGGAGTACATGATATTAAAATTTTTTTAAAAAGATTAAGAACCCCCAGTCTAGGCCAATTGCCTTATTTTTACAGCAGAAGGATCCAAAGCCCAGAAAAATGTGGCAGCTTACTCAAGGGTCACAGAGATAACTTTGCTAATAGCATAGCTAGGATCTAAACTCAGATTCTCTGGAACTAGACTTAGTGTTCTTTCAACCTCAATATGCAGCCTTTGTAACCAGGAACTCTGCTGCCTATTTATTTCCAAAGGACCTGGAGACATTTTATATTGCTTCTGGATTAAAGATAGTTCTAGGATTATTGTTCTTGCTGGTTCTTCATTCTTCAAGAGGGTCAATGATTTCATGGAGTGATGCCTTGACGTATGTGTGATTTGGATTTAAGTGAGGCAGAGTTGCTCAAAGTCATCAGCCTCATTCTCTCTTCCAGAGTCATTGAAGTCCAGTGGCAGGAGAAAAGTCAGAATGACTAGTGATGGCCCAGGTGGTAGTGAATGACTTTGGCCTTTCTAAATTAAGGTCTTTCCCAGACCTCAAATTGCTCTGGAAGAGTTGAGACTATCAGACTCTTACACACACAGGATGAAGGAGTCATTATTATAGCGGGGTGGTAAAACATCTACCCAAACTGTGTTAGGCTCCACATATTATTGATCTGTGTAGCAAACATCACCATTTTCAGAACATTTCTACATCTATCCCTTTTTCTCCACTGACAGCCACCATTGTAATTCAGGCCATTATCATCTCCTGCCTAGACTATTGTAATAGCCTCCTGATTGGTTTTCCAGCCTCATATCTCTTCTCATGCCAATTCACCATTCACACAGCTGTCAAAATTCTTTTCCTAAAGCATAGGTCTGACTGTGTCACTTCCTTACATGAACTCCAGTGGCTCCATATTTTTGCTACGATCAAATACAAAATTCTCAATTCGGCATTTAAAGCTCTTTGGCTAACCCCTTTCTGTCTTTTCAGTCTTATGCATTCCTTCCCTCCAAGCACTCCTCAGTTCAGGCATACTGATCTAGGCATTGCTCTGTCTCTTGTTTCTGTTAACTTTGGAGTTACCATGCCCAATGCTTGAAATGTTCTCCCTCTTCACCTCCATCTTGTAGAATTCCTGGCTTCCTTTAAGAGTCAACTGAAATGCCTCCTCCTGCAGGAAGCCTTTCCTGGTTGCTTTAGCTACTGAATGGTTGTTGCCTTAGTCAAACTGAGACTTGTTGGGGCAGCTAGATGGAGCAGTGAATGGAGCACCGGCCCTGGAGTCAGGTGGACCTGAGTTCAAATGCAACTTCAGACACTTGACACACTTACTAGCTGTGTGACTTTGGGCAAGTCACTTAACCCCAATTGCTTCACCTCCCCCATCCAAAAAACAAACAAACAAAAAACCTGAGACTCGTTAAAGACCTTAGCTTAAAAAGACCAGGTCTCCTACTGCATCCAGGGCCATCTGCAGTTGCCCTGATTTGTATCTTGCCACTGGAGCCAGATGACTCTGGAGGAGAAAGTGAGGCTGGTGACTTTGCACAGCCCTGCCTTACTTAAATCCAATTCCCTTGTGTGTCATGGCATCACTTCTCTGATGTCATGGTCCTCTAAGAGAATGAAAGGCAAACAACAACAGTTGCTAGTGTCACCCCCCCTAAGATTACTCTGCATTCACTCTGCACCTGTCTTGTAGGTACCTATTTACATATATGTTCTCTCCCTCACCTCCTACTTCACTGTTGGAATGGAAGCTTCTTGGGAACAGGGACTGTTTCTGCTTTTAATCTGCATCCCTAGTGCTCAGCACAGTGTCTAGCATTTAGTAAGCACTTAATAAATGCTCATTGACCGAATAGGAATCCACGCTTGGAACACAAGATATGTCCATCATCTATTCTGCAACATCCATCTTGAGGGTCAGGATGGCCTATCTTTTCCTCTCTCATTTTTGTTGGAGAAACATTTATCTAAATGTGATGATTGGATAAATTTACCTCTGGCAATATTCTAGTTAATACACTCAGAGTACTGAAAAAGCATATCTTTATGAAGGCTTCCAGCTGGCAGCAGGACAGAATGATAGTGGTGGTAGCAGAGATGGGCTGGGGTATCTTTTTAGAATCCCTCAAGTCCTACTCTAGAGAATACTGTATACTCCACTTGTGCCTTAGGTTACAGCCTTGTTTCTAAATTACCTTGCAACAAAGAAAATCTCTTAATTTTCTCCAGAGATCAATAGGCATTATCTGAAATTGAACTTCTCTAATGATCTCATTTACCCTCTGAATTTTATCCTAGTGAGAAATTGCTTTTCTGTTGAATTGGAGGTGAAGGTTGAAATAACCAAACTCATTCAATTAGAAAAGGGTTCAACATTTTCCAAAATTTGAAAAATGCAAGCAGATTTCGTGGGGGTCAGTCTCTGGTGCCCAGCTTTCAGAGTTCTGATTGCTGATAAGCTGCACATTAAGGCCTTTTCAGAAATGTGAAGCATTGTTATTCAGAAGTGTTTAATGCTTCATAATAATGTAATAATGTTTGATACATCAAGTGGTAACAGTGAGAAACTTGGCTGTAAAATGGTTATGGTAATATGAACTGCTGAGGCTTGAGGCTCTGGCTAATAGGAAATACAGACAGAAAGAAAATTTCATGTTTTATTCATACCATTTTGCTACCACAACTCCCAAACCAGAAAGCAGCAGCTCAAATATGGTGCAGTGCTGAAGTTGGTTGGATGAATTAATCTAGCTCACCTTAAGTAGAGTTTTCATGACAGGTGGGATGACAGGGGACAGTTTACATTTTTAAAAATAATTTTATAATGATATTTGTCATCATGTCACCTGCCATTTCCTACTGTATGGTTCCTTCTCCCACCTCCACAATTTTTATGTCAAAAAAAATGTTGATCATCATTGTTTATAGTTGATTAACATTTGGAAAAATAAAATCTGATTCCCTTAGAAACTAGCATATGTTTTTTGCAACTCAGTTTGATTATAATTATTTTCTAGTTGCTAATAAGTCATGCTTTGTTGCATTTTGTTATAAATACCTTAAAATAAATTTTGAAAGCAAAAAAAGACAAGAATTCCCATAAATTATGCAAACAAAATAATCTAGCATTTGGTCTTACATTTTTTTAGCTTAACCCTAATGTTATCCCTTTAATTTTCTAATTAATCAATCATACTTGACATAAATACATGCAAAACAAGAGTTTATACTTTGCTTTATACCCAGATAGAAGGGTGGTTATTGACTGTAGAGTTTCTAGATAAGTGTTTTCCAGCCACTGTTGTGGACAGAAAACTTAGTGGGTCTTCTCCTCCCTGATTGATTCTTTTGTGAAGACAAAGTAGGATATCTTTTACCTCAGTTCTTTCCTAGTCTTTAATTATTGAATGGATGTTGCCTCAGACAAACAGACCTGGGAAAGACCTTGGCTTAAAAAGACCAAGGTCTCACACAGTATTCAGGGCCATTGACAGTTGTCCTGACCTGTGTCTTGCCACTGGATTTGAGGAGAGAGGGTTGACTTTGTTGACTACACAGCTCTGCCTCACTTAAATCCAGTTCACTTGCAAGTCAAGACATCACCCTGCTGATGTGACTAGTCTTCTTTGAGAACAAAGGATGAACAATGATAATCTGTGGAGAGGCCCTTCATCCCTATGCAGCAAAAATTTCACACCAAAGGTCATTTTTAATGCATACTTAAGTCATACTTAAATTCTTAAAACTTAGCACCGTAATAAATGGTTCCTCTCTTTCCCCCTTGCATCTTGCACCTCCCACAGCTTCCCTTTCCTTTTTTTCCCTCTCTTCTTCCTCTTCCTCCTTTTCCTCCATAGGAACTACTAAAAGCCCAGGCATGACCCTAAGGCTGATGAGAACTGAACCATAGGAGGTAGGCAACTGTGAAATATTTTGCAAGGCTGGAGAGTTGGGGGAACATTGTTCTGGATTATCATGTGGGCAATGCAACAGACTTCAGTGATTCTGAGCTCTTTTTTTAAGCAGAAGAAAAAATTCTTGTGAAATTTTAACTAAAGTGATTCTCTGGGCAACCTAATTAACCTAGACCTAGAAGTATTCTGCATGAGAGTTAATAATAGATTAAACGATCCATAAAAATGCCAGTGCCACTGAGCTGGCAAAAGGAATGGATAATTATTACCATATGCACAAGTCTACTTTGCTTAATCCTCAAGTGGAGAAAGGAAACCTTTTCCTCCTCTCTTCTTTTGAAACTCCCAAAGTGACAGCCAGATGGTTTAGGGACATTTAGCTTCTGATAATTTGGTTTCTCTTGTGTTTTTCTTTTTTTTTTTTCAATTTTTTTTTAAATTCTGAGCTTAACATCAAATTAAACAGACATTTCTATATCCATAGTATAATAGAAAAGGATTGTAGAGATGGTTCTCATTTTACGTAAATTAGCATTGCAAATTCAGCTTTACAAGAGTTCTGAAAGAAATCGGTATTCAAAGAAAAAAAACACTGAAGTTAACTTTACCATACATTACTGTGCTTTCTCTCATAGCTCCTGAACCCCCTCAGTGTTACCTGGAATCCCACCTTCCCACCAAAAAATAAAACTCAAAAAAAAATTCCAGACCCCAAACCCTCTAAGTGAAAGCAAAGAAGGGAATGTTGGATTGGGTGCTTGACTTGAGACCTCCTCTTCCTTCACTTCCGTTCTCTGGTCAGGCCCTGGTGTGTCTGTCTTCCCTCTCAGTAGTACAGTGTATCTATCCTGTCTATCCGATGGGTCACTTGTCCTTTCCTGTCAGTGTTCATGTCTAGCCCCCTTGGGTCTGCCCCTGTGTTCCTCCTCCTGCCCTCGATTATCTGTCCCCATCCCCAACATGTGAACCCGACCCCTCCCTCCACCAGCGCCCCAGCCCTGTCTGGCAAATTCTCATTAAGTAAAAATTGCTTTAAGTAGAAGTGTGGAGGAAGGGAAGTCCATTTATATTAAGAGAGAACTGTCTGTGTATGAAATTGTGCATCTCAGTTTTGTACAGTTTGATTTTCTTCTTAAATATACAGTTTGTTCAAAATCTAATTTTCAAGCTCTCTGCTTTTTCTGATTTTTTCTGATAATTTTCAAGCCTCAATGTTCCTCTAAAGTAGAAAAAATTTTCCCTTTGTTAGGCCACTAAGCAGAGATCTCTCCAGAGCCAGCTACAGTTGTTACTCCATGAATAGTCTGCTCTATTTTTCCAGTCTTCTTAAACTTCTTAAATCTTACTCTCCTGGGCACTCTCCAGAGTGTTTTCAGTTTCTCAAATGTGACACTTCATCTTCTGTCTGCACTAGCTTTCCTGCCATTTTCTGTCTCTTCACTTCCTTGACTTCCTTGAAGAATCAGTTCAAACCTTGCCCACTCCAGGCCACCCCTCCCACACACATTACCCCCAACTCCTCAGTAGCTAATGCTGTTCCCTCTTGGTGCCTTCAATCTATTTTGTCTATATCTTTATATACTCAGTTATTTATGTTAGTGTTTTTGCCTTTCTTTCTATCTTGAATACTTAGCATCGTTCCTGGAACACAGTAAGTACTTAATAAATGCCTGTTTAGAGGGAGCTAGGTGACATGATAGATAGAACACTGGGTCTGGAATCAGGAAATCCTGAGTTCAAATTTGGCTTCTGATACATCAAGCAAGTCACTTATGTTCTGTTTAACTCACACTTGATCAAGATAAATGCTTAGCACAGTGCCTTGCATGTAATAGGCACCAAATGTTTATTCCCTTCCCCTTCCTGACTTGATGGGTTTCACTTTCTCAAATCTGTGAATTCATTGTTGTGAGAGGGCCTTCTCCCAGCTCACATTGCAACTCTACACGCATTAGTAGATTCTTTTCTTGGTGGTTATCTGTGGCCAAGAAAAAATCATTCTTTGGTATCTAGCATTTTGGTCACGAGCCTCTGTTCATTTAGCAAGGTTACAGCCTGGAAACCTTCTCAGCTTGGTACCCCAAAGTTTGTGCTCCATTACCATAGCCTTTCAGAGCTCAAAATCCCACGCCACGATGAGGCATCAGAACAGGCTTTCAGTAGAAGATGGAAATATTCCTCACTTGACTTATAGTAACACAAAGTCAGACAGTGGATTCACTTTATAGATGTATCCCTGACTTTGCCCAAGATTATGAGGGTTTGCTGAGAACTTTTTTCTTCCCATTGCTCCAAATATTACTTCTCAGGAGAGGAAGGAAATGGTAATGATGACAGCACTAAACAGAGGTAGCAGAATCTGCATAATTTGAAAGAGGAGCCTCTTAAACATCTGTTTCTCTTCTTACCAGCCTGTTGGGTTTGTTTCTGCTTCGCCACCCCCCCAACCTTTTCTCTCTCTTCCCCTCAGTTTTCTCATAATTTCCATCTGAATGCTCCCAGTTGTAGCCTCCGCAGCAATAAGATTACTCACTGTTCCCATTTCTTTACCCATTACAGCCATATAACTTTTACTATTTCACATTACATTCTGTATTATATTTGGTTGTTATGGTAACTTCTTCTAACAGAAAATAACCTCCTTGAGGGCAGGCACCCTAGTTTTTCTGCTTTTTCATCCCCCTCCGAGACTAGTACGGTGCTTTTCAGTGGAAAGGCTTTTATCATCTGCTTCCTTATTCGCTTCTTTGAAAGATCTCTTTCCTTTTCAAATATAAAGCTAACTGCCTAATTCTTGTTGAGGAGGTATAGTCATCCTTTTCTCATTTTACTACCTACTGGTATTTATATCAAGATAATTTTATAATGAGGTGATGCAGTAGATAGAATGCTAGGCCTGTATTCAGGAAGATCTGGGTTTAAATCTGGTCTCAAACGCTTACTGATTCTGACCCTGGCCAAGTAATTCAGCTAGCCTCTTTCTTCATTAGTTTCCTTATCTATAAAATGGAGGTGATGGTAGCACCTACCTTCCAAGGTTGTCATGAAGATAAAATCAGACAATATTTGTAAAATAGCTGTTCTTACATTCTATTAGTGTCTATTAATCTCTAGTTTCTATCACTGTTACAAATGATATGATAATCAGAAATAATTTGAGTACTCAGAAATACCAGATAAATCTACCTCTTGGAAACTGAAAGAAGTTAAAATGTTTGGTGCTACCTTAATCAGTTTACCTGTTTAGATTACTCTCTAATTACGAACATTGTTTTCCCTAAGACTGTTTCTAGTCCACTAATTCCTCTAATAATATTAGCATGTTAAAGGTGACAGAGAGTATCTGGAAAAGTAGAGAAACTGAGGCACAGAGTTTAAAGTCAGCTAAGTTGTGAGTGGGAGCAGAAATATTTATGTAACTTAGGGTATCTTGCTGACTCATGCATTTATCCAACATGTATTTATTCTCTACCTACTATGTACCGGGCACTATATTGGGTGTTAAGGATACAAAATGAAATTATAGCCAATCCTCAGCTTTCATGTTCCTAGAAAATGGCACAAAAGTAAAAAATGCAAATGTTGGTACATTGAACTTATGGGAAATAAGGGTTAGGTTCCTGCAGCCACCAAAAACCATAATCTTTCTTTAGAGATTGCTGAAAATACACTTTTCTGCACCCAATTCTTTATAACAAAGCAATAATTCTGATAATATGCATTTCTCCTAACACAGTAACCATGAAATAACCCATAAAATGTAGTACATAAAATAAAATTGATAACATGCCTAACATCTTTTCTTGCTAGTAATTCCCTAGAATTCTGTGACCTTTTATACTAACATCTCAATAAAAAACATTGATTTCAGACAATATTGAGTTTTCATAACACATTAAACCATACTATAGTGCCATAAATTTTGTTGTTGTTCAGTTGTCAGATGCATCCAACTCTTTGTGACCCCATTTGGGGTTTTCTTGGCAAAGATACTGGAGGGGTTTGCCATTTCCTTCTCCAACTCATTTTACAGATAAGAGAACTGAGGACATACAGGGTGAAGTGATATGTCCAGGGTCACACAGCTAGTAAGCATCTGAGGCCAGATTTGAACTCGGGAAGAAGATGAATCTTCCTGACTTCAGGCCCAGCACTCTATACATTGTGTCACCATACTGCCTGTGTACTATAAATAATATACATCCAATAAAATTCTCAAAATGAAAACAGCTTTAAAAATTTGAGTCTTGTCTTCCACTGCATCAGATGGAGGTGTGATGGCATTGTACTGTATAATGAATTATGGGTTTGTTAACACCATACTCCCTGTAGACATTCAGGCAGGAAGTTTACCTAACACCATTATTTTCTCACTAAACTGCATCACTGACTTTGCATCTTGGGCTTTGTACATTATGCTTTGGGGGCATAATTTCAACACAAAACTCAAGTTTTAAAGGTAAACAATGAACATATGCAACAAATGCCCAGGAGATCTCTTTACTCTACTATGTCAGGATGAACAAGACCAATGAAACACTTCGTAGGATACTAACCACTTCACAAACTTGGATGCATCCCGCCTCTCATTTTTTTCCTCTACTATGCATGGCTGTGAATGTTCCTGGTTGGCAAAGTGAAAGTGAAAATGAGGTTAGTAATAAAATCACTCAAATGCTTGATATTGCAAAAGTTGAGCATGTGATTATTGAGAATTGACTGTCTCTACTCAAGAAGCTTATATTCTAATGGAGGAAAGTTGTAAATTTAGTGTAGGTTCTGGGACTACTATACCAATCCCCCAAAATACTACCTGCCACATCACTGAAGGGTGGCCACTACTTTTTGCTTGTAGCTCCTAAGGGTAGCCTTGACGAATTGGAGATTCTAATACACTTGCTGACACATCCTTATGTGGCATATTTCCCATAACACCATACAAACAGGCCATATCTCCTCAATATCAATTAAGCAATTAATGTAAATTAGTTTTTATAAGGATATATTTATTAAGAAGTTATAGAAAGTACAGAAGTACAATATCCCTCACAAACCAAATTTTGGGAGTACAATATCCCTCATAAACGCACTGCACACTCTTAGGACATACAAGGTATCCCAAAAGTCTTAGTGTAGTTTTAAGTTATTAAAGTTTGAAATCGTGCTGTCTGTATGTGTTTATATATAATGTGTGTATTAAAATACTGTATTTTGAACTGAAGTGCGAATGTTCCAGTGAACTTGTGATGTCATTAACAAGAGGCACCCTCTCAATGACGCAGATTGCAACCCATCTGTGCTTGCCCATCTTGTGTGACTCTTGTCCATGATCTACTGGAAATAAAAATTGCCCTAACCTTTTCTATCTATCGCCTACTTTTCTATCATACCGAAGAAACACAAGGGCATTGCTCAGACTCAGTGGTTATTTTCTATTTTGCTTTGTTCCATGGGTTGCCATGGTCAAAGACTTGATCTCCAAGAGGCTGGTCTTCTGGTGATGAGCCTAAACTAGACTGATTTTCAGAAAGCAAATGAAATAGCCTTTTGTGGAGACTGTATTTGATGACTCCATGCCTTCCCAATGTGGTAGCATCTGCCAGAACTTAGATTTCAGTGGAATGGCCTTCAAATAACCAGGGTCACCTTCACACCACAAAGGGGAATTCAAGGAGGATTTAGTGGAGGAGAGTGTAAGTAGAAGTAAAAAAATATAAAGGACAAACTTTTAATGCCCAATGGTTTCATTAAAATGTGCTGTCTCTTTTTGTGGTAGCAAAGAATTGGAAATTGAGGGAATGCCCATCCATTGAGGAATGGCTGAACAATTTGTGGTACATGAATGTAATGGAATACTATTGTGTTTTAAGAAATAATGAGCAAGAGGATTTCAGAAAAGCCTGGAAAGACTTACATGAATTGATGCTGACTAAAGGGAGAAGAACCAGATCATTGTATACCGTGTCAACAAGACTGTGTGATGACCAATTTTGATAGACTTAACGTTTTCCCAGCAGTACAAGGATCAAAGACAATTCCAAAAGACTCATGATGGAAAATGCTAACCACACCTAGAGAAAGAACTATGGAGTCTAAATGTGGATCCAAGTGTACTATTTTCTCTTTTTTTTGTTTTCTTTCTTCTGGTTTTTCCCTTTTGTTTTGTTTCTTCTTTCACAGCATGACTAATGTGGAAATATGTTTAACGTGATTGCACATGTATAACCTCTATCAGATTGCTTGTCATCTTGGAGAGGGGAGGAAAAGGAGAGAGAAAATGTAGAACTAAAAATCTTATGGAAGTGAATATTTAAAACTAAAACCAAATTAATAATAAAAATGAACGTTGAAAACTGTTATTATATATAATTGAAAAAAATAAAATACTATTTACAAAAAAAAGTGTGCTGTCTACACATACTAATTAGAAGTTAAACCTCTGACATCAAGGAGTATTATTTTTAACAGTCATGGAGTCTGCTAATGGGGTTACATTTCTCTTTATTCCCTCTTTTTCCTTTGTTACAGATTGATGTCCTCAAGGCTGACCTGGAAAGTGCTGAATGGAAAATTTTGGAAAACCTGATCCTGGAAGGTGTCCTTGAACAGATTGGGCAGCTAGTGTTTGAGATCCACCTCCACTGGCCTGGGTTTGAGATTGGTGGCGATGACAGCACTGTGGTACGCTTCTGGTACAGTCTCCTCAAAGAGTTAGAACAGAAGGATTTCAGGCTCTTTCACAGTTACAAAGACTTATCCAAACCACAGCTATTCTTAAAGAAAGAGCTTTTCAATGCTAGTAGCTGCTATATTCTCAGCTGGGTGAACATGAGATGGAAGTGAGATGCGAAGAGGCTTCATGAGCATAAATGAGTTGTTTATGGTGAGATTTGAAGCAAACATTTAGATAATTACTGAAATGTCTAGGCCCTAAGAGAGGCAGACACATGGTGTAGAGCAGAGGTGTCAAATGCGGCCCACAACACTCACTAGTGCAGCCTGAACCAGATTAAAATGTGGGAAATAGTTTACAAAGCAAATAAAAATAAGATAAAACATAGATAATCTGACATTTTAAAAACTAAGTCAATCTGTGGTCTATAGAGATCCTTATGTGTGGATTAGTGGCCCTCATTTGTATTTGAGTTTGACACCTCTAGCTTAGTGGATACAAAGATGGAAGATGGAGATTTAAATCAAACTTCTGACCTGCGACCTTAGGTAAATCACTCTCTCTGAGACTCAGTGGTTTTTTTTTTTTTTTAATCTCTGTAATGGGACTAAGAATGCCTACCTCATAGGGTTCAAATGTAAAGCACTTGACTATCTTAAAGTGCCATGTAAATGTCATGTTATAATTACCAAGAAGCAGAATGTAATAATGGATAGAGGGTTGGTACTGGAGGCAGGAAGACTGTTTCAAATCCTGCTTCTGCCATATACTGACCTTGTAACTCAAGGCAATTTATTTAGCCTCTCACTGCCTAGGACCTGTATTAGTAGAGAAAAATTTCTCATCTAGGAGTTCTCTATATCAATGAAATCACAGATCTAATCACTATCCCTGTTATTATTATTATGAGAATAGCCACATCAAATTGGACCCAGGGTTGACAAGCCTTTTGTGTTTGAACAAGAGGCACCGTGGGATGTATTGGGGAGCTTGGGTTAACTTCAGAGGTTTGGGATGTACCTTCCCCCAACACTAACATCCTATTTTCCTTAAGTAACTCATTATCCAGGTCTATAACTCTAATATATCTAAATTCTTTTGAATCTTACTCTGTTTTCAGCTTACACCTTCACAAGTTTGTGAAGTTGAAATTCCTTTTCTGGGTTTGAATTTTGCTTCTCTCTACATTCTTCCTGTCCATATCCTTCATCATATTATGAATTATGTCAGTCTCTTCTCAACCTTTGCTTTGACTCCTTTTGTGATTTTTATCTTCACTTCTATGATGAAATACTTTCAGGAAATAATCTGGGGATTAAATGATTAAGACATTTTATTCTGTGTCTTAAAATGGTGGGAATAACATGCTTAAGCTATCAAGAATAGTCAGCTCTGATAAAGATTTCTTCTCATACCCTCATCATTATCATCCTAATCACTGACAAAGTATTTGAAATACAAAATCTCCTTTAAGTCTCACAGCAACCTGGTAAGATCGGTGTGGTTAGCTCCTATTTTACTGTTAGGGAAAGTCTCAGAGAAGTTAAATGACTTACTGTGGGTCCCACAGCAGTAAGAATCTGAGGTAAAACTCAAATCCAGGTATTCTGGACCTTCCAGTATTCTATCAAGTATTCCCAGCTACTTGTCATGGAACCCCTTCCATTCCCATAGAACCCAATTCGGTTGTCAGTCAGTTAATTGACAAGCATTTCCCATGTCTATTTTGTGTTGGGAGCTCTGCTAGGCACTCTACACAAAGGAAAATGAAACAGTCCCTGCCCTCAAGGAGATTATACACTCTCAGGAGAAAAATATAAATAAAGTAGATATAAAATAAGAATATATAAAAAATAGTCCCTGCCTCTTCCTTTAAAACCAAATGGGAGTTTCTTGTTCAGAGAACTGCTAACTTCAAAACATGTTTCCTAAAACTCTACTTGGTGTTTTTTCCATTATCTTTATTACCAATCAACATCATTTTAATGAGGTCCTATTTTCAGCGTCATATCCTGCTCTCCTTTGTGGGGTGTTAACACAGATTTCATTAGCATTAACCCTGTGGTTCCTTTTTTTAGAGAACTCAGTTCCATTGAAAGTCAAGGGAAGGCTTTTGTGGTACAGTAGAGAGGGTGGTGGCCCTAAGGGAAAAGACCCTGGCTTCGGTTTCTACCTCTGGTGCTTGTTACTTCTGTGATGTTGGGGAAGTGATTTAACTTCTCTTGAGCCTCAGTTTCCTGATTGACAAAATGAAGGAGTTGATCTAGACAACCTTCAGTGCCTGGCATAGAGTGGGCATTTAATAAATGCTAGCTGACTGACTATGTAAAGTCCCTTCCTCTCAAAATCTATTTGCTTACAAAAATTTTAATTTGCTTGCCTTGCTAATTTTCAAATAACCTGTTTTAAGTAAACCCATTAAGGTGTGTGTGTGTGTGTGTGTGGACAAACAGGTGTGCCATGCTCCATATTATGATCTTTTAAAAATGCCCTTGAAAAGTACCTTTTCTGTAAGGATTTTATTCATGATGAGGATCCCATGAACTGATTTTTTTTTGCAAATAATCATCTTTTGTGAATTTCTACTTTTTAAAAATTTGTATTGAATACTATAGCTAAATGGTACAGTGGATAGAGTGCCAGGCCTAGAGTCAGGAAAACTCATTTTCCTAAGTTCAAATCTGGTCTCAGATACTTATTATCTGTGTGACCCTGGGCAAGTCACTTAACCCTGTATGCCTTAGTTTCCTCATCTGTAAAATGAGCTGGAGAAAGAAGTAACAAAACACTCCAGTATCTTTGCCAAAAAAATAAACAAACAACACACAAAAAAACCCAAATGGGGTCACAAGGAGTCAGACATAACTGAAAAATACTGAACGACAAAATTACAGTGAAAAAAAAGCATGTTTTTTTTTTTAAAAAAGTTAAATTTTATGACTTTCAAATTATATATACATATATAAACTCTCTGGAGAGGGCAGAACCTATGTTCAAAGGTTGGGTGTGGGAAGGATAATGGCTGCCACAATGAAAGAGACAGCAAGTATAGTCAAAAAAGGTAGGAAGAGAACTCTAAGTGCTTTGGGACCTCAACAACCTGCTTTAATGAATAAATCAGAATGGTTTCCATTAGCATATCAATTGCTTTCATGTAAATGGATGTTTCTAAAAATGCTCAGGCATCTTGGGAAACAGTTTCTTCTCAAAAGCAGCTTACCCTGTTAATTTGAACTTTCTATGAAGAGAGCGTCTATTAAATTAAGGTTAAACTTTAAGCTAGTTCCCCTCTTAAAGCTATATTGTTCATTCTGAATGATTAGAACCTATGCGATGCTTCAGAATATTGCTATTACAACAAATAGAGCACAATGCAATAAATATGTATTAAATACCTACTATGTGCCTATGATCTTCGAAGTCATTTGAAGGCTTAAAATTCTATGATCCTAGGGTGACAATGTGATCTTGATTTATTGTTTTATTAATTGTTTAGACTTAAGAAAAGTAACAGACAAAGTGTTCATAATGCAGATTAAACCTAAAAGTGTTGTGCATATAGCACCCTCAATGCTTCCCCTCTCCCCAAGAACTGGTTGTTAAATATATCAGCACACCCCTGCAAGTTATTTGTGTGTCTTCCAGTATGTCGGCTGATGATTTTATATTTGTGTAATTTCTGTTACTGTTCCAACAAACACCATGCAATACAATAAACATTTATTAATCACCTGCTATGTGCCTATGTACCTTAGGGTCTCTTCTGGCTTTAAACTCTATGATCCTATGGTAAAGATATTTTCAAGACTGTATTTTCAGGATAACATTCAGGACTAAACCACCAAAAAAGGGCAGAAATTCACAAAAGATCACATTATAGTACCATGTGAAACTCTGGATGAAAAGTAAAGTTCAGTCATAGGTTCCCAAAATGGGTGAGACCATCCCCTAGGTGGTGCTGGAAGGATCCAGGGTGGGGTAGTAGTGGCTTCGGGTGCAACTGGGGGGCATTGAATAAAAATAAGGGGGCAGGGGAAGCATAAGGAAAGAAGAGAAGAGAAGAAAATTTTGAAAAACTATTCTTACATGTTTCATCTGTTCTGTAACAGAGTTAAAGTTGTGATTACATTATTTTCCAAATAAACACACAAAATACAAGTTATAAGCCATCAGTGGTCAAGACTGCTGACAGGTCTTAACAAGCAAGTGTTGGCAGATGAGTGTAATGTATTGTCAGTAAGTCCAGCATGCAACAGCAGGAATATTTATGTGTAATCACTTGTTTATAATATGATACTATATGGTTACATGATGCAGTATTACATCATCAAAATTTCAGTGCAGGAAAAAACCCATAAATTTATAAATTATTAAATTTAAGATATGTCATTTAAAAAATTATATTTTTGAAATGATACAATTTTTTTTAAGTTAAAAGGTTAAAGAAAGTAGATTTCGGGGGGGGGTGCTGAGTAATTTTTCTTTGAAAAGGGGGCAGTAGGCCAAGTAAGTTTGGGAAACTCTGGTTTAGATAGAATGTAGTCCTTGACCTTAAGGAGCTTACAATCTAGAATAGCGGAATAAGATAAATGCTGATAACTGTCATATACAAGATGACATCATAATAGCATTAATAAAGTAGAAAACATGAAAGATGCAAATGGAAAGTTTCTTACTAATGGGAAGGCCTTGTGGAGGGGGAATTGTAGTTATGCTGTAAAGAATGGGTAGGTATTCAATGGGTAAAGAGAGGGAAGACCTCCCAGGTATAGAAATAAGCAAAGACATGGAGGCATGAGGATAGAGCATGCTGGGTGGGAGGCAGCAGCTTAATTTTATTGGAGTGTAGAGTTTGAAGAGAGAAGTGATATGAGCTGAGTCTGAAGAGCTCTGTGTTCTTTCTTCCATGGATAGCCCTAGAGCTGCTACGCTTACTATTTTGGGCTCTTTGGTGACCAAAAATAAGGGAATAGTTTCCAAAGATATTAATATGCAGTGGTCATTCAGGGATAGAAACCTGCCCTCTTAGAGGCAGCATTGCATTTGTAATTTATCTTACAGAACTGAAAATATAACATTCCATGGCTTATTCACAAATCAGAGTTTAAGGGAAAGACTTCAGTTCTACTTTTATTAACCATCTACTATATGCAAGACACTCTACAAGGTGCTATTTTTTCTTCCTCTTAACTGGGCGGACTTGGATTTCATCAGTCAAGGGAGCTCCTGGTGAAAAACTTCCTCTTCTGATGCAGATCAACAATACCTACTTTGTAACCTACGGCCTGCTTTAAAGAAGTTAAGTGATTTGCCCAGGGTCACACAGTCATGTGGGTTAGAAACAGGATTTTAACCCTGGACTTTCCTGACTCTAAACACAGACTTCTAATTGTGTTGTTCCAAGGTAGTAGACACCTAGAAGAAAAAAATAAGACCAATCCAGCCACCAAGGAACTTACATGTATAGAGATAAATAAATACAGGGTAATTTGAAGAGTGAAAAAGCATAAACAACTTGGGGTGGGCAAAATCAATAAAGATTTCATGGAAGAGTTAAACCTGGAAGGAAAATAAAGATTTTAAGAGGTAGAGATGAAGGATTAGTTTCTAGGCCTGGGGGATGGTTTGTGCAAATACTTAGAGATGGGAGATAGAATGCCATTTTTAGGGAAGTAGGCCAGTTTGGCTGAAATATAGAATGCATAAAAATGAGTAATGTAAGATAAGCCTGGAAAGGTAGATTGGAGCCAGATTGTGAAGGACTTTAAAAATCCAGACTCAGAAGATAAATCTTGCTTTTAAAATCTTTTAAAATTTTTATTGGCAACGTGTGGAGGTGGCCATTGTATTATTGGCCCATGAGTATAGAATAACTTATCTGAAGCACTCCTCAGTCACTTTCAGTCTTGCTTCAGGGGTCAATGACTAATGGCGACATAGAAATATAAAGGAGTTGAATGAATTTTTCTCATTCAAACAACAGATTGAGCTGGAGTAGCAGTTAAGGTACTACACACACACCTGAAAGCTTCCATCTAGTAGACTATGAATTGAGGGTTTAAATCACAAGATTGAGATAGCCTTTGAGGTTGTGTTGAAATTCTTCTGTCATGGATCTGAATAGGAAGGGACCTTAGAGGCCATCCAGTCCAATCTTCTTATTTTACAGAAGAAGAAAAAAAGGCCCTGAAAGGTAAAATGACTTACCTAAAACCACATAGACAGTAAGTAGAACACCAAAAGCCACATAGCAGGGGCAATGCCACAGAATACAGTAGATGGAAGCAGAGGATACTTCAACCATGAAGATGGCAGTGTTGGATTGAATAGGCTAATAGCACAAGACAGCCCTTAGCCTCATGGCATCACCTGACATCAATGAAGCCACAAATGATTGAGAGGTAAATTTTAGCTGGCATATAACTCTGGAAGTGTGAGTCCCCTTTGTGGCTTTGTATGTTCCCTATCTCAAGTATTTGCCCTCTCCTCAGGTGTCTCCTCTTCCACCAGTGGTATGGGAATGCTTGGCCATGTACCCTGGTGTATATGGAAGGAATTTTTTCCTGTCATTTATTTTGCTATATGTTAAGTTAAATGTTTCTTGCTTTTAACTATTGTCTTCTAGTTGATCTGATAAAAGAGGCATCCAATGGGGTTTTTGACATAGTTTCAAGTAGAAGCTGACTCCAAATATCTTGATCTTGGGCTAGATTGTTAGGGGAAGGGGTTTGTGTGTGAGGGGAGCTATAGTAGGTCTGTTGACTTTGTCTAGTTGTCATGGATAAGGTGTTCAAGAATAATTTGACTTTTTTCACATAAAGAAAACTATTAAGGGGGCAGCTAGGTGGTGCAGTGACCGGCCCTGGAGTCAGGAAAACCTGAGTTCAAATCCGACCTCAGACACTTGACACACTTACTAGCTGTGTGACCTTGGGCAAGTCACTTAACCCCAATTGCCTTGCCTTCCCCCCTCCAAAAAAAAAAAGAAAATTATTAAGAAGGAAATAGTTTTGTCTTAATTTTGTGTTGTCATTGCTAATGACTGCATGTGGATTAATATCTTCAACTAGGAAAAAACATCATATAAGCAAAAGTTTCTGGTCTAATTGCAGTTCCTAGTGAGTGAAAAACATGAACTTTATGCAAGTACTGTAATTTGAATTTCTCACATATTGTTTTACACCATAAATCCAGGGTCATCAAATATTTTCAAATGGCAATACCTCTAATCAAGGTAGAATTCCTTAATTAACATTTACTCTTCTGGAATAAAAGCACAATCAATGCTAATGCATTTCCATGCTGTGATTATTAGCTGGCTTTTGTACTAAACTCCATACAATGCTTATGGTATTGGTTTCTGTCCAAGCTGAAAATTGGCTCATCGGGAGTTTTTGGTGGACTAGCAAGCTGCTTGTGGTCCTGTGTGATCCAATTTTTTTATTCTTGCTATAATTTCCCTCTGTATCTCTTCTGACCTTCCATGGAGATCTTCATTTGACAGATGTGATCCACACAGGGAGATTTTGCTCAATTCTCCCCTCTTCTCCCTGGGTAGGTCCTGGGACCTTCCCTCTTTACTGCTCACCTGAAAAGTGGAAGGTGTTAAAAGCCATCCAGTCCAATTCTTTTATTTGACAGGGATCATGTGGCTCAGAGAGGTTAAATGACATACTTAGGGTTATAATTACCTAGCCAAATCTCATTTCAAGTCAGCAAAACCCTAGAAAGGCTTAAGTGACTAAGGTCACAAATAAGTAGGAGAGCCTGAATTCAAATCTTCAGTCTTCTGTGCTCTTTCCACTACATCAAGCTACCTCAACTGGACTTTCCCTGCTACACACCAAACCGTTCCACCCCCCCCCCCCAACTCATCTATACCCTTCATTATGACAATTCTGTCTACATTTTTACAAGCTCTCACTCTACCCACCCCTTATCTTTCTCTGAACAGATGACTCCTAGCCTCTGATTTCTTGAGAGTATCTTTCAGTCAGTCTGTCAACTTCCTCAATTCCTTAAATATAGATGTTCTCCCAGGGAACTGTCCTTAGCTCTCTTCTCTCTCTATATTCCCTTTGTGATATTACCAATGGTTGCACTTATCACCTCTGCAAGTGACTCCCATATTTCTTGTCCTCATTCTCTTGACTTAGCTCCAGTCCATTTCTAAATGCCTGCTTGCAGATTTTTATTTGGATTTCCTGATAACACTTCATACTCGGTATGTCCACATTTCAACAATCTTAACAAATCTTGATGCTTCCATGGATTGTTTCTCATGATGGCAACACCAGCCTCCCTAAGTCTTTTGACCCTTTTTTCTTGCTTACATTCCACAACAGACTCAAGTCTGGTTCCAAGCTTATTCAAGCATCTATCTTGTACCTGTTCCCTTCTTTATAATCTCATTGCACCCACACTAGTTCAGGTCTTTATTATCTCTTGCTTGGACTATTATAATAATCTACTTGGTCCTCCTGTTTCAAATTTCTCTCTTCCATTATTAAAATCCTAAATAACAGATTCTAACAGTCCATTACTTATGTTGCTGCCTCCATAATTTGCTTTTGTTGTTGTCTGACTGTACTTGTGATTTCATTTTTATAGAGAACTCTAGGGTTGGTACCTATTGTTCAACTTTTAGAATTGTCTTAGGCACTGAGAAGCTAATTTCCTGCTGAGTAACAGTCACTGTGAGTCAGAGGCCTTGGAGATGAGGTTTTACTGACTCAGAGCAGCTCTCTACTCACTGTGCCATCATGCTTATGTATTGTCTTTTAAATATTATCACATCACTTGTAAAAAAACAACCTTTTGAATTTCCAAAGTCAATCTAGATTTCAAGGCCTTTTACAATTTGACCCCAATCTACTTTTCCAGTCTCATCTGTTGTTTTCCTTCATATAACCTATGCTGAAATCTAATTGAACCTTGCCTTGTATTAGTTATTTGGGCACATGAGCCAGCCAAGCTGGCCTGCCTGTCATTCTTCCCACACAATGCTCCATCTCCCATTTCCAGGCTTTTGTACTGGTTATCCTCCAGGCTTAGAATACATATCTTTATCTCCAACTCTTAGAATTCCTGTTTCCTTCAAGGTTTGGTCAAAATTCCCTCATCTCCATGAAGACTTTTTGAATTTCTCCTCCCTTTCCATTCCTCTCTTCTTATTAGGACCCTCCCCAAGTTACTTTGTATTGATTTTGTGTGTATTCTGTATATACTCAATTATGTATTGTACTGCAAAAGAATTAAGGTTCCTTAGTAACAGGGTTGTCTTTTTTTTTCTCATCTCTGTATCCTCAATACTCAGAACAGTGCCTAGCACATAAGAGGTACTTACTACTTCTTTTTAATTGATATTTAAATGTTCCCCCACTCCCAACCCCTTTAAATTGGAAGTGCCATTTAATATTTGTCAAATTGAATTGCCCTCATTTTCATGGTCATGGTCTTTAGTGATTACATAACTCCTTTCAGACTACATCTTGGGCACAGTGAACCAGAACTCATTGTTAACTTTTCTTCTGACTTCTCAAACTTTAGCCCATTGGAACTGGTAATTCATAATCATTAGATTGACATTGAAACCACCTTTTTCTTCATATCAGGGGTTTGTAACCTGGGGTCCATGAACTTTTAATAGTTTAATAGATATATTTCAATATAATTTGCTTCCTTTTGTAATCCCATGTATTTTATAAATTGAAAAACAATTCTGAGAAGGGGTCACTAAACTGCCCAAACTGTTATCAGTAAGAATATCAAACAAGACTAACCTTTTAACTGTCCCAGTAATTATTTAATTTTTTTTATAAAACCTCTGTTTTGTTTATACAGAGCCAAGTCCACTTCAGTGGGGATATGGTTAGTCTTTCAATCCAGAGCCATTGATGAATGTGTTGGTTTTTACTAAATATCCTGGTCAGCACATAGTAGATTAGGGAGACTAATTACAGTGTTAATCCCTCTCAGCTAGAGATGCAAGGTGTGTATCAATCTCTGATTCTGTGAGAATCCTGAATTTAGGGTTTTCAACTGTAACTACTTCAACTTCTAATTCTGAAGGTTTGAAATCAAGGGATAGAACAGTAGACAGGCATGTTATTGCTGTCTCTACTGTCCGTTCAAATGTCCAGTCAAATTTTTTCTTCACTTTCAAGAAAACTGGTTGACTCTGACTTCAGCTGCAGTGGCCTTAAATCCACAGTAATAGCCTGCAGGATCGCATTTGTATACTTGAGGGCCTTGTTCTTCATCAACACCAATCAATGTCATACAACAGCCAAGGGGTCTCATTCCAGCATTCTGTATGTAGACCTGAGAAATATTTGCAATCCTTGTACACAACATATCCACAGGAATCTCATAGCCATACTTGTATTTCCAATTTGCAGCCTCATAGAGAGCTCTTTGCACCTGAGACCTGCTGTCAGCTGTCATTCCTGTCATCACACAATGTTTTCAGTTATTCTGAATAAGTGAGTCACTGTGCTTGAATCCAATAACTTGTCTAGTACTTTCTTCTGTGTAACAATTACTGATGTGAGACCACCCTGGCTAATAGCTTTGAAAGCATATTCTACTTGGAACAGGCGGCCTTCTGGGGAGAAGATGGTAATGTGCTGATCAAAGCCGGTGCTGGAGCCGCAGGACATCTCAGCACACTCACTGCCTCTAGTTCCGATCTAACTAGTCCTGCTGCACCCTCCATGGCAGACATGCTCCAGCAATTATTTTATAACAAAAATATTTCATGAGTAAAATTGAACATATTTTTAAAAAATCATATAGCTTTCTAAATAACACAAATTCACCTTTTCTATGTCTTCCCTCTCCCACCACCCCAAGAATGAAAGAAAAACAAAACTCCTGTTATAAACACGTATAGTCAAGGAAATCAAATTCCTCCATGGGCTATGTTCAAAAAATTATGTTTCCATATTCTCAGTCATTCACCTTTCAATTGGGATGTGGGTACCAAGTTTTATTATTAGTCATCTGGAATCATGGTTGATCATTATGGTGGGTGATCAGAGTTCCTAATTTTTTTAAAGTTGTTTGTCTTTACCATATTTGTTGTATGTTCTTCTGGTTCTATCCACTTGACCTTGCATCAATATATGTGTCTCCCCAGGTTTCCCTGGAATCATTCCTTTAATCATTCTTATAGCCCAATAGCATTCCATCACATTTATATAGCATAGCCTGCTCATTCCTCAATTTATGGCACCTCCTCAGATTCCCATTCTTTACCACTTCAAAAAGAGCTTTATTTTTATATACCTTAGAGTTTTCCCTTAAGAGTAATAATCCTTCCCTTAATCTACCCTCCAACTTTACCTTCTCTCCTATTTTCCTGTTGAATGAAATAAATTTCTATACCCAACTCTGTATATGCATTATTACTTCCTCTGATCAGTTCGGATGAAAATAAGGTTCAAGGGTTAGCCATATCCTCCAACCCTTTCTTTCTTCTCTGTATACATATCTACTTGCATATCTTGATTTTGTAGGATCATTTCCCTTAACACCCACCCCTGTAATGTATTTTTCTTGCCCTCTCTTTTCATTCTTCTCTTGAGGTCATCAAGATATAATAGAACCACTCCCAGGCCTTGTCTAGTTAGACCCCCTTTACTATCAAGAATGACAAGGTTCAGAAGGAACACATATATCATTCCTCCATGTTTAAATATCCGTGGTTTATTCTTTAATCCTTATGATTGTTTGTTCATATTTACCCTTTTTATGTTTCTCTTAAATCCTGTGTTTAAACTTCTTTGAACTTCAAATTCTTACAGAGCTCTTTTCTTTTATTAGGAATGCTTGGAAGTCCTCTATTTCTTTAAAGATCCATTTGCCCCTTTATAATTTTATGATATTTTGTTGGGTAAATTATTCTTGACTGTAAGTCTACATCTTTCTAGAATACAGTATTTTAAGTTCTCTACTCCTTTACAATGGTGGCTGCTAAATCAAGTCCTCTATTTCAGTGGTGTCAAACTCAGATAGAGATGGGGGCCCACTAAACCCTATGTAAGGACCATATTGTGTTTTCAGTCCAAAAATTGGTTTTTAATCTTTCATTGTATAATTGTTGCATAGTATAATTCTCTTCATCATGCTGTTTAAAAGGTAAATAGAATAGCAATGTATTTACCAGTGGCATATGGATATGCAATTTATCTCTCATGCATTACAAGCTGCAAGCCTAGAATTCTCAGTGCATGTGCATTGTCAGTTTATTTCTGAAAGCTGACTTGCATGGTTTGTTTAGAGAGCTGTAATACCAATGATAGTGTCACTCAACCCAATGAAGAGCCATAGGTGCAAAGGGAGCAGGTAGGCAGGTGAAGCTGCCATAAGTAAATCCTGTGACATGGTTAAGACTTGCATCTTCCCAATTTTAACATGTCTTTACAAGTATTCTTAGATACCTAATCTTGTACCAAAGACAATTTAGTAATAAATGATTTTTAAGTAATACCAGCACAATTTAAAAAAGCTTCACATAATGGTCACAACCCCTTTCTTTTCACACACACACACACACACACACACACACACACACAATTTGGCATAAAATCGGTGACAATTATGCAGTAAAATGTGGTGTCCCAGTGGGTGGCTTTTTGACTTAGAAAACCACATATTAACATTTTATATTGCACTTTTGAGGGGTTGATATTTGTTTTCTTTTTCTCAACATTTAATTTTATTTTTCTTAATTACATGTAAGGGAAAAGATTTATCATTCATTTAAAAAAGTTGAATTCCAAATTCTCTCCCTCCCTTCCCATGCCCCTCCTTGCAAAGGCAAGGAATTTGATATAGATTATACATAAGCAGTCATGCAAAACATTTCTCTTAGTCATGCTGCAAAAGAAAATGCAACCAAAAACCCCCAATAATAAAGCAAAAAAGTTTGCTTCAATCTGCAGACTCTGTCAGTTTTTTCCTCTAGAGGTGGATAGCATTTTTCATCATAAATCCTTTAGAATTGTCTTGGATCATTGTACTGATCAGAATAGATATGTCATTCACACTTGATCATTGTAAAATACTGCTGTTACTGTGTACAATGTTCTCCTGGTTCTGCTCATTTTACATCAATATACATAAATCTTACCAGGTTTTTTTCTGAAACTATCCTGCTCATCATTTCTTATAGCACAATAGCATTCCATCACAATTAAATACTACAACTTATTCAGCCATTTCCCAATTGATGGGTATCCCCTCAATTTCCAATTCTTGACCACCACAAAAAGAGCTGCTATACGTATTTGTACATATAGGTCCTTCTCCTTTTATCTCTTTGCTGGTACAGATCTAGTAGTATTGCTGGGTCAAAAGGTGTGCAAAGTTGTGTAGCCTTTTGGACACAGTTCAAAATTGCTTCCCCAAATGGTTGGATCAATTCACAACTCCACCAACAGTGACATTAGTGTCTCTATTTTCCCTTTCTGTCATATTAGCCAATCTGATAGGTGTGAGGCGGTACCTCAGAGTTGTTTTAATTTGCATTTCTTTAATCACTAGTGATGAATCTTCAGAGCATTTTTTTATGATTATAGGTAGCTATGATTTCATCTGAAAACTGTCTGTTTATATCCTTTGACCATTTATCAGAGAGTAACTTGTATTCTTATAAATTTGACTCAGTTCTCTATGTATTTGTGAAATGAGGCCTTTATCAGAGAAATTTGCTGTAATTTTTTTTCCCATTTCCAGCTTTCCTTTGAATCTTGGTTTTTTAATGGGCAAATTCTTTCTAATTTGATGTAAAATTATCCATTTAACATCTTGTAATGCTCTTTCTCTTGTCTGGTCATGAATTCTTCCCAACTTCCCTTTTCCATAAACCTGAGAGGTTCATTTCATTGTTCCCCTAATTTATATCAGTCTTTAGGTCTAAATCATGTACCCATTTTGACTCTATTTCAGTACAGTGTGAGATGTTGGTTCTATTGTATTTTGATCATTTTGTTAAACATTTCCTAATTTTTTGAATTTTTATTAATAAGTAGCATTTTATTTTTTTCCGTTTAAAGATAGTTTTAAACAGTTTTAATAAAATTTAGAGTTCCAAATTTTTCTCCCTCTCTTCCATCCCCCCTCCCCAAGATGGCAAGCAATCTGATATAGATTATACATGTGCAATCATATTAAACATATTTCCACATTAGTCATGTTGTGAAAGAAGAAACAATAAAAGGGGAAAGTCATGAAAAACAAAGAAAGTAGTAAAAATAGTATACTTTGATCTTCATTCAGATGCCATAGTTCTTTCTCTCGATGTGGATAGCTTTTTTCCATCATGAGTCTTTCAAAATTGTCTTGGAACATTATATTACAGAGAAAAGCCAAGTCTATCATAATTGATCCATTGCACAATGTTGGTATTGCTGTGTACAACGTTCTCCTGATTCTGTTCACTTTGCTTAGCATCAGTTCATCTAAGTCTTTCCAGGTTTTTCTGAAATCTTCCTGCTCATCATTTCTTATAGCACAACAGTATTCCATTACAATCATATACCACAACTTGGTTAGCCATTCCCCAATCAATGGGCATTCCCTCAATTTCCAATTCTTTGCCACCACAGGAATAAATATTTTTGTGCTCGTAGGTCCTTTCCCATTTTTAAATGATCTCTTTGGGATACAGAATTAGTAGTGGTGTTGCTGGATCAAAGTATGCACGGTTTTATAACCCTTTAAGTATAGTTCAAAATTGCTCTCCGGAATGGTTGGATCTGTTCACAACTCCACCAACAATGCATTAGTATTCCAATTTTCCCATATCTTCTCCAACTTTTATCATTTTCCTTTTGTGTCATATTAGCCAATCTAATAAATGTGAGGTGGTACCTCAGAATTGTTTTAATTTGCATCTCTTTAATCAACAGTGAGTTAGAGGATTTTTTTCATGAGTATATATAGCTTTAATTTCTTCATCTGAAAACTTCATCTCTTTTGACCATTTATCAATTGGGGAATGACTTGTATTCTTATCATTTTGACTCAGTTCTCTGTATATGTGAGAAATGAGGTCTTTATAAGAAACACTAGAAGTAAAATTTTTTTCCCGCCTTTCTGCTTTCCATCTATCTAGTCTTGGTTTCATTGGTTTTCTTCATGCAAAACCCTTTTGATATAATCAAAATTACCTATTTTATATCTCATATTGCTGTCTCTTGTTTGGTCATAAATTCTTCCCTTCTCCAAAGATCTGACAGGTAAACTATGCCTTGCTCTCCCAATTTATGGTATCATTCTTTATGTCTAAATCATGTACACAGTTTTTTACCTTATCTTGGTATACAGTTTAAGATGTTCATCTATACCTAGTTTTGGTCATACTGTTTTCCTAGCAGTTTTTGTCAAATAGTGAATTCTTATCCCAAAAGCTGGGGTCTTTGGGCTTATCAAACATTAGATTACTGTGGACATTTACTAGTGTATTGTGTACCTAATGTATTCCACTGATTCACAACTCCATTTCTTAGCCAGCACCAACTTATTTCGACGATTGCCACTTTACAATACAGTTTGAGATCTGGTATTGCTAGGCCACTTTCCTTCATGCCCCCTGCCCCCATTAATTCCTTTGATATTTTTGGCCTTTTGTGATACCATATGAATTGTCATTTTTTTCTAGCTCTATAATTTTTGGCAGTTTGATTAGCATGGCACCAAATAAGTAAATTAATTTAGGTAGAACTTATTTTTATCATATTGGCTCAGCCTAGCCACAATGAACATTTGTCCAGTTGTTTAAATCTTTTGTGTGATGTGTTTTGTTAACTGTGTTCATGTAGTTCCTGGTTTTGTCTTGGTAGGTAGACTTTCAAGTATTTTATATTGTCTACAGTTATTTTAAATTGAATTTCTGTATCTCTCATTGCTGGACTTTGCTGGCAATATGCCAACATGCTTATCATTTATGTGGGTTTATTTTATATCCTGCAACTTTGTGAAAGTTGTTAATTATTTCAACTTTTTTTTCACTCAATTATTCTAAGTACCATCATGTCATCTGCAAAGAATAAATTTTGTTTCCTTATTGCCCATTCTAATTCCTTCAATTTCTTTTTCTTCTTATTACAGCTAGCATTTCTAGTGAAATACTGAATTATAGTGGTGATAATGGGCATCCTTGCTTCATCCTGTGTCTCACTGTGAAGACTTCTAGTTCATTCCCATTATAGATAATGCTTGCTGATGGTTTTACATGGATATTACCTATCATTTCAAAGACAGTACCATTTATTCCTATGCTGTCTAGTGTTTTTTTAAAAATAGGAATGGGTCTTGTATTTTGTCAAAATCTTTCTGCATCTATTTTGATAATCATGATTTCTGTTACTTCTATTATTTGTATGGTCAATTATGCTGATAGTTTCCCTAATTTTCAACTAGCTCTGAATTGCTGGCATAAATTTCATCTGGTCATAGTGTCCTAATTATATTTTAATCTGGTTCAGGTTGTAGGTTTGACATTTCTGCTCTATTTCATTACAGGTCCATTTTCCCCTTACAGGATTATATTGTTTTGTCGGGTAAATTATACTCAACTCTAAACCCATGTCCTTTGCCTTTTGGAATATTGTATTCTAACCTCTCCACTCCTTCAAAGTGGTGAGTGTTAAATTGTGTATTTCCTTGACTGTATCTCCTTGGTACTTAAATTCTTTCTGGTTGCTTGAAAACATCTGGAAGCTCTGGGTTTTGGTTATAATATTCCTGGAAGTTTTCATTTTGGAAATGACCAGTGGATTCTCTCCAAGTCCAATTTATCTCCTGGTCTTACGTGATTTGGGTGGTTTTAAGATTTCTTGAAAGGTAGTCCAATGTTTCTTAAATTTCTTCTGTTTTCTATGTCAACTGTTTTTGCTATGAGATAACTTAAATTTTCTTCTTTTTTTCAGTCTTTTGACTTTGTTTTCATATCCTTTATTATCTCACTGAGTCACTGGCTTCTAATTCTCCAGAAGTTTGTTCCTTGGGCAAGGTTTTATATATCTTGTGCCAATTTCTTAATTCCTTTCTAATACTTTCTTCCATAGCTCTCATTTATTTTCTATTTTTTCCCTTCTAGCACTTTCATTTCATTGATAAAAACATTTAAAATCTTTTGCTTCATCTCTTCCAGAAACCAGCTGAATTTGTGCCTAAGCTGTTTTCTTTCTTTCTTTTTTTTTTTTTTGATGCTTTGCTTGTAGATGTTTTGGAATCACTTCCATCTCCTTTGTATCTCAAGAACCCTGATCAAATGAGGTGATATTTGTAAAGCACTTAGTACCTGGTACATAGTATGTATTTGATAATACGTTTTCCCTTCTCCCACTGCCATCATCACAATAGTCTTTTTATGATGGTTTTCCCCTTCTCATTCTTTCAGTCTACTTCGTGCCTTTAAACTTGGATGTTAGGGCCAGATTCCACACATGTCTGGAGGAAAGGTCTGAACTGGTCCTGTTGCTGCTTTCTTGGGGTATTACATGTTACATTACTCAAAGATCTCAGGGACAGCTCAGGTTGTCCTGCAAGAGTCCAGCACTCCCAAAGTGGTGTGATCCAGGGCATAATCTTATTACACTGCCCATCTGGTCCTAGCTTTGCAAGTTCCTGACCTGGGTTTGGGTCTGAACAACAGTAGATGCTTCTGGATTCAACCACTATCAGCCAACTGGAAAGATTTAGTTCTGAGGCACAGAACTACAAATTCCCTTTTGGTCTGGGTTTCCTGTATTGGTTATTATTCTTCTGAAGGCTTCAGAATGAGGGAGAAATTGGAACTGAGAATCAACTCTGCTCCTGGGATTGGAGTCACATATCTGCCATTTGCTTCTGAACTTGCCCCTGTCAGTCTAGGGCTAGCAGCAACTCCCTAACCCTGAATAACCCCTCAGGGCATGGGTTCTCACCTGCAGGGCACCCTGGATCTATAACCCAGAATAAAGTAGTGAATGACGAAGCTGCCAGTTGGCACCTTTTACGCTGTGGTGCCCTAATAGAGGTTTGGGATCTCCTCTTTCCCTGGTATACAGCCTCTTCCTGGGCAGCAGAGTGCTGCCCCTGAGGCCCTCCTGGCTAGAGTCTGTTCCCAGGGTGACTTCTGCTTGGATTTCCCATCAAGATTTAGTCTGGTGCATCTTCTAGATTTGTTTGGAGCAGAGCTCACTATATTGCTTCCTGCTACTCTGCAACCACTGCTCTGTTTTGCAGTAAGATCGGACATTAAAAACTATGCTTTCATGGCACTCTTGTAAATATTTTCACTTTTATCAGTAGCCAGTGAAATAATGAGAGCCGGAATAATGGGAAGAGGGCAGGCTGACATGACCATCTTTATCCCTTTCCCCAATAAGAGATGCACTTTTGTAATTTTTAGGTATGGGATACATCCTGGCAAGTCTTTTGACTTGTGTTTGAGGGCTGGCTTCCTATATAAAATCTTATAGTCAAATGTCTATTGTAAGACATTTGAATTCTTTACATATTAGCTAAAAGAATTATAATACTTGCATTATTTACCTCACAAGATTGCTGTGGGCAAGGCACTATGTTACTGTATTATAATGGGCTGAAATTTAAAACTATAATTCTGTACCAATCATAAAATGTTATTAATGATAAATATTAAGTATTGATATATTAAACAGGAATTAATCCCTGGGTCTAAAAATTGGAGTATTTATTTTCTACAGCTTGGATTTAAAAAGGATCACTTATCACTTCTTCTTCAATTTTTTCCAGTATCTAGTAGAACCTTTTAAATTTCAGGGTATATTTTAGACAATTCATATTCTTACTTTGGGTTAATTTAAATTTTGTCATTCACAGGCTATTCCCCTTCTTGGCCTAGCAATCCTTAGATCAGCACCATTCTCTCCAACCCCCTTCCCCTGCTTTTCATTAAAAGACGATTTTGTGCTAGGTCTCTGATCCCTTGGATGTATCTCTGATCACCTTTACAAATTAAAAACTTGAAGGGTGATGAACCTAACCACCGGAGCTCAAATTTCACCCTTGCATCTTCCAATTATCATAAAACACTTACTGTAGTAGCAGCAGCAGCAGCAGCAGCAGTGTAACATCACAATTTAGAACAACTCAAATATGTCTGGCATAGTAAGGGAGCTTCCTTAGCTTATAAAATGTGATGACCTGTCATGGCCTTTAAACTCAATGGGTAAATTTCATTTTTTAGCACATCCTATTATTTTTGTTGTTGAGCTAGCCAATTAATATAACCAAACACATTCCTCTTCAAGTATCAGTTTCTTGACAAAATAAATTAACTAAAATATTGCCCAGAGTGTGGTTTCACTGGCTGGGATTAAAGTTTAGCCTTGTTCAATTGAAAGGAAAATAAAGATAAATACAACACTATGGTAATTTTTCTGTAAAAAGATATATTTAAAAATAGGCTCTTTAAAAAGAGAACTTTTACGTACAGTTATTTAGTCTAGAAACAGTCAAAAAAACACTATACAACAACTATCTAGGTTTTAGAAAATACAATTTGTAGCACACACAATCCTAGTACTGAACAAGATGTAGGTTTAAGCCTATGATTAATTCATTATCTCATCACAAATCAATAATTCACATTTGTTAATAGCTAACAGACTAAAGTTCAGGTTAAGAACTTGCCTGCATACTTCCCATTTGGGAAATTAGACAACCACCTCTGCCTAGCAGATGTAGTCTATCTGTAGTTCAGATAGTCTTTATTTCTTTGAGGGAGCAATACCCAACAAAGAACCTTCTCCTTTTGTTATTTCTTCTTTGCTTCTCTTCTAAGTTTTGCTTTTAGTATAGGGGAAACAAAAACATTTTTATATGTGGTTGTTGGCCCAGAGGTGCCATGTTCTTTAAAAAATGAAATTTCTATGAAGGCAAAGATCACATATTTCTACAAGTTGATGGTGTGTATGTGCTTAACAATAAATGTTCTAGGAAGTAGATTACTGAGCACTTAATGCATTCAGGATTGTCAATACTTAGCTTTCCCTTTGTCTTCAGCTCAGCATCCCAGGTAGTCATCCACCTGATTAAGAAGTCTCCCTAGTCTTTCCAATATGGTGCCTTTCCTATTTATATCACTTGACAACAAAACACTTTTGAAACATCAAAACAGCTTCCTAGAAAATAATAAAAAGGAGTTGGTTTGTCAAAATTAAAGTGCTATTAGCTAGTCCCTTCAAAAGACTGTCATAAGTTCTCAGGTGACTTGTGTTAATCAGGAGTTATGTTCCTGAAAGAATAATTGCATATTTTATGTACTTCATGACACAAGAACATAAACCCAATTCACCCTCCACATGAGTTACTGTTCAGAAAAAATTTAATTTTATGATTAAAGGGCACTGATCTGCCTACATTGGGAAGGTCAAGGAGAACGACTTCGGTCTATTCTTTATTTCATAACTGTCCATGTTAATTAAGGAAAGTGATGACTTGAAACTGAAGAGATAAAAAAAAGAGGAACCCATGGAGAAACAATAGAGCTCACAAGGTATGACTTATTGGAACTGGATATGTAGAGGAAAAGAAAAGACATTTATTGTTCTTCCTCTAGATTTATGTACAATGAAATCATCACTGAGATCTTTATTTTCTGCTCTGCTGGAGATCTATGTGTTTGTTCCCTTAGAATTAAATATTCATTTATTACTTCAACTGTTAGGAATCACAAAATCCAATGGGGAAGATCGGGCAGATTCCATGAACAGTAAAGAGCAATAAAACATAAGGATCAAAAAGTTTTCACAATTTATAACTGATAGTAAACCTTGGTAATTGGAAAGAAAGGGACGTCAACAGGCATTGCTTATTTGGGTGACATCTATAAAGATCAGAATGAACTTACAGAAATCAAAATTACAAGATGAACTGTATATTTGTACTCAGTCAGAAGTCAGTGTAAAAGAGCACATGTCTGTGAAAGAGAAATTGTCACCCAACACATTTAATTATCAAATACAGCTGAATATGACATCAAATCCAAAAGACCCTAGGGAAGTTTGAGGGTTAATCCCATAATTTAATAAGACCATCCCAGCCACAAGTTATAACCTTAGATGTTTCATGTGGGTGCCACACGGCACCTATGCATACTTTATCATGAGCTTTAAATCGACTGTAGAGTTTTGTAGTCTTCCAGTCCCAAATGTTTAATTTTCCATTTCCATCTCCTGATATCACATAGCTGCATTGGGGAGGAAAACAAGTTCACATTATTCAAATGTTTTAAATTTGAGATAAATGGGGAAGTTGTTTCTTCCAACTTTCTCATGTGAACACTAAACCTCAACCCCCCACACTTCTATTACATAAAAATCTACTGAGAATGATAGACTATCAGTTTCTACAATGCAAACTGTTTCAAAAAGTGCATTCCAAAGGAAATCAGATTGTAACATGAACACTGCTCTTAAACTGTTGCTTTTTTCAGGCTGGAACAATTTATTTCAGTGATTCTAAGGCTATTTTTAACCTGGCTGAAGGGAGGGTGAGAAGTATAAATTAGCAGGACTGAGCTGAGTCCAAGAGAGCAGAGGAGGGCACCACAAGAGGGGCCACCCAGGCCTCTCAGCTATAAGCATTATGTATACCCTACTCTTTAACTTTTAGGCATAATACAACCTGATTCCAGACCAAGAATCATTCCTTTTATTTCCTTCATGATTATTTCTGGTTCCAAAGTCACTGAGCCAGATTGTTTGTCTGATAGTATAAGATTCAATAATCAGACTAAAGTTAGCCAGTGCATAGATTTTGGTAACTTCCATATACATATATTCACATTTAAGCCAAGAATGAAACTATAGAATTTCGTGGTCATTTTCAGGAGGATACCAGCCTATAGCTGCCCCTGCTGAAAAGCTGAAGTCTTCACTGGCCTTATGGCAGTTATTCAGAGGAGGATGGGAGCCTCCGTCTGCTATGCAAGCATAGTTGTACTTTCTTTTCACCAAACTGAGGAATTGGCATAGGAAAAAAAAAAGCCCTTTGGTTCTGGAAGAATTGGTCCAGGCTCTATATGATGTCCTTAGGAAAGATACCTCCCTATTCTGGAATTCAAGCTTTCCCATCTACAAAATGAGAAGGGAGCATTGAACTAGATGATTTCTAAGGTCCCTTCCAGCTCTAATTAGGATATTCTATAATAAGAGCATCTAGAATGAGACAGGTTCTACTTCCACTATCCTTTGCCCCAGTCAGATATGTCCAAACAAAGGAAAAATAACAGGTGAATAGAAATAAGAGAATTAGTTAAAAGGCCCCACCCCTGGGGGCAGACCAGCAACATGATCCCTCCTCTAGGGTTAGCCACCAGAAAGATTCTTTATCATAGCAGGCCAGGGGCTAAACCCCATGCCTGGGGAGGAGGACAAGAGGGAGGCCCCCCCCCAATACGAGCCAGAAGGGACACCTACCTTCCAGAGAAAAGCAAGCAGATAAGCATTGAGGCTCAGTGAAAGCAAGGAGTAAGCCTCAGAGCCCTAGCACAGAAAGCTTGGGACAAGGCAGAACTTGAGCCCAACTCTCACATAAAAAGTCACACACACACAAAAAGGCAGTAAAAATGAGCAAAAAAACAAAACAAAAAAGAGTTTGATTATAGAAAGCTTCCATGGTCATAGGGAAGCTCAAGGCATAAACGTAGAAGAGAACAATAGTGTCAAAATGGCAACATGTGAAACCTCAAAGTAAAATGTAATTTGGTCTTAGGCCCCAAAAGAATTCCTGGAAAAGCTTTAGAAAGGATTTTAAAAAGCAAAATAGACAAGTAGAAGAAAAACTGGGAAAAGAAATGAAAGTAAGGCAAGAGAATCATGAAAAAAGAATCAATATCATGGGAAAACATATACAAAAATTTACTGACAAAAATAACTCCCTAAAAAAATAGAATTGGCCAAATGGAAAAGGAAGTACAAAAATAATTCCTTAAAAATTAGAACTGAATAAGTGCAAACTAATGACTCCATGAGACATCAAGCCATGATAAAATCAATTTTTTAAAAATAGAAGAAAATCTGAAATTTCTCCTTGGAAAAAACAACTGACCTAGAAAATGGATCCAGGAGAAATAACATAAGACTGGATCACATCTTTTGAAAGAATCCACTGAGTACCCCCTGAAAGAGATCACCAAATGAAAACTCCCAAGAATATCAGCCAAATTCCAGAGATTAAAGATCAAGGAGAAACTATTGCAAGCAGTCAAAAAGAAACAATTCAAATATCAAGGAGCTACAGTCAGAATTATAAAGAATTTGGCAGCTTCCACATTAGAGAACCTGAGATCTTGGAATATATGTCAGAAGGCAAAGGAGTTAGGATTACAACCAAGAATCATCTACCCAGCAAAACTGAATATAATTTTCCAAGGGAAAAAATGGAAATTAAATGAAATAGAGAACTTTCAAGTATATCTAGTTAAAAGACCAGGGCTGAATAAAAAATCTGACCTCTAAGTATAAGACTAATGGGAAAGATAAAAAGGCTAAAAAACAAAAAGCCCACCAAGACAAAAAGTAAGAAATTCAATGAGGTTAAACTGTTTATATTTCTATATGGCAAGATACTAGTTGTAACTCTTAACAACTTTATTACTAAAAGACCAATTAGAAGGAGTATATGTAGATGGAGGGTGTGGTTATTGGGTGACTCTAATGGGATGATACTCCAAAAAACAAATAAAAGGGTGAGAAAGAAAACTGTACTGGAAAAAGAAGGAGGGGGAGATTGAATGGAGTTATTTGTCCCACATAAGAGAGGCATGAAAAAGCTATTATAACGAAGGGGAAGATAAAGGGGGAAGCAAAACTTAAATCTTACTCTATCAAAACTGACTTAAAGAGAGAATAACATACATACTTAGTTGGATATAGAAATATCTTATACTATAAAGAAGTAAAAAAGAACAGGAATAATAGAAGAGGTAGGGGAGACTGATAAAAGGAAGGGTATACATACACCCCAAAATTCACTT
>CM053586.1:109219935-109242968 GCA_028646515.1 Pseudochirops corinnae
AACATTTCAACTATGGAAAAAACATATAAATACACATTTCGAATCTATTTCTTAATATAATGTAAGTTGTTTTGGGTTAAAAAGAAAAAGACTCCAAAGCTGCAGTTGACTTAAATGTTGAGTGTCCTGGCAAAGAGTCTTCCCTACCCTGATTTTGTCACTGTTCTTGTAGCAGCAGGTTAATGGGCAGATATCACTTGCCAGGATACACAAAGCAGTGGGGTATTTCTACTACTTCTTGAGAGCCTATCAAGAACAGCTGTGCGTACCAATTTTTCCATATCCCCTCCAACATTTGTCACTTTCACCTTCCATCATTTTAGCCAATCTGGTGGGTGTAAAATTATTTCTCTACTTTGTTTTAACTTGTATTTCTCTAATCAATAATGACTTAAAACACTTTTTTCATGAGTATAAATTGTTTAGATTTCTTCAGTTATTAAACTACCTATGCCCTCTGACCCAGCAATACTACTACTTAGTCTATTTCCAAAGATAATTAGGAAAAAAGGAAAAGAATCTATATATTCTAAAATATTTATAGCAGCTCTCTTTGTGGTGGTAAAGAACTAGAACTTGTAGGATGCCCATCAATTGGGGAATGGTTGAACAAACTGTAGTATATGATTATGATGGAATACTACTGTAGAAATGATGAGCTCAGCTATTTTAGAAAAACGTGTAAAGACTTGCACAAAATAATGAAGAGAGAAATGAGCAAAACCAAGAGAACATTAATAATGTTGGAACAACAACTTTGAGTAAGTTTTTTTGACTATTAGAAATACCCAAATTAACTAAAAAGGACATATAAAGAAAGATGTCATCTACATCCAGAGGAAGAACTGATGAACAGATGTATAGAGTAATTTTGCAAACACACACACACAATTTGTGTCTAATGTTAGCCATCTTTAGGGCAGGAGAGGGAAGAAAAAAAATTTACACAATGATTTTGTTGTATAGTTAAAAGGAATAGCAAGTTGTAGATAGCAGATTCGCAGTTTCATGTGCAATCAGTTTTTTAAAAAATTGTACTATGCTATGGAAATGCTTGTTTATTCCATAAATTAGAAATAAAATTTAAAAACAAAGCCAAAAATAATAATAATAAAAAAAATAGTTGTAGGTCAAAAAGGCTACCCATGTTGAATATTATTAATGGATGGATTTTTATAAAGAGAAATTGGTATCAGCCTGTATTCCAGGTCCACTATATATCCTTTGAAATATAGTTTAAACTACTGAAAAGATGTTAAAGGAATATTATCTTACTAACAAATCCTTGGCATGGGACATTTTCTATATCACAAGAGACATGAATGGCAAATGAATTCCAGATAAGATTTGCTGAGAAAAAGTTAAGAATAGTTGTAGAGGAAAATCTTTGTTTAATGTCTTTGGTCAGAAAGACAGGCAAAGGTAGTTTGGTAGGAAGTCTCTAAAGTCACTTTCTATTGTTATTATAGCTATAGCCTTTTAAAGTTAGCCATCTTAAAATGCTTTTTGAAGCGCAGAACAGACATTTTTCTAGTGATATTATTAATAATTTTTTTTGAGGAGGTAGACTAATGTGCCAGAGAGGTAACAGAATAAGCCAAATTAAACTTTAAAAACTAATATGCCTGGGACAGATAGGTGGTGCAGTGAAGAGAGTACTGGCCCTGGAATCAGGAGGACTTGAGTTCAAATTCAGCCTCAGACACTTGACGCATAACCCCAATTGCCCTCCAAGAAGCAAACAAACAAAAAAACCTCAAAAAACTAATATGGCCTCCAACCAAAAATGAAAGTGCAAAGAACTGAATACAATTTTAAAGAAAAACCAGCCAGAAAATCCCAACAACTAAAATGGGAACATGTTGTAGGTGATAAAGAACCTATTATAAGCTAATCCTTCAAACTCAGGTCTTGTCAGTTACTGGAGCATAAAAAAACTAGTATTTACATTTAAAAAAAAGGATCTGTACAATTTAAGAACAATTATTTTCCTTATTCATATTTCTTTTTAATTGTTAAAATTAAGTACATGAATCTAATGTCATGCATGTTGATCTCATGTAATAAAAGAACTTTAGAAAATTATCTACTAATGTTCAACTTTTATTTGAGCTTGAAATTGTGATTTCATCAGTCTGGACAGTAGACAGTAATGGAATTTCCTTTATCAATGAAGACTGGCCAAATGTCCTGAAACTCACAGTTTTTAGAAAGTGGCCTGGAGCCCTGAGAAGCTATGTGACTTGCCCAGGGCCACAGAGTCAATGTGTCAGAGCTGAGATTTGAACCCAAGTTATTTGGACTCTTAAGCTGGTTTTCTACCCACTCTGCCAAATGGCTTCTCATACATTATTATTAAATATGAATGCCAGCAAAAAAAAGATAACAGACATTATCATAAATGCTAATTTTTGCAACACTAACTCAAACTGGTAATGTCATGTTTTTATTTTAGTATTCAAAAAATTACAAAAAGTCAAGAGAAATCTTAAACACATTAGAACAGATAAATAAAGCTAGCAATATTTAAATATTGTTACATGTGAATTAATGTTCCCCTTATGAAAATGGATAGAATGACTGGAGAAATGGCATGTGCCAGAGCCAAGGGAGTGAAAAAGGAAAATTAATGGCCTTTTGGGATAAAGCACAAAAAGGCAGGAGTTTGGGGCACTAAATTACTTGAAAGAATGTAGGAGCAGACGGAAGTGAAACAGGAAGAAGCTCTGTATGAGAACAAAGCCCAGGGCTTTTAGCACAAAGTACTGTGTAACAATACGGAAGAGGTACAATTAAGCAGTAAGAGGTAACAATTGAAATTTAGGGTAAGCAAAACCATAATATTACTTCTAGCTTTTATTATTTCTTTAAATCCTGCTCTCTATTGTTTTTCAAGGACAACAGACTCAGAGCTAAAAGGGACCTCAGAAGCCCAGAGCCCAACACCCTCATCTTATGACTGAGAAAACTGAGACTCAGAGACTGAGGTGAAGCACTTTCCTTGGGGTCACTGAATTGGTCAGCCTTGGAGGTTGAATACGGATCCAAGTCCTCTGACTCCAGTAAGGGTTCTTTCCACTCCAAGGTGCTGCTTCCCACCTTCTTCAGAGAGGCAGGAACCTTGTGTGGTGTCTTAGTAGCTGTGGTTGCTGCTATGTGTGTGGGAAGATAACCAGGAAAGAGAAGACTTCTGTGCCAGTATAGGCTCTGTCACTCTACTCTCTCTGACCCTTGAACTCTCAGAACCTCAATTTCCTCATCTGCTAAATGAATAAGAGCTGTCTTCCTAACCTCACAGGGCTGATGGAAGGATTTTGCTGTGTGTGATAGATGAAAATGAGGTACTGAATATGAGGGGGCAACTAGGTGGCGCAGCAGATGGAATGCAGGGCCTGGAGTCAGGAAGACCCAAGTTCAAATCTGACCTCAGACACCTACTAGCTATAGGACCCTGAGCAAATTATCTAACCCCGTGTGCCTCAGTTTCCTCATCTGTAAAATGAGCTAGATAGGAAATGGCAAACCTCTCCAGTATCTTTGCCAAGAAAAGTCCAAACAGGGTCACAAAGAGTTGGACACGGAACAACAACAACTGAATATCAAAGTTCTTTGAAAAGTATGAAGCACCCAAGACATATATGTGAGGCAATAGTAGTGACTAGTTCAAAATATGTTTTAATAACTTATAAAATATGAAAAAAGCCAATCCATGCAATCTCACTTATCTAAGCTTTCCAAATACCCAACTGGTTGACTCAAGAAACCTTATACAAGGCACCACCCATCAATATCACCCAATATACAGTTGTGTAAATTTCAAACACAGTGATCTATGAGGAAATAATCTTCCTCTTAAAAGCCAGTTCAGCAAACCCAAATGTAAAATGATGATAAAGGTCACAAATTTTCAAACAAAAGTTCTAGTTATATTTGGTGTCCCAAAAATCTTGGTATGATTTTAAGCTACTAAGGCCTAAGCCTTTAAATAGCTTTAAAGCAATTTAAAAGCTATTAGAGTTTAAAGCTACAGCAAGACTTTTGGGACATCCATGTCATATTTCTATTTTATTTAACTCAGTGATGATATATTGGAAATATCTCACCTTAATTTTGCAATCCATAGAACAAGACAGCAACAAATGGCCAGAAAGAGGAAATAGTCTGACAGCACTGACACCCTTAAAAGGAACATTACAATAATTAGTTGGAAAAAAGAAAAAAAAAACTCCACCATATACTGGAATAAGAAATGAAAAAAAAAAGGGATTTTCAATAGAATTCACTGGTCTCTCCTTCCCTGAAAAAATTATGTCCTAAACTAAACTTCATTATTAATTCAGGAAGAGATGTCCTGCTGCAAACACAGCTTTTCAAATCCCTTAAAAAAAAAAACCCAACAGCAAAACAACCACAAAAAAACCCACTGATACTCACTGGGAGGGCACTGCTGATTTATTCAAACAGCTGATTTGTCCCTTTCCCCTCCCAAATGCAGTATGACAGCTCTTTGTAAAAAGCTGCAAATTGTGGGTCTTGGAATGAGTACAACCAACAAAGAATTTCAATATAAAATGCCTCCTACCTTCTTTCCATCTAAACCCTTTAGAATACAATTTGTTGATAAGCTTAAAACTTCAATTATTTGCCTCTGCTGAATATGATTTTGTTTTTTCCTGAGTTAGTCTGAATATTGCTACCTTCTCACCTGCTACTTTTTGCTTCTCCCAAAAGGAGACAGAAAGAGGGAGGGCAGACTTTCGGTTACTGAAACTGAAGGGAGGATGTAGGTGATAGCATCCCTGCCCTGTTACTCAATGACTTTCCTGTCTGCTGGGAGGTGACTGCATTAGTGGCTTCGAGGCACATCTCTATCCTCAATAAGAGATTCTGGTGAGCTACAGGGAGGATAGGGAATAGTGGCAGTTGTCACTGTTATGCATAAGCAGGTCAGTATTAAAGATCAACTAGTTGTTTGTGTTTAAATGGTTGGAAAACTCAGTGTAAACCATTGATTCCAAAATTAATAACTGAATTTTCAAAATTGATCTGTCTATAATGACATTACAACAAAATGGAAATATCACAGTTTCTACCTTTGTATGTCCAGACCAAACATGGATCTGTTTTTTGGGAAGATAACATTTCTCTGGTGGTACTGTAGAACGGAGATTAACACCGACATCCTGAGGAACATGAAGATAAGACCTGCCTTGATAGTCATACATTTCTTTGACTAAAAGAGAAGACAAAGGAAAAGAGAATAAATAAGCTATTCACAAAATAGCTATAAATTAAAAAGCTCTGCAGTCATTTTAAAACAAGATTATGCCATTTTTAAGAGCTCATATTTACTTTTTAATAACTTAATAATCTCAAAGACTTGCTCAAGTTTAATTGCTTGGAATTACAGTTATTATTAACATCAGATGTACTGTCAAATTTCTAATTGCTAAGTAATGTCAGATATACACTTTTTAATAAGAAATATAACTCTCTTGGTCACACCTACAATTTGGTGATTTATAGAATAGTTTATAACACAGTTGTAGAAGGAAAAGTCATTTGATTATACCTATATTTCTAAAGCTCTACAATTTATTTCATTCCCTCCAAGGAAACAGACAGCAACTTTGTAGTAGGCAATTTAAATGAGTTACTATAACCAAAAGAATTTGTAACCCAGTAGTCCACTTTATGGTGATAAGCCTCTCCAAACTTAGCTAGCTTGGTCCTTAGGAAAATCCGTGTCCCTAAACCTATACTTAAGAATCTCTGCAACTTGAAAAGCCCTGCTAAAACTCAGAAACACAATAGTGATTTGGAGCCAGGGGTGTCTGGGATTCAAATCCCATCTCCAACAATAACTGTTTGAGACTTAGTGTCTTCATTTCTAAATGGGAATGGTAAAAATAAATCCTATCTGTCATGCCTATCTCACAGAGTTGTTATGAGGGTCAAATTAGATAATGGCAAAGGGAAGGAGGGAACAAGCATTCACATAGAGCCGACTCTGTGCTAAGCTTAAGCACTCTAAAAATTTATCTCATTTGATCCTTACAACAACCCTTGAAGGCAGGTGCTATTATCTCCATTTTAAAATTGAGGAAATGGAGGTAAACAGGTTAAGTGACTTGCCCAGAGTCACAAAGCTAATAAGTGTTTGAGGTTGGATTGGAACTTAAGTCTTCCCAATTCCAGGCTCAGCACTCTCTCTACTGCGCCGCTTAATATATGTAATGTGTTTTGTAAATTTCAAAGCACTGCATAAATATGAAGTATCCTCACAAAACCATTCAATTGGTTGAGTCATTCAGAACCCAAGGCCATTTCCATGCCATGATGAGGCACTGGATTAGGGAAGAATTTGATTATAAACAGAAACCTATCTACAATACCAAGAGGAAAGGAAATAATATGCTTGAGCAGGAAAATATGCCATTTGTTGCAAGTCATCTTAAATCAGCAACAAAATGGAATATAGATAGAAAAGTGATTTTCCATGTATGAGAAATGGTTTTTCCTTTCCCGATTCGTATCCTTTGTCTTACTCCTCTTCTAAACCACTTTTTTTAAAATTCAGGGTAAATTTTCTAGTGGGAATATCAGAGCATCCATAGTGCTATAGTAGGTGCTCTGGGGTGATGAATGCAATTTCAAAGCCACATCAAGTATAAACATTTGTTATGAGATGAGGCATACTTAAAATAACATTGAGGTTTAAAACGTGTGAATTATTAAAACTTCAAGTGCTACTGTGTCAAATGAGAATCAAATGATCATATTACATTAAAAATATGGCTTATAATGTAATAAATTGAGTTATTTAGGGTTTCTCTTCTTTCTTTACCATATTATTAACCATTAGCACCTCCATCAGAAATACAGAGATAGAAAGAAAAAGTGGAAGTGAAAGAGAAACTAGTTACTTTTACCAGAATTGTTTTTAAAAGTTAGAGAATGAAATTAATGGTTCCAAATTTTAATCAAAATTACCTAGATCTAATTACTTAATTATTCACTAACTGGGACAAGAAAATTAAGCATTCACTGACTTTAGTGTTACAGAATTCATTCAGCATATGAATCTAAATGTATATCTGGATGATTTTCAGTTAATGCTGAGGACAATCAGTGTCATCTGTACTGTGTACTTAGACCTACTTAAAAAGAAGGTACTCAAAGTTTTCAGTATATGATTTAAAAGAGAAATCAATTACATTACCATGTAAAATGGTCTTTTCTTCCCCAGGTTTGTCATCCTCATGTTTGCCTTTCTTTTGCCTCTTGGCTGTAATTTCATCTAATTCTTTCTGTTCTTCCTATAAAAATCAAGTACATTACTTTAAAATTTAAGTTCTAGATCTCACCTTACATTAAAATCAGCTATAAGTTGTTTAAAACAAGCCAGCTGACTATAACAAAGGGTCTTTTTATGGCACAAAAGTGGTAGCAAAGATAATGCCTAAGTTTAAAGTAATCAAACTTCCCCCTAAATCAGAAAAATGAGCATATTTTAAAGAGCAGTGAACTTCAAAACAGAAAATCATAATATATCTGGTTAATCAATAAGCATTAATTAATCCTTTACTATGTGCCAGGCTCTGGGGAGCAAAGACAAAAGCAAAATAAGTCATTGCCCTCAAGGAGTTTACATTCAAATGGCAGCGTCTAATAAAATAATGAGGGTTTTTATTTTGGGTACTCTTTCAACTTGACTATAAATAAGCTCTTTATGGCTAGGTATCATATTGTTTCTTTTGGAACTCAGTGTATAGCACAGTACTAGAAACACAGTAGGAGCTCAAATACTTTTCCCTGGTCGACACAAACTCATAAATATTTAGTGATACTAATATCATCAGAATTATACGACTGGTTTGAAATTTAATATGGCAGACATGATCTTAAAATAATCCTAAAAATATCATATAAATAGAACTTGATCAATGCTTAGTCGAAACATTCTTATATCCCTTATAGAGTATATATGTGTAATGCCAATACGAAATATTAATGCTTACTTCTGAAGGTTTAGCCACTTCTTTTTCATCTACATATTTTGCCCAAGGTCCTAAGAAACCATCAATATTTGATGCATCATTTTCTTTGAACTTTTTTCTCTTTTCTGTTTTTCTCTGTCCAGTTTCAAACACAGTTAAGCCTGTAAGACATCACAAATGTATTTAGTAAAGAAAAGTTACATAAACAGGGAGTGATAATGAATAGACACAGAATTTTCAAAGCATATATAACACGAAGCAAAGAAACAAAAGGTCAACTACAGAATCTCATACTACAATTTGTAATCCATTTTTTTGGTAAGGAAGCCCTCTGGTCATTAAAGTGCTTTATACATGTGATTATAATATTTAAGTATTCTTCAAATTTAATGAATCAGGAAATTGAATATCTCTTTGGTAATATGGAATCCTCTCTGAATGAACGAACTTTACTTTGACCACAGCTCCTCCATTTTCAAAGAAACTAACAGTTTAATATTACAAATTAAATAATGAATAAAACTCGTTACTGAGCTGTCAACTTATGCTTTTTGCAGTGGCAGATTGTCATTTAAAGAACCTATTCAGTTTAAAGATAAATTCCAAAATAATGTTTAAGCTTATTTATAATTCAATACAAAGATTACAAAGTAGATGTGGTTGCATTAATATCAGTTTGTGATGTTTTCAAGAGATTCTAATATTAAGCTGACATCTAATTAGAGAATTTTAGAGTTAGATGGAAGTTTCAGAGGGCATTTAGTTCAAACTGTCGACCAACGCAGAAATTTCTTTAGCAGCAAGGGGAAGGGAATAAACATCTATATAATGCCTTTTACATGCCAGGCATGGTGCTTAGTACTTTATAAATATTATCTCATTTGATCCTCATAACAACCCTGTTATATTCCCATTTTAAGGTTAGGGAACCTGAGGCAAAGAGAGGTTAAGTGACTTTTACCGGTGTCTGAGGCCAGATCTGAATCCAGGTCTTCCTGACTCCAGGCCTAGCACTCTATCCACTGTCATATTTAGCTGCCAATGCTAGCAGCAACACTCACAGACTGTTGCCTATCCTCTGCCTGAATACTTTCAGTGATGGCAGTGGTAGGTGAATTCATTATCTTACGTGACAATTTATTCTACTGTTGTCCATTAGACTATGAACTTCTACAGAGCAGACTCTTACCTTTCCTTGAACCCCCACTACTTAGCACAATGCTTGACACACAGAGTTGGCTGACAAATGCTTACTATTGAATAGATCTAGTTATTAGAAACTCATTTTTCTTATATTAAGCTAAAATTAGCTTCCCTGTAACCCTCATTAATTGCTCCTAGTTCTGTCCTCTTTGGCAAGAACAAACTTTCCTCTACTAGGACAGCATTTCTGGTGTTCCCCCAGCCTTCTTTTTTCCCAGGCCAAACACTTTCTTCATCTCTTCCTTAATATTTCCATACTTCTTACCATCTTAAATCATATCCCTCTGGAAACACTTCATTTCCTTAAAACATGGCACATCAACAAAATACTCCAGATTGTGGCCTGACTAGCAAAGACCACAATAAGACTAATATCTGCTATAATCTGGATTTGATCATATGAACTTTATTCCCCCTAGGCAAACCTCACTAGTGTACTTTGTAATAAGCTTATCTTTCATCACAAGAACTATTGTCAATTCAAGTTTCTACTATCCTGTACTTAATGCAATTTGTTTATTTAAACATATATAGGATTTATTTTCTGTCAAAGATTCTATTGCCATGGGCTTTTTTCCATCATCAAGAAAATATAAATACCTTTTATTATAATTTTTTAAATGTTCACATATGTCCAGTTAGTTCATTTTTTTGAACAACGGTTTATTATGTAATTAGCCTTGAATGATTTACAGTAAATGGTGACAGAAACAGCCCAGAAAATGAAAGCCTGAGTCCATTCAATCCAATAAACATTAGATTATTTCGCTCTTCTGGATGACCAACCCTGTAAATGGAATTACTGAGAAGTCAGGGTGGCTGAAGCCATTGCTGTCCCCAGCAGGCGGGGGACACGGCCTTCCCGTCTTCTAATGGTAACTCCCCTAGGTCAGGTACCAGACATGGACCACATTTGCCATGGCTGAACTGGAACTATACCAGACCTGAAACTGTCTCTGTTCACATGGAAAAGGAGAAAAGGAAAGAGCAAAATAGAAAAGATAGCTGCAAGGAGGTAAACATGCTACAGATAATAAAAGAGGGAGGAAAGAAAAATTCTATCTTTGAGAGTCTGAAGAGAGCAGCAAACGGTTAGAAAAGCAACAGAATTGAGCAGAGGAATTTAAAAGGCTACTGGTGACAGATACATTATAGTGCAACATATTTCAAGGAATAATACTGGCGATACTGTTATGTTTCAGTAAAAACTTGGAGCAAGTTGATGCTTAAAAAAATTATATGCACAATTATATTGATTATTTACTATACAGACACACATGTCTTCTTAGCATTGAATAGCGTTCTAAGTATTCAGGCTATACAATAGCCTATTATTCCCCTCACTTTTCCCTCTGCTAGGCACCTGGAAAAACTATATGTATTGCTACAGGATGGTAGCTGGTCCTTTGTATGGCACAAAAAGTAAATTTTTATGCTTAAATGTAACTATACCTTCCAAAATCAGAAAAAAAAAATCAAGTATAGACTGTACCCAGTTATTACTCTATTATTACTATATAATGAGAGTGACCAATTTACAATAGAATCAAACATCATGGGGTTGAGGAAGGACTTAGTATTTATAGTCCAAATTCTAGCTGAGTTATATTTGGAGAGGCTCATCATAAAGTTGATGAATTTTTCTACTACAGCAACTTTTAAAGACCATCCATTAAGCTAGAGAAAGGCAGTATATACACTGACAAAATTACAGATCTTTGATATAATGAAGCATGCAAGTATCAAATATTAAAAATAATTTACCTTGATTTTTCTCAGCTTCTTCTACAGACCCAATATATTTAGTAGACACTTGATGATTATCTAATGAGGGGTCCAATGCATAGCCTGAAGTTAAAAAAAAAAGGGAGGGGGCAAATTGTCATTTGAATTTTTTGCCAGTCGCTATTTTATAATTGCATAAATAACTTCACATCCCATTTCCTCAACTAAAATACATCAAAAATTCTCTTAATAGCAATCATCTTTCCTTTCCCTGTCACATATTTTTAGTTAAATCCATAAATACAATTTTTAGCCTGGACTACAAAAAGACGATAGCAGAAAAGGATAGAGACTATTCTTTCAGGAAATTAATCATACCAAAATTACTAAGATATTTGCTGGTTGTTTAAACCTTTGTCTAGTTTCCAATAACACAGTAATATATGTATATACAAATACACTAAAAAGGTCCATCATAGAATAGTAATCACTTTTAATTATTCACTGATACCCAGCATTTCAAGTCTTAGTTAGGAAAAGAGGAAACCTTTTTTTAAAATTACATGAAATAGGGTGGAGAAGAGAAATTTTAAAAAGTAATACCTTGTTTATACTGATCGGGAAAAACTCATTTCTATTTTGGGTAAGAATATTCCTCAATTCCCACACTAAAATAACAGTATATTTGTAATCACCCCATATTTGAGCTCTGTCAGTGGTAGGTGAATAATTTAAAAATCCATTACCTACAGGTCTCTAGAGGGTTTGGGGAACAAGGGAAAAAGGGCCAAATACTAATCAAAAATAAATAACCCATTTTATAATATTCTGTTTTAAGCATATGTCGTCTGAACTTCAAAGGCAATTTAATCTCCAGTATCATGAACCACCGAGGCCACAATCTGTTTCCACAGAGAATTTACACGGAATATTTTAATAAAAATATTTTTAGACAGGGAGGGAATAAGAGTCAGGAACAGTAAAAGTGTGCATCTTTGTGGACATATGCAAGTTGATAGATTTTATTCCTTAGCTAAAGTTTATTCAGTAAAGACTGCTTTCTCAGAGAATCAAGATTTAAGTCAAATATACTTGATAATAAGTTCTTAATAAGCTAAATGGTACAGGTGCTCAACTCACCCTCTTGACATGCTAGAATAGAACCAATCACCTGGCTATTAGTTCATTTGCATTTACTTTTCAGCATTAAAATATTTTCTTAGCCAGAAGAGAGAGCTTGATGGTAGGAAAGCAGCTTTGGAGTAGAATCTCTGAAATCACAGGTTCAAATCCCATGAGTCAATTTAATCTTTCATTCCTTTAATGTACAGAAAGTTTCACTGTACATAAACTTTTTGAATGAGATTTTAAAGAAGTTAAAAAAAATTAAGTTGCTACCTCCACTAAAAAAGCAACACAACTATAAAGACTTGTATGGGAAGTAAACTAGCCTTTAAAATTGATCTTTCTCTACATACATACCTGTGCACTAAAGTTCTGGTGATAAATGAGAGGTTTCCTGGTTCTTCCTGCCTCCATGTATTCCCCCAATTCTGCTACAGTTCCTGTCTAGATGAAGAAGGGAATATATACTCCCTCTTCTCTGTTCACCACTATTAGTATAACCCCTCCTTTTTTTGTACCCTCTTTCTAACCTTTCTGCACGAAAGAAAAAAAGTTGAGTTCATAAAATCATAGGAATTAGAAGAAACTTTAGAGATCACCCTCTAATCTTACAGATGAGGAAACCAGCCAGGACTGGTTAAGTGTAAGAAGATCCAGAAGAAATCAAATCAATGGACCAACAAGACTATATTGAATACCTGCCTTTTGCAAGGCACTGCCAATAAAAAGAAGAAACCAAAAGTCCCTGCCCTCGAAGAGCTTATAATCTAATGATAGGAATAGAAGTATATATTCAAAATAAATACAAGTTACTTTTGAACCCAGGTCTTCTGACTCCAAATCCAATGCCATTTTTGCTGCCTCATACAAAGTTCCCTCTATTTCCTAACTCCCTTGTCTGCTTTCTTCAATGACTCTTCACGTTCTAACCAACCTTATACTTTGTATATGTATATAAGTAAATGGGATAAAAATGTATGTGAGTGGACACAGAGGAAAAATTATTTTTAATTTTCAAAGTAACATAAAATATTTCTTGATTCCCTCTGGCAATTTTATGAAAGCTAACTAACCATTCTTAAATGGGAAAATATCCAGCCTAATCTGGCATACATACATAGATCTTGTGTAGTGATAAAACCACAATCCCAATTTGGAAAACGGTGTCTCATTCTTTAGAGAATTTTAAAATCAGCATATGTACTTTTCTTGTCATCATTTTTCATTTTCCTTCTTCAAAAATTCAATTTTCCCTAAGGTAGGCAGAGAATGATAGAATTCTTTCACCATCAAGACAAAATAAAACCAAGAGAAGTTCTTATCTCAAGTACTTATTAGGAGTCAGAGACTAAGTCTGGCTGAGACCTACTTTATAGACAATTCTGACCTTTATTCCACTGCACCACGCTGTAGCAAATGAATATATTTTATTTATTTAGGTATCAATACACATTGTCTATTTGCTCTTTTTGAAGCCTGTCTTATTTACTTAAAAACAAAATATTTCTATTAGCTTCCTTTTAGTAAATTTGTCCGAATCAGGTCCAACGTGAGGCAAATTTAAGATATTCTTACAAATTATAATTTTTGCCTAAAATTTCCAAACTGTCTAATCATGGCATAATTGCTAGTACTTGGGGGATAAAAAGTTAAAACATTCATTAAATTATTAGCAAATCCACCTCACACTGTTACAAGTTTCAACTCTTGCCATAACAAAGACAATCCTTATGAATTTGTAATTTGCCAAATAGAACTTATGCTTTATACCATTCATTTGACATTGCGCCATCTAGTGATGAGAGATACATCAAAGGCTATTTTTAAAAGAATGAGGCCATTTCTGATCTCGTTTCAAAAGTTAAAGGAATGATTCTGCTTGCTAAGAGAATATTTTGAGAGAAAAAGCAAGGCAATTATTACTGCCATTTGACAGATGAGAATACTGAGGGTTAGAACAGTTAAGTGATTTACCTAAGGACAAATATTTAGTTACTAGAATAGCTGGGGCTCAAATTCAGGTTTTTTGACATAATAAGGTCCAGTGTGCCTTCTGCTATACTTATTTTGAAAACGTGGCCCTCCATTATGACACAGCTTCAAAGAACACTGTACAACAAGAAAAAAAAAACCTACTTGAAATTGAGTGTAAAAAATTACAGACTAAATCATATTTCAGATGAGAATTCAGACATGGGCTGACTTCAGCTTATTTCATTAACTTATTTTTCTTTGTACTTTATAACAAAGGGAATTAATGGTGGATAGGGCTGAATACTTTTTTCAGAACTTACTTATTTAGGCATATGAAATAAGAACTGACTATGGCTTTTGTCCTTGGAAGGGGACAGAAATCATTCTTTAAGGCCTAGCTCAACTGTCTTTTCATCCACAAAGCCTACTCTGATTCCTCCCCTGTCAGTAATGAGCCTATTGTGGAGTCATGCCTGTACTTCTCATATGCACACATTATTTTCATTACAACTATTTGTGTATTCACATATCCCCACGATGTGAAATCTAGGATGAGTTTAATATTTGTCTTTTTTCCAGATCTTAATAAAATGTACTATATGTTGGACTGGTACATATGGATTAAAGTGATCACTACTGAAACCTAAAAATTACATGTGGAAAGATTCCAAAGATGCATTTTCCAATTAATTTTTCAGAAAGAGGAATAGAATAAATTATTCAATTTATGAATGACAATACATCACCTAAATACTGAAAAGAAATTTGAATTTGGACTCAAGAAACTCGGTTTTGAATCCCAATCTTGTGACTTGCCACTCCTGGATGAAGAAACTCCTACCTCTGAGAGGTTAAAGAGCTTTCCCAGGATCATAGAACCAGTTCATGTCAAAGGCAGGATTTACAACCAGGTCTTCTGGCTACCATGCCAGCCCTCTATCCACTACTCTACCCTGTCCCTAAGCAACCCATAACTGCTTATTAACCCACAATGGGAATTAATATATTAGTAAACTCCAGAGAGTTTAGCAAGAATTATTTCCAACTAGTAATCATTCTTATCTCCCAGCTTAAAAAAGTAACAAAATAGAAATGCATATGAAACAAATATGATATTTAAGAACTACAGGCTAAAAATGCAGCAGATACTGTTCTTCTATCATTAAGAAATATCCTGCAGATCCTGTACATCATTGCACACTGCCATGAGGGGGAGGGGGAAAGGAAGGGGGGAAAATTTCAAACTCAAGGGATTGTAGAACTGAATCTTATAAACTAAAAGTAAATAAACAAGTCAAAGAAAAAAAAAGAAATATCCACTCTTCTAATCAGGTTAAACTATAAGTCTTACCATAGGTTGCAAAAGTTCGCCTCTGTTGTTCAAACATGAAATCATTGATATGAGTTGGCTCAGCATATCCAGAGAGCATATTCCTAGGGGCAGCCATCTGTTGAGTCCTAAAGGGATTTTCTGGTCCAAACTGCAGTATTACATGGAATTAAAACATAATTTAAAGAATTAGCTACATGCATGATAGCAGGAAATCTTTTTTGCTATATTCTGATGGTATTCTGATGAATAAACTACTAAATTTCAATTTTCCCAAGTCTATCTTTTCTCTAAATATTTCAGGATTCCTTGGAGGAAGTTATTCAGTTTGAACAACAAGAAAGAACAATGTCCATATTCAAGAATTAAGATTCTGTTTGCATTTCACAGCAAAGAATCATATGTCATTTTACCTTCTGCCTTAAATTGTTTTAAAAAAAATGCTTGGTAAGCTTTGCTCACTCAAAGTAACGCAATGACACTCATAACCTTTTAAGCATTTGGCTTTAGCATAAAGATCTATCTCACTTTGAGCAAAACTAATAAGAGTAAAGTCTAACTATAACACAACTGGTTGAACAAATTTAGTCACAAAAACTAAATGTTTGAGAAATAGTTGGGAAGGAATTTTATAAATGTGAATAAAAGCAAAGAGTCCTGCAATGCCAGAGCAAAAAAGTCTGCTTAATAAAGAATGGAAGCCATCCTAAGTGGCTAAGAATGTAGGTTTTTAGACTGTCAATAAACGTTACAGCATTAACTCTTGTTGCATTAAATGTGAAATGACTGTCTAGTGACCAAAGGATTTACAAATGGGGTTACTGAATCAGATACATATTGACATTTTCACTATAAATGAAACCAGAAGACAAAAGGAATTTGTTGCTAACTGTAAGATCTGCCTTGAAAGGAGTTAGCAGAATTAGTTTTATCATGTCGAAAAACATCATTTGAAGGGACATTTAGTCATCTCACATTGTAGCATACATGCTGAGCACAAGCAAAAAGTGCCATATAAAGATAGTTTCAGCTTATATACCAATATCTCTTACAAAGGATAATGAGACAGGGAAATTCTAAGACCTTTCGAGTTAAAGTAACATTTACATTTTACTATTTTGTGATTTCAATGCAAAAGATGGCAAAATATATGTTGGAACACATGCAAAGAAATAAAAGATGAAGGAGGCCAAGGCTGTAGACAATATATAAACCTCATGTCTTAACATCATGAACCTTTTTTTTCATAAAAACAGCTGGGAGGTGCTAGATATGGCAACTATCAAATAATACTACAAAAAGATGAAATGGAATATATTTTGACAGGAAACAACTTGTTATCGATGGAGGCAGTATAATTTCTCAATCTGTTGTTGAAGCAAGTACAATAAATACTCCCTAAACAATTACCGGAAAAAAGGGAAATGGTAAATCAAGAAAAAGACACAGCGAATATCCCAATTTTCTAAGGAAGATTTAGAACAAAATATCTGTCAGCAAACATGTGACCTCTCTGCCAAGTAGAGAGAGGTGGCAGCTAAGGGCAATACTAATTAATGAGGATGGTGATAAGTTATGAGCATTACTGCTTTATAAAATACTGAGAAGTGGTAGAGGGAAAAATAAGTCTACAGACAGCTAAGCAAGAGACTCAACTAGGTCAGATCTTTCTAAAATTACTCAAGGATGAAACTGGAAGCAAGACAGCAAAAAGATGAAATGAAAAGAATTTATCAAGTTTTCTTAAAACAAACTATTTTCTCTATCAATCACAACTGTACTTTAACCTCACAGTTCCTGATGTCCTATGCTGGGAAGAAGAAAGAACAGTAAAGACAACAAAAATGGGAAGAGCAGCTAAGCTTGACCAGGAATAGACAAAGCTTTGAGGTCTGTTGTTGAAGCTGACAATTTTCAAGATGTCTGAAGAACAAAGGATACCAAAGAGCAGGAAAAAACCAAGGTCATTATTCCTACCCATAAAAAGTGACTGAGTAAATATTAATTACTGACTCACAGGCCTACTTCCCCATTTTTATAAAATCTTTACAAGAATAGACTACACACATACTGAGGACATCTTTGGTGAAAGTATGAGGATACAGGACATCAGGCTTTTGCAAATGATATTCTATAGATTTATGACATCTTAACTGATTAAAAAGGCACTAAAAAAGTCTTCCTGCAACGACAAAATGTCTCTCAAACATATGTTAAAATAATACTAGATTTTTTGAAAGAGCAATAACAAAGATAATTTTGCTTTTCAAGGTAGGGGAAGGGAGGAAATGAAAGAATTTTTAAAAATAAATGTTAAATTTTTTTTTACATGTAGCTGAGAAAAAATTTTAAAAAAGGTAATTTTATATCATCGATCAGTTTGTATACCTTAGCCAGATACTGGAGATAGTCAATAAAAGGCATCTAACGTCAACGTTGTAGAGAAAAGCAATACTGCAGTTATGAAACTACATAGTGCTTTTGATGACTCCAAGCTTCTTCCTGAAACAAAAGTCTACTTTTTTTTTTTTTTGCCTCTAATATTATGTGCAAACTCCTCTGTTTGACATTTAAGGCTTTTCACAGTGTGGCTCCAAACAGATTGATTTCCAGACTGATTTCCCATCACTTGCTCCCCCTTACAAATGCACTCTATGTTCCAATTAAACTGGCCTACTTGTCATTCCTCACACACCAATATTCTATTCCTCCTTCTGGGCTATTTTACAGGCTATCCCCATGCCTGGAAAGTTTTCCTTCTTTGATGGTGCCTCTTCAAACCCCAGTGCTCTTCAAGGTTGAAGGGCTGAAGGGCTACTTCCAACACAAAACCTTTCCTGATATATGCTGTTACTAGTGTTCCCCCATCAACTGGTATCACTCTACATTTACTTCTCTGTGCACATATTGTTTTCTTCATAGAATTTAAGCTCCTTTATAATAAAATCTGTTTTGTTGGTATCCCTAGCATTTAACACACAGTACTAGTACAAATGAGATACTTAATAAACGCTTTGAATAAGTGAATTGACAACAACGTATTTTTCCAGTGATAATATACAGTTATCAATGGAATATCAACCAAGCCTTAAAGTCACAGGTCATTCATTCAAAGGGCGATAAGAGATGGGTACAGTGGGCATGGATTAGCTGAAACATACCAACAACAAATGACAGTACACAAGAAGCAGAGTTTAAAAGATACCAAAAAGATGTATGACCAGAAAAGAAAACGGGTTGTCATAAATCAAGAATGAGAGATAAAGAACAGACAAATCCATGCACTCCACTGATGTGGAAATACTGTCAAGAAAGCTAGTGGAAGGCCCCTTGCACATCAAATGGATCCAGTGTGGAGGATATGTGTAAGAGTAACACAGGAGGCATGGACCCATGATTAAAAAAAAAATGCTATCCACCTCTAGAGAGGGAATCAATGAACTGAATACAATGTAATGTAATTTTCTCTTTTTTGAGATATGGCTAAGATGGAAATGTTTTGCATGATTTCACATGTATAATAGATATCATTTTGCTTGGCTCCTCTGTGGAGGAGGAGGGGTAGGAGGAAGAAAATCTGGAACTCAAAATTTAGAAATAATAAATTTGAATTGGAAAAAGATTTAAATAAAGGCTTTAAGGTTTACCAAGTGTTTTATACAGGGTATCTCAAAAGTCTTTTGGAGCACCTTATATATAATCTCATTTGATCCTCCAACAATCTATTATCTAATCTATTACCCTCATTTTACAAGTGAGGAAACAGACAGAGGTTAAGTGACTTACCCAGGATCACAGAGCTAGTAAGTGTCTGAGGAAAGACTTGCACCCAGGTTCTCTTGACTCCAAGTCCAGCACTGTATCTACTACTACACTGCCTAGCTGCCTCTGACTTTTCCAGAGACAGTATATATACAGACAGTATATGCCAGAGCTGGGACTTAAACCCAAAGTCTTCCTTACTAGAAGGCTCTCCACCAAATGGCTGGTTTTTCTGAATTGCTTCCCCCACCCTCACCCCCTTCTTTTTTGAAAAAATCTTTGTTACAAAGTTTGGGTAGAGAAGGGAGACGGAATACTGTGTGGTTACAAATTATAGAAAACTATGATTTTAGGGAAAAAAAAAATCAAAATACTGTGTGGTTACAAATTATAGAAAACCATGATTTTAGGGGAAAAAAATCAAAATTATAAATAACCCAAAAGGAAATAGAAAGATGCATGGGGGCAGAAGTACAATGTAGCATATTATCAATGATGACTTACACTATTTCTCATATGTAAAAGCCATCAAAGGCAGGTAGGCCAGTCATATAGTAAGCATGGCAGACAACAGATGGACAGCCTAATTGCTACACTAATAGATAACCTCCTGAGGTGAGCAGCCTGTCAAGAAGCCCAGATATTTGGAAATCATCTTATTCTGTTCTAATTCACAAGTGAAGAAGGTAACTGTCTTTCTCAATCCTGAAGTTAGCAAAGGCAAAGCGAGGAATCTTTTTGAAAGGAATGCTGCCCCAAATTTACCCTTATCTGGCATGAATGTGACAACAGACAAGACATATTATGAAGGACAAACCAAGAAGTTGCTAGAATTAATGGAAAGCTAAGATAATAAAATAACGGGTGGGCCACCAACATGCTGGATGGGGTTTCTATGGAATACTGACTTAAAATCAGACAGGAATCACACAAGAGAAGGGATGGAAGGGAGAAGCAGTCTTTATAATGTAGCAGAAATACCACTAGACTAGGAGTCAGAAAAGTTTGTTTCTACTTTGCCACTCATTATCTGTGTGGCCTTAGGTGCCAGTCATTTATCTCCATTCCTTTTTCCTCATCTGCAAAACAAGTGGACTGGACGAAATTATCTCTAAGATCCCTTCTACTTTTAATATTCTGTGGTTAGATTCTGTAGTGGTGAACAGAAGCATTTAAATATTTAAACAAAAATCCACATTAAGAATAACTGAATACTTATGTACTTTAATAAATATCTTCTCTGGGGTTTTTTTTTGTTTTTTGTTTTTTTTGGTCTGGACCTGTGATTTCATTTGGATCTATGACTTTATTGGTGTTGGAATCTCTAGTAGGAAAAGTCTTTTAAAGAAGACAGGCAACTGTTCTGCAATTTACAATCTTAGATTTAAACTAAAATTAAGTATAGCAAAAATTTACAGCAGAAAAGACATGTTAAATGGTACTAAAGCCAACTACTTCTCTTTATTTTCCTTTATAAAAATCAGAGACATTTAGGTAACGATTTGGATCAGTGACTCATTGTTCCCTGGAGATGCTCCTGAAATGATACACATATATCTTTCTCCATCTCATCTAACTGACTGAACTGTCAGGTAATTTGGTGGGTTTCAACTAGCTTAAAGTCAGAAGTGTTTATCACTAGAGGTTGATTATGAGGTGATGAAATTTTCAGACTCCAGACACTCATGAAGATCATATTCTAATTGATGAAGAATTAGCCATTTGTGTCAATAGAAGAATCGTGACCACATTGTTAACAATAACTCATTTATAGCCCAGTTAGTCAATCACCCAACAAGCATCCAACATAGCTAATACAACAACCTCTACAGAAAGCCATTCCAGCCTCCCTGCCTTCCTGTCATATGCCCCCTTCCCCAGCCCACTATGTTGTAGGTGCTTAAACGTGTACATGTTGTCTCTCTCAAAAGAATGAAATCTTGAGACAAACTTCCATTTTCTGTATCCCCAGTACAGCAGGCACTCAAATGACTGTTGTTTAAGTACCAACTATAGGCTAGGCACTGTGCTAGATGAGGGATACCCATACAAAAGTGAGATAAGCCCTGGCCTTAAGGAGTTTACATTTTACTGAGGAACATGTCCACGAATGAATAATTCAAAGACATATATAAAAATAAACAATGGTCTTGGGGATGGAGGACACTAACAACTGGGGAAGCAGGGATACAAAGTACTTCCCTCCTTACCACCTTGTAGTATATTATTATTCCCATCTTACAGACTGTAACAGGTATTCAAACGCAGGCCTTCTGATTCCAAGGAGTATAATGTTACGGAAAAGCATACTTTTCTTGAGGTCTTTGGAAAGAACATTTTCTATTTTCCAATGATTTTAATTTAAAGAGCTAAACCAAAAGACTAGCAAAATATATTGGCAACACTAATGGGATAATCAATATAGTGGGATTTTTTTTTACCCTGATACTTAAAAGCTGTTTAATTCTCAGAAAGTCATCTAATCTTTCTTGGCCTACTCTTTCTTGAATCTGTAAAATGAAGTTTGAACAAGATCTTTAACATCCCTTCCAGGTCTTAATTTGTATGACCTTTACTTTTAAAATATAAATTAATATCAAAGTAATACAATCTTTTCTTGACCACTGTTTGTAAATTAAGTATTCTCCTAATTATAAAAAGGTTAATTTTTTAAACAGTATTTATTCTATAAAAGCTGCTGGGAAAACTGGAAAACTGTTTGGAAGGAATTAGCCTAAGACTAACATCTCATATTGCTCCAAATATACACATGACCTAGATATAAAAGTACATATCATAAACAAATTTGAGGAGTAAAAAATAAAATACTTTTTGAAACTATGGACAGGAAGAGTTCATTACCAGATAAGGGATGGAGATGACCACAGAAAATGAAATGGATAAATTTGATTACATAAAATTGAAAATGTTTTGCACAAACAAAATCAATGCAGTTAAAATTAGAAACAGTAAAATGAAGAGAAAATCATTACATCACATTTCTTTGCTAAAGATAAAGAACTGATTCAAATATTTATAAGAATAATGGCTATTCAGAGGGGCGGAGGCAAGATGGTGGCGTAGAAGCAGCAACATATCGCAGCTCTCACATAGCCACCCCAAAATACCCATAAAATATGACTCTAAACTAATCCTAGAACTCCAAAACGCACACAAATATACTTTCCACTAAAGTCAGCTTGGCTACAAGGAACCATATCAGCACTGCAAACCGAAACCAGCCTGGCCTGAAGCCCTGGCTGAGCCCCGGGGGCAGCTGGACAAGAGGAGCAGTGAGCGGATTGGCGGCAGCTGTGGCAGTGTTCAGAACTAGGTCAGTGAAGCTTGCGAGGTCGTGGGAGAAAAGCGGTCCAGCTGAAATGCCTCCAGGGCTGGGAAGCGAAAAAGGCAGAGGTTTTGCACCCGCCTCCGCATTGCAGCTTCCGTGCCCTCGGCCTGCAGACTGCAGAGGGAACAAGCGACTGTTCAGAGGCCAAGTACTCTCACGTTGAGAGGCCTGGATCCAGATCGTTGTCTTGGGCTTTGGTCCTGTGGGTCTTCTTTATCCAGTGAGCCAGAAGTGGGAAAGGGACCCAGCACCTTCCTGAGAGCTACGGCAGCTGGGAGGACCTCAGCGATTTGGGACAGAGCTTTCCCTTCTGGAAGCAGAGCCCCACATAGATTAAAAAAAAAAAATCATGGACTGACCAACCATGAGTAAGAATAAGCATAAGAAGCAGGGTAAGAATAGCAACCAAACCCTAGATTCCTTCTTTGGAGGAAAGAAGGATCAAGGCAGAGAGCTGCAGGATAGCACAGCAAGAGCTCCCACACCAGGGGTTTCCAATAAACATGAAGATTGCCTTAAAGCTAGAGATGAGCTGAAGGATTTTGAAAACCAAATAAGAGAAGTG
>CM053586.1:109243468-109260191 GCA_028646515.1 Pseudochirops corinnae
TTTCTAACTATACTTTTTAAAAATGGTTTCAAAACTAACACTATTACTTGCCAGCTCTATCACAGAACATGACAGGGATTCTTAACCCGGGATCCATGGATAGACTTCAGGGGGTGCATGAACTTTGATGAGAAAAAAAAAAATTACATCTTTACTTCAAAATACTTGCTTTCCTTTGTAATGCTATATGCTTTATGCATTTTAAAAACATCATTCTAAGAATATATGATCATAGTTCATTTAAATATCTGATAATAGTTCATTTAAATAGCAGTTTAAGGTGCACAAAGTGCTTTGCAAAAATCATCTCATCTTAATCTCCCAACAACCATTTACAGATGAGGAAACTGAGAAACAGAAAGGCTAAGTGACTTGCCCAGAGTCATAAGACACCTAACTTATAGTGCCTGCATTTTCACCTACAAGCTATATAAACTTCCTGGGTCTCATTTTTCTTATCAATAAAACAAAAAATAATTTTAAATTCTAGAATTCTATATCTAAAATAGGAATTTCGAACCTTTTGGAAATCTGCTGAAACTAGTGGAATCCTGCTTAGTATAATGTGCCTGGCACATGGTAGGTGCTTAATAAATGTTTAGTGACTGGTTTCTAAATACATAAATAAAATACTTTTGATTACAAAGGAAACAGATTATGTTGAAACAAACATCAAAATCTATAAAAAAGTATGCTCTCGGGTTAAGAACCTTTGTCTAAAACGTGACAAAATACATATTAATATACAATTAAGTTATTTTCTTTCCCATTTCCTTGTAAATGAAGCAGAGCAAAATAGTATAACATGCCTCAAATTATGAATCCCTGACTTGTAAACATGCTGTGCATATATCTGGCTGAGTTGTATACTCCCTCCAAGTGAGGAGGCTTGGGCTGGGACCTACTGTTGGTCCATCAATGAGAGCCAGAGTGATTTGGGTTTAAGGCATAGTCCATAAAAAACAATCTAGCCCGTAAATCCCAAAGTATCTTGCCGGGTTTCAGGGATTAAAATTTATATTCTTTTGAGCAGAGGACCCACAGGTAAGGGTATGATTCCCTAAGTGGACAGAGGGAGAAGAGGGAGGCAGAGAAGGGAGGGAGGGAGAGAAAGAGAAGAAAAAAGAGGAAGAGGGGAAGAGAGGAAGGAAGGAGCTGCATTGCCCAACTGGAACTGGCCAACTCGGACCCCAGGGGGGCAGCTCCTACTACTCACAGGTTGTTGTTTGTCCTTCATTCTTGAAGAGGACCATAACATCAAGAAGCAGATGTCATGACTTGCAAGTGAACTGGATTTAGGTGAGGCAGGGCTGTGCAAAGTTACCAGTCTCACTCTCTCCTCCGGAGACATCTGGGTTCAGTGGCAAGATAGAAATCTGGACTGAGGTGACCCCAGATGCAGTGGGAAACCTTGGCCTTTTTAAGCTAAGGTCTTTCCCAGGTCTCAGTTTATCTGAGGCAAAGCCCAGTCAGTAATTGAAGCTAGGTGAAAAATGAGGCAAAGAACGGCCTCTTTTACTAGTCAAAAGAAAAGAAAAAAAATTCAACCTGGGAGGGGTAGCTCCTGATGGTTTCTGGCCAAAACAGAAACAACTGCTATTTTTACATTCACTCATGGCCAACAGAATCCAAACAATAACCAAAGCTTGGGCTGGGTTCCACTGTTGGCCAATCAATGAGAGTCAAAGTGATTTGGATTTGAGGTCTGGTCTACTAAAAAAAAAAAAAAAATCTAGCCCGTAAAACCCCAAGGTATCTTGCTAGGTTTCAAGCGGGTTGGGGGAAAGAAGAGAGGTGTGTGTAGGAGGGGAGGCACAGGTAAGGGTGAGGAGGGAAGAGAAAGGGATAGAGAGGAAGGAGGGGAGAGGGGAAAAGGGAGGAAAGAGAGAGGTAAGAAGAGAGGAAAAGGAGAATGTATAGTTCATGAAAATTACACGTAAAAGGAGGCTGGGGCTAGGTCATGAGGGGCTTTAAATACCAAAGAGGGCAGTTTGCCTTTGCTCCTAGAGACAGGGCTAGAGCTGAGCTTTAGGAAAAAATGCCTTGGCTGCCAAATGAGGGGGGCAGGGGCTGGGAGCAGGACGCGAGAGCCTTGGTGGAGGATTGCTCCCAAATCTCTGGGCATCGTGGACCAGGACTCCCTCTCCGCAGACGAGGGAGCAGTCAAACAGTCAGTCAGCACACAAAGCTCAAACAACCAGCCCAGATTAAGCGCTGCCTCCGAACCAGGCGCGGGGATAAGTGCTGGGCGCACCAGTAAAGGGGAAGAGCACGATCCCTGCCCTCAGGGAGCTCACACTCCAAAGAAAAGACGCCGAACAAACACTTCTAAGCCCCACAGAGATCCCCAGAGCCGCCCCTCCCACCCCGACCCCTCAGTCCTGCGGACCCTGGGACTAGCAGACATTTCCCTCCCCCAAACACCAACCTCCTCCCCCTCCCCCCCATATTCCCCTCTGAGCCGAGAAAATGCCCACCTTAACCGCCACCTCCGGCGCTGCGTCTACGGTCCCCACCAGAGAGAGATTGGCCGAGGGCGTCTTCGTCAGATGGATAAGGGAGTCGGCGGCGGGCAGGGAACAGCGGCCGGTCTCGTTGTCGGAGTCGGACTCGGACCCCGAGCCCGAGCCATAGGAAGCTGCCAAGGCAGCGATGGCAGCCGACATGACTGCGGCTCCGGCTCTCCCCAGGGTAGCTCAGGCCTTGGCGGAAGAAAGAGCCGCGATCGGAAAGGTCCTAAAAACCTTTGGTCGCCCTCGAACCTCCTCGACACCCGAATCTAACCAGTTCCAGGAGTTTTATATTGCTGGTTATTTAACCTTTGATCTATTTATAAAATACGAGGTTCTTGAATTTAATCACTTAATGGGCGAAAGGGGAAGAGGGAGGGAAACCTGCTCTTTTTTATACCTTCCAGGACCTTACCGGTTTAATTAAAAGACTACGAGTTCCGACAAGCGAGCTAAATATCATTTCACCAAGCGGCGTAGAGTGAACAAAGGACCACGGGAGATGTAGTCTTTCTTGGGGAATTTTTTGACACTGCCCCTCAGTGGCTGGTTTCATTCAATTGGCTATTGCCTTACCTTATTCCCTAGCCCATCCTCAGTTCTTTCTGCCCCCCTCCCCCAAACTGAGGATTGGGTTATACCACGCAGTCTCTGGAAAAGGGGGTGGGGAAGCACGGCTTTCATGCCATTGGGGTGTGTTGGGGGCTGGGTTTCCAGCATCCTCAAAGGATACACCTGGGTACCGGAGCCCGAGGAGGAAATGGAGGATCGTTTCACTCGAGTCCCCACCGGGGGATAACCGCTCTAGTGGGAGGTTAAGGAAAGGAACTTGGAGTGGGGAAGGAGAGGAAGCTTTGTTAGCCCCCCTATTTCACGCTCCCTTTTCTCTCTCCCGTTTGTGGAGCTCCGCGCGCTCTAGTTAGGGGGCGGGGTGGGGGGAGGGTGGAGGCTCGCAGTGTTGTTCGCTCGTGCTTCTTGCACCGGGTTAGTCTTGAAAGAGCCGGAGCTAGGGCTGTTGCAGATTAAACTAAGGAAGGGGGTGGGCCGGGTCCGGTCCGGCTGGGTCGCTTGGAATAGGAATCCAAGGGGTTACCCCCCCACCCCGAACCCCCTACCTAGGGCCTTCGGAGGAATCGACTACAGAAGGAGTAGCAAGCAGCATCAGCCGGCATGAAGGAGCTGTAAGACAAGAGCCTCCTCCCGCCCCCCAGTTTTACGGTGAGTGTGTGTGTGTGTGTGTGTGTGTGTGTGTGTGTGTGTGTGTGTATGTCGCCTATCCTAGACGCCTCCGGAAAAACTGGATGGCTCAGTGTTGTAGCGCCCTCCCTCCGCCCCGTTGCCTTTTCCCTTGTAGCTATCCCCCCTTTCCTTTGGGTTCCTTTCCCCCACGCCGCCCACCCCTGCGCAGCTGGCTGCTGAACAAGCTAGCTAGGCGTTTGTGCCTGTCTTGTGGTTGGTTGCTGGAATCGCCCTGTGGCGGCGGCTGGAGGGAGGTTGGGAGGGCGCGGGTGCCGGTCCCACTTGAGGTGTCATTGCTGCTGCTTTTCTTCGGACCTTTCTCCCCGGCTGTCACACCTTCTAGCTTTTGGCGAAGGCTCCACTTTAGGGGCATGCATTAACCTTCATTCTTCGTTTCACTGTGAGTCTCCTTAAAAAGCAAGTGTGTGTGTGTGTGTGTGTGTGTGTGTGTGTGTGTGTGTGTGTGTTCGCGTGTGTTTGTATCCAGCTGCTTTGCTCATTGCCTTTACTCCCTTCATTTGAGGGGGAGGAGAAGTGGCGGCAGCGGCCGTAGTGTAACTGCCTTAGCTGTTGCTGCTGTCGTCTCTGTCGCCTTGTATCTATTAATGGGGGTCTGGCGAAGGCTTAAGAGGGGGAGAAGCTCCCTTTCTTGGGAAAACTCTGGTTGCTATACCTACACAAATAATTCAACTAAAAAGAATTAAGTGTTCCTGTCTTATTAGTCTATAATCCTTCTCCATACTCGTGGTGCAAAATGCCCCGTCTTCAGGAATCTCACGACTCTTGCACTTGCTGCTTTGCCAACAGAGCGTGGCTTGAAAATGATGCCGATCCAAACAAATTCGACTTGTCCTTTAACCAATTCACTCGTTCCTTCCTATATAACGCATTGTAATTGATGCGATTGGGCTTAATTCAGTTGCTACCTAAGATATGAGTTCTGAGTTGTATTTTAATGATCCCTTTGGTGAGATGGCATGCGAGTTTTCATTGGCGTCAATAATTGCTTCTTTAAAACATCTAATTGCCTTAAACATACTTGTATATTTCGTTTCTAATTGTTAACAGCGTAGTATCTAACAGGAGCGAGTCATTCTTAAACTAGAATGCAGTCTTTGAATTAAGATACAAATGTATTGGGGGGGAAGGAGAAGTGATTTTCCACCTACAATGTGCATTTCTCAAATTGCTATAAAGGAAAATTTGGTATTTTCCATGTTCAGAACTTTGATTTTTGGTAATTGAATGTTCACGGTAGCTAATAATTTCAGCCTTCCTTGGAATTCTGTTTCTTTTTAAAGAAAACGGGGATTAAGAGAGGATTGTAGTGCTGTATTAATTATTTCATTCTTATTTAAAATTTTATTTTAGTTGTAGTCATTTTCTTTAATTATATAGAATTTTCTCATTTTTTCTATCTGTTCACAGCCAAAGGTACACTTAAAAGATATGCACATTTAAAGCATTTCCTTAAAAGATGAAATAGTTTTTCAGGAAGCATATTTTGGTCCTTATCATTGATGTATATCTCAGTCATTGTGAGAACCAATTATATTTCTGACTTTTAAAGAAAAGGTACCAAAACTAAGCACTTTGTTTCTCGATTGCAGCCCCTCTTGAGCTTTTTTTGTGCCTATCTTGAGATTGTTTATTATTAACACTTCTGATTAAACTGAGTTGAGTATAGATAGGGATTGTCTGTTGATACTGGGATACATACAAGTAACTGTTTTACAAGCAATAGCAAGATAAATAGTTGTGGTATCTGAGGGAATGTGGTGTTAGGGAGCTTGCTATAGGAGATAGTGTTATGAGTTTTATGTCTGGGAGATTTATGTAGACCTCTCTGTACTTCTATTTTCGGTGCAAAATCCTATTTCACAAGGATCTTACAAGGTATAAATGTGGTATTGTTGTTTTTAAAGTATTTTAAAGATTTTAGGTTGAATAAGAATGCAAAGTACTTAAATAGCATAGAAAATGAAAGAATTCAATTAGACTTTGATTTATTGGGATGACTCATTAATGTGTTTTGTACTTCAGGTTGGAAAGGTAAAGCTCTAATGAGAAAATATATTTTTCATCTAGTTCAATTAAATTGATTATTCTAGTGTTGAACATATGTTTTCAAAAAGCCTTCAAATCTAAGGGAATGCTTAGAGACCCTTGGATAAAGTATGCTTAAAAGCTTTATTTCGGTTCCATGGAGATCCTACAGAAAATATCAAGACCTTTCCCCTGCCCTTCAGAAACTAGCAGGTGAGAGATAACCTATAAAAAGGTTGAATGGTGGACTAGTTACTTTGTTTATTATTGAAGTTTGGGGATTAGTCATTGTGTTCAGGGGCTTGCTGTATTTCTATTGATCAAAACTAACATTTAACAATACATTTTGTTTCGAAGTGTGGGTAATTTGAAATAGCCTGTTGTTTGAATTCTTTAATTATGACTGGGTATTGATAGCTTGTATCTCATTCTTTCCTGTTTTGGAAGTTGGACCTGTTTAAAAAACAAATAAACAAACCCAACAACTTTGTTGCAATTTCACACTTAAGAAGACTAGAAGAATTATACCCCCCCTCCAATTTTCATATTTAATGGTGTCAGTAGGAAGCATTATACTTTTGAGGTTATGTGAATGACTTTGTTAGGTGGATGTCCAAATTCTTAGACTATTAAAGGTTGTTTTGAAGCAGTTATGAGTTTTTTAATTATTTCATTGTGAATTCATTTGGCTGTTGTCAAGATTATTCAATAAAAGAATTCAATAAAATTTATTATTCAATAAAAAAAGTAAAAGTAATAGCCATACTGTTAATTAAAGAGAGGACAAATCAAACAGTCAATGTGATTTCTGTAATGAGCTGTTTCTAGAGGAAATATATCCATAGCGTCAAAAGAGAATTAATAGACATTTTAAACAAAGCAAATGAAATGGATTTACTTTTACATAAATGTATTTACATCCTAAGGGTTAAATTATGATCTAGAAACTACGTAGAGCTTTATCTAGAACCTATATTTTTAAAAACTGAATTAGCCAGAACTTTTACATTCCCTTTTCTCAATCTGTCAGTAGGTAATGAATGTATTATTATAAATTAGCACCATTTTATCTTTGAAATTATGTTTTAAATTTTTCTTGAGTGCTTCACAAATCTCAAGTCTTTCTTATCCCTTTTTATGAAAAATACAGATTTTAAAAAATGATTTCCTAGTATTTTTTAATTTAAAAAACCTACATACTTATTATAGAGCTAAGGTAAAACATAATGTCTCATTTTAAGAGAGAATTCAATTTTCCAGACTAGCATACTTTTCCATTTGGAAGTACCTTGATTTATATTAGAGAGGTGCTAATGAAAAGTTATATCATGTTAAGTGTACTAGGAAACCTTTTTCTTTTAAAGGAACTCTAATATTAATCTTTTATAAAGCCAAATATCCTCTTGTATTATGAATCATCACCTCCAATTAACCTGATTTTTGATCTTTCCTTCTTTCACAGCTAATTTAATAGAAAAAGCTATCAATATTCCCTACCATTATTTTATGACTTTCTATTTGCCTTTTTCTTTTTATTGATGACTTTTAATTTTTTTTTATCACATTTGTTTCCCAGTGTATCCCTTCCTCTTCTTTTATAGAGCAAACCTTTAACTGTAAAAAATTTGGATTGAAATATTGTTCAGTAAAGCCAGGCAGCCCATAAAACTGCCTGATAGCATGTTCAACATTCCGTGCCCACAGTCCCCCACCTCTTCACTGAAAGGAGGTGAATTTTCTGATTTTTCCAATGGAGTCAAGCTTGAACATTTTAACTATGCAATATTTGGTTTCAGTCTATTGTTTTTTCCATTTATACTGATGCTCAATTTCAGTCCATTGTTCTTTCCGTTTACACTGTGTAGCCATATATTTTGTTTTCCGTCATTTGCTTACTCCCTTCTGCATCAGTTCATATAAGTTTTCCCATGTGGAATATGAACAAAAGTTCTTAAAGGGGTTGTAGAATATTAGCAGCTATATGAAGGATTGATCCAAATAAATAATATTAAGGGAAATGCAAATTAAAAACAGTTCCAAAGTCTCATATATAGCAAATTGGCGAAGATGATAAAAATTGGAAATAATTTAGGAGGGACTGCAAGAAGACAAGCACATTAATAATAACAGTCATTTGTATAGCACATTAAAGTTCTCAGAGAACTTCCAGATATGATCTCATGTTCACATAAAAATCCAGGGAAGTAGCTCTCTATTCACTGGACCACCTAGCTTCCAAATCAGCAAACTGTTGGTTAAGCAGTCTAAGAATTCTGGGAAATGACTTGAAATTTTGTGAAAAAGTAACTCAAGATGTCTGTATCTTTTGATCAGAAGGTTTTGCTGTTAGTCATGTACCACAAAGTGATCAAAGTAAAAAAAAAAAAATATGCCTTATATACTCCAAAATAGTCACAGAAGCACTTTTTGTGGTACCAAAGAACTGGAAACAAAATAAATATTCTGTGATATTTGGGATTAGAGACTTACTAAACAAATTGTGGTACATGAACGTAATGGAGTATCATTGCCCAGTAAGAAACATTAAATATCAGAAATTAAGATAAATATGGGAAGATTTCTATGAACCTATTTGATTCTCAACCCCATACATGTTAGCTTTGATCCCTACTACTAGACTGAAGCTCCAGGGTCACTCAATCTCTGTCTCTCTCTCAATTTAATGACCTTTCCTCAGTTCTACTTCTTGTTCTCCCTACACTATTTGACATTGTTGACACCTGCCTAGTCTGGATATACTCTCTTCCTGGGTTTTCATGATGTCACTCTATTGTCTCTCTTGCCAGTCTTGATCTCTGTATCTCCTTTGTAGGATCTTCATCCATCTCACAACACTAAATATGAGTATCTCTTTAACTCTTGTAGGTTCAACCCTTATCTCTATGCAGATGGCTCCTAAGTCTTATTTGCTGCTCAGTTCTTTCTTTTCTCCTGTTATCTCTGTGAAGGAGAATGATCTTTGCATTGGAAATAGGAAAACAATAATGGCCAACTTGGAAAGTTGAAAGATAAGTACTGAAAGCCCGGCAGATATAATTTGGTAAATACTATCTGTGATTCTTTAAAAGATGGTGAATAATGGCAGAGATACCACAGGACTTGAGTAGGACAGATATCCTGATTTTCACCAAAAAGAAGGAGAGGAAGGAAACAAAATCTTTGAATCATAAGCAAATGAGCCTGACTTTGATTTCTGAGAAAATTTTAGAATGCATCATTAAGGAAATGATTGGTGACCATCTAGAAAACGAAGTGATGATTACAAAGAATCAACACGGCATCATCAAGAACAGGTCATAACAGACGAAACCTATTTCCTTGTTGGCAGGTTAATAAACTGGTAGGTCAGTGAAGTACTAAGAATTTTTGCAAAGCATTTGATAAAGTACCTCATAATATTCTAGTGGAAAAGATAAAGAGATATAGACTAAAGGATAACATAAATGAGTTTGGGACTGGTCGAGTTGATGGACTCGATTAATTTTTGAATGTCCACTTGGCAGGAGGTGCTTAGTGGAGTGCCTCAGTGATTTGTGCTTAACTGTGCTATTTAAAATGTGAACATTGCCTTGGATAAAGGCATTTGACAGCATGCCTATCATATATATGGATGACACAAAACTAGGAAGGGTAGCAAACACTGGGTGGGTGAGAGTAAGGTTCTCATAAGAAACTGGGTAAATCATAACATTGGTTTAAATCAAAGAGATAAAATTTAGTAAGGATCAGTATAAAGTCTTACATTTCTATGAAAGAATCCAATGTCACAAGTATTAGATGGGGGAAGCAAGACTACATAACAATTTTTCTGAAAAAGAAAAAAGCATGTGGATGTTTTAATGGACTATAGACTCAGTATAACAAAACAAAACAAAGAAAGATTACCTTACCAACATACGGCTTCTAGTATTCCTATCCCTTTCAGGATCAAATACCAGATTCAGAAGGCACTTCATAAACCCCTTCTCCCCCAACTTTTCCAATATTCTTATACCTTATATTCCCCACTCCCCAACAACATACTCCCATCAACCTACACTGGCCTCTTTGCTATTCCTTGAACAAGACACTCCATCTCTTGGCTCTAGGCATTTTCTATGACTGTCTTCCATGTCTGGAATGTGCTCCCTCCTCATCTTTGTCTCTTGGCTTCCTTCATGTTCCAGCTAAAATCTCACCTTCTGCAAGAAGCCTTTCCCAATCCCTCTTAATTCTAGTGTCTTCTCCTTATTGATTATTTCCTCCAAATCTTGAATATAGCTTGTCTGTACACATTTGTTTTCTTGTTGTCTCCCCCACTAAATCGTGAGCTCCTCAAGAACAGGAAATGTCATTCCCTTTTCTTTGTATCCCTAGTCCTCAGCACAGTGTTTGGCACATAGTAGTCACTGAAAAATTGACTGAATAAGGAAATACTAGTCCCATTGTACTCTTTCAAGATTATCTCCTATTAGGAGTATGGTCTTCAGTTCTCAGTGCTGCAATTTAGGGAGGACATTAGTTAACTGGTGAATGCCCAGAAAAAGGCAACAAGGATGGTAGGATGGTGAAGGGGTTTGAGTCCACATCACAAAGAATGTTTAGTTTGAAGAGATGATTCAGGTGATATGATAATGGTCATTAAATCTTTAAAGGGTTGGCAGGTGGAAGAGGGATCAGATTTGTACTGTTTTAGTCTCAAGGAGTACAGAAGCAGAAGGTATGGTTAGAAATTAATTAAGGTTGTGGGCTGCTTTGGGATGTAGCAGGTTTCTCCTAATTGGAGCCTTTCAAACAGAAGCTTGATGGCCACTAAGCAGGCATGGTATGGTGGAGATTCTTTTTCAGTTATGGCTTATATTGAGATCTCTTTAAACTCCCAAATTCTGTGGTCTACATATCTAGCCCCCATTTCTCTCCAGAACTCTTTCTCCATTACCAGCTGCCTGCTGGATAGCTCCACCTGCATATATCTCTTAGACATCTCAAACTCAGTTTATACAAAACTGAACTCATCTTCCCTCTAAGCCCTCCCTTTCTCCTAATTTCTTTTTTTTGTTGAGGGCATCACTGTTTCTTCCAGATCACTAAGGTTCACAAATGCAGTCATCCTTTATACTTCAATCTCATTTGCCTTTCACAGCCCAGAAGTTCTTCAGTCTTCCTATTTCTGTCTCCACAATCTCCCACATTCATCTGCTTCTCTTTATTCTTCTGTCACAGATCTGCCACTCTAGGCTGCCTCCACCACCACCACCACCATCACCACTACCACCACTACCACTATCATCAGCAGCATCAGAATTTCCATCATCTTTCATAGACGATAGTCTTCTAAAGGTTCTCCTTCTGCCCAGCTTTGAATCTGTCTTCTATATAGCTGCCAAATTAATATTCCTAAACTACAGGTCTAATTGTGTTATTGCCTCTCATTGCTCAAGAAGCTTCTGTGGTTCCCTGCTGCCTCCAGAATAAAATCTAAAATCTGTTTGGTTGAAAGAGAGCTGGACTTGTTATCAGGAAGAACTGAGTTCAAATTCAGCTTCAGATCCTTACCAGCTGTGTGATCCTGGGCACATCACTTACCCTTTGTCTGCTCCAGTTTACTCATCTGTAAAATGAGGGTGATTATAATAGTACCAACCTTCCAGGGTTGTTGTGAGGATAAAATGAGATAATATTTGCAAACCTCAAAGTGCCGTATGAATGATAGCCATTTAAATCCAGTCCTTCATAATTTAACTCCAGCTTATATGTCTAACTTGATTACTCATTTATCACCTTTATGCGCTTTATGCTCCAGCCCAACTGGCCTACTTTAACAGACCAGCTGTTCCTTGTACTTGATACCCCATTTTCTACATCCATCCCTTTGTGCAGTCTGTCCCCCAAACCTAGAATGTTCTCTCTACTTGCCTTGTTCCCTTTAAGTCTCATCTTAAGCACCACTCCCTGTAAGAGGTCTTTCCTGATTTCTTGCACTTGTTATTGATCCTTCACAATTACTTTGAATTTCCTTTGTGCATGCCTTGTATTTCCTTATCTGTGTACCTGTATGCCCCTCAGTAGTACGTAAGCTTCTGGAGGGCAGGGACTGTTTTAGTCTTTGTATCCCCAGTGTGTGGTCTAAAAAAGTACTTAATAAATGTTTGTTGAGTTTAATTTTATTTTGTACCATGTTTTCTTAAAGAGAAGAACTTCTGTAAAATAATATTGAATGGGATACAAATGGATCAGCTATAAACATTTTATGAGATATTTGTAAAAAACCTAGCATAGTGCCCAACACATAGTAAATGCTTAACAAATGCTTGTTCCATTCCCCTCCCCCTAGAAACCACGTTTATTAAAAGCAAATATTGCATTAAGTGCTTTATTTTAAGCTTAATTATTGTGTTGACAAGATCTCAGAAAGTTTCTTTTGTAATAGCCTTCCTTCTACAAAAAGGAAGGGAAAAAAAGTAATTTATTTTCAACTTTGCATCTTTCTTAGAATTGTACTGCTATGCTTCTTAGATATAAGTCAATGAGATAGCACAAAGATATTTAAAACTGGACCGTAAAGTAGGGTATGTATAATTTTTCTGTGTCCTATTTTTCTAGAGTTTTATCTATATATTTCCATAGTATAAAGCAGCAGTGTTGGACTTGTAAGGCATGGAAATAATCTCTTTAATTGTGTTTTTGTTTTTTGGTCCCAGTCTAACTTGTGATTTTGTAAACACAACACACATATTTTGTGCTTTCCTGTCACATTTCACCCCCAAACTATATTTGTTGCATTGTTCTCATTGTATCTATTCCAGATATATTTAAGATTTAGGGATTCTTGAGTGATCTTCAAAGAACAGGATTGCCATGGAAGTGAACTTCAGAGAGACAGAACTCTATATGGAACCCCAGTAGCAAAGAACTCTTGTTTAAAAGTAAAAATTCACAAAACATGTCTTTAATTGTGTATTCCTGGTAAATTTTTTTTGTCCTGCTACTGACTTAAGTCTATTAATAATTAAGCTGTCATTTCTTAGGCTTTCCTTGAGAAGTTCTATGGAAATTGTGAAAGAATGGAAATGGAGTAGTGGCAGAAGATCATGAATACCTTCCTTTCCTGAAACTTTTTTTTACTCTTATGCTTAGAAATGACTAGAATTTGAAAGTATATTTTAGAATAGTACTGATTTTAGGTTACTTAAACTTCTCTATGCTTGTTTCCTCACCTCAGAAGTAAGATTAACAACTAACCTCCTTACTTTGCAAGGCTATTAGGAGACCTATTGGAAAATATTTTGAAAAGTATAGGAAGCTACAAAAATAAATTGTGATTATTAATTATGAGTCTTTTTCTTGACCAATATGTAATATGAGGGATTGAATGATGTGATATAAATTTTAAGAAGCTTTATAATTAGGGATTTTGGCAAAATTAATCCTAAAATTAATAGTATGATGCAAGCTTAGTCAGTACCTTGATAAAATGGCAGATAAGCCAGACTTTTAATGTGTTCCATAGACGAAGGTGAAAGGAACAGTTCATCGTTAAGTTGTCCTCTGAAGTTTAATGTCATATCATGATACATGGAAGGAAATTAATTAAAAGCCCTGCTTATAAATATAACAGGATTTGCAGTTTATTTTGAGAGCTACTTTATAAGTGTTAGTAGAGATTGTGCTAAAAAATGGGATGTGCTAATTTATTTTCAAAAACCTTATATATTTCACAGGTGTGAGGGAACTATCTTACAAAGTTAATGATGTGCAAACTGGATTTTATAAATAATTATTTTTAGAAAATGCATGTTAGGCTAATTTTAAGAACAAATGAAATACAGTAATGTCTTGTTAGGGAATGAAAGTCTTCCATGTAAGCAAATTTTCTAGATAACTGAAACACAAAACTATTCTATCATTGATATAAATCTTTTCCCTGCCCCTTTATATTGATACTTTTTTTTTGTTTTCACATCCTATTCATTTCTAAATATTTTCCTCTCTTTCCCCTCCCCACTCATCCTACCCAGTAAGCCTTTGCTTATTGTAGAATTTTAGAAGAAGGGGAAAAAAATCAGTTTAGTAAAACCAATAGACACAATGACCATGTCTAAAAAGCATATTCAGTTTTTTATACCCATAGTAATTTCCTATCTATCCAATGAAGGAAAATGCATTTTCTCATCATTTTTTCATGTGAAACTTCACAATTATTTTAATTTCCTTTTCTAGCAATTTAAAGAAATCTTTTATACAATTGCTAATAGTTTGTAATTCTTTTGAGAATCAATGAACAAGCTACTATGTGCTAGGGCCCAGGGGTGGGCAACCTGCAACCTGGACACCACATGTGTCCTTCTAGGTCTTTGGTTTTGACCTTTTGACTGAGTCCAAGATTTACAGAACAAATCCTTTTATTAAGGGAATTTGTTCAGTTAAGTTTGGATTCAGTCAAAGGGCTGCACTTTAGGACCTAGAGGGGCGTATGGGGCCTTAAGGCCACAGGCTCCTCACCCCTGTAAGGTACTGGGGATATAACAACAAAATAGAATAGTCCCTGTCCTCAGGGAATTTATTGGTCATGCCCTTCAATCATTTATCCAACAGTGGCACCTGATTTTTAATAATTGTGTTAATCCCTTATTCCTTTTGGATATCAGATCCTTGTAGACGTTTGATGCAATTTTCCCCTAGTTAACAGTTTGCCTTATTTTAGCTTAATTAATTTTGCTTTTGCATATGCAAAATCTTTTCAAATTCATATGATCAGATTTGACTCTTATCTTTTTATCTCTTCTATCCTCTTTTTGCTTAAGAATTTTTCTCTTAGCCATAGCTAAGTATATCTTTCTTTGTTTTTCCTCCAGTTTTTTATCTGAAAATTTAACATTTAAGTTGAGCCTATATTTGGTAGTGTGGTGTAGTGGATAGAGAACTGACCCTGAAAACTGGGAGACTTAGAATCATGTCCCTCCTGTGACACATACTGTCTTGTTACCTTGGCAGTGTTATAAACAGCTCTCAAAGATTATAAATTACAGATAAGGTGCTAATATATCTGGCTATTACTTTAATGGAAGCAATTCACCTACAGCTCGTTATGCCAATGAACTCAGTTTTCCAGTAACCAATCCAGCCTCCTCTATCTCATTTAGAACTCGATGTGATCTGTGGTGTAGGATGATCATTTAAACCTACTTTTGGTTAAACTTTTCTAGTTTTTCCAGCAATTCTTATTGAATGGAGTCCTTCCCTAAGTAGTTTGTTCTGGAGATTTTGGAATGCTAGTATTTGAAAAAATTATTTCTGAAGTATATGAATCTAATTTGTTGTTCTGACATACTTAAAATTTTTTGATCACTACCAAATAGTTTTAATGATTACTGCTTTATAATATAGGTTGTGATTATTGCCTATACATTCCCACCTCCCCCCCTCATTATTTTTCATGGTATCATAGACCTATTGTTCCTCTAAATGAATTTTATTATTATTTGACAAACTCTATAATAATGATTTGGTTGTTTGACATAGCACTAAAACTGTAAATTAATTTTGGTAATATTGTCATTTTTAGCATGACTCAATCTTCCTTGCCTTTTTAGAGTGTTTAGAACATAATTTAACCTTTCCACAACTCCTTAGGATCATTGTTATTGAATAGCCTGTTTTGTCAATGCAGTGATTATCTTCAGGACTGTCTAGCTATGTAGTAAGGCTGTTCATCACTGTGGTAAATGCTCCCAGACTGCTTTGTTTTATGGGTTCTTGTATCAGCAATTTCAAGCTGTTAGTTTTACAGAAGTCAGTCCAATAGGATAGAAAACTCTCAACAATGAAATGCTGAAAATGCATATTGAAACAATTCTGATGAGGATGCAAAGGAGGGACTATCTAAATTCTACAGAGTTAGGGAAGAGATCAGTGTGGATGCAGAGGAATTCATCTCTTAATTTGGATTTTATGAAGACATAAAAGATAGCACGGCCAAGAAGGATGGGTATTAGAGTCTTAATACAAAAATGTGGCATGATCCTATAAAACTATTTTAGGAGCACTAAAGCTCAGAATGATGAATGCTAAGAACAAAAAACCTTTTTGGTTTGCTTTTTTAAAAGCTATTTTGGTGCTTGGCATGGAGGTAGCATGCCTGCTCTTTCCTGCTATAGGGGAAGCTAAGGCTAATGGATAAGTTAGAGCTCTATAGTTCTGAGCTATAGTAGGGCTAAAGCTGATCTTGTGTTTGTACCAAGTCAGGTACTAAATATGGTGAGCCCCTGTGACAAAAGGGCTACCTGTCTACCTAAGAAGGGGTGAAGTGACCAGCTCAGGTTTGAAAAATGATATGCATAAAAACTTCCTGACTGATCAGAATTGGGTTTGGGCTCTTGAGTGGCCTCTGTACTTCCATCCTGGACGAGTAAGGGGACCAAGTCTTAATGCTATTTTGTGGAAAAGAGGAGGCTCAAAGAGCACCAAGACTATTTCTGAATAGTCCTGAATCCTATTTTTTTTAGGATTAGGTAATGGTAATACTTTAAGGGCAAGAGGTAGAGTTATTTACCTTTTATTTTGCTTCTTATTGCCAAAGAGAATGATCTTTGGACTGGAAAAGACAGTACAAAAATGGTTTTATTGGAAGTCCCCAAATGAGTAAAGAAATAGTGAGAGACGGAATTTGGCTTAGGGAAGGAATGATATAAACTCTAAACTGGACATCTTGCCACATAGAAGAGTAGGGGGAAGGGGGATGAGAGGTGGGGTGATGGAGGGGAGGGCAGAGTCGGGGGGAGGGCTGAGGAATGTTCACATTTTTGTAGAGGGACAGGGACAGGGTGGAGAGTGGATGGGGGGGACAGGATAGGAAGAAGGGACATGTAATCAGACTCTCACAGTGTGCTCACTATGGAGAGGTTCTGCGTAATTTCACACGTTCAGCC